>OZ035957.1:5460565-6060565 GCA_964034955.1 Orchesella flavescens
CAACATTTCATTCAAGTACATTCATTCAATGGTCTTATACTAAGCGCTTTGAATCATCATTCATCGCTCTTTGCGGTTAGATCAGATCAGCAACTGTTAAAAAAATTAAAATATTAATATTGTGATTGAGTTTCCTTTGACGTTGTACATTTATAGTATGAAATGAGTATTATGGTAATTGATTTGTTTGACTTACCGTTCATTGGCATTTCATCGATCTGTGTGGAATAGTACTGCTCAATATCCCGAAGAATCCTGATATCATCTTCTTTCACAAAATTAATGGCCACACCTTTCCTTCCGAAACGACCTGATCTACCAATTCTGTGAATATACAACTCACGATTGTTGGGTAGATCATAATTTATGACAAGGGAAACTTGCTGGACATCAATACCACGAGCCCACACATCAGTGGTAATTAGTACTCGTCTGCAATCAAAAGTAAAAATTTATTCTTACATTAACTAGATTCATAGTTTATAGGTTTTACAGTTTTACCCCATTAACATTCAAGTCAGGAAAGCAACCATTTAACAAACACAATATTATTCATGTTGTTGGGCTTACGTTTGTTGATTTCTAAATTCCTTCATGATGGCATCTCTTTCCTTTTGTGGCATCTCACCATGCATTGACGAAACTGTAAAATTGCTCTCCCTCATCTTTTCAGCAAGCCAATCGACCTATAATTAAGAAAACCAATGTGTTTTTAAAATATTAACCCGTATACTGAACATTATAATAGATTACTTCTCTTTGAGAACGCAACAATGAATATGTACCTTTCGCTTGGTGTTGCAAAAAATGACAGCCTGTGTGATGGTGAGTGTATCATATAGATCACATAATGTGTCAAATTTCCATTCTTCCCTTTCAACTGCAACAAAGAATTGCTTGATGCCTTCCAGTGTCAATTCATCACGCTTGACAAGAATTCGAATGGGATCTGACATGAACTTGCTGGTCATTTCCAAAATTTCGTGAGGCAAGGTTGCAGAAACAAGAACAACCTAATTTTGATAATAACAAATGAAAATATTAAGCATTAACAAGTTTCATTACAACAACCCAAAAATTACTAAAAGCATAAATAACTTGAATACCTGAGTTGATGGAGGTAAGTAACGGTATACATCATATATCTGTTCTTTGAATCCTTTGTTCAACATTTCATCTGCTTCATCAAGAACAAGCATCTTGATAGAACGTGTGCGAAGACATTTGCGTCGAATCATGTCTAAAAGCAAACATGGTATTTATTAATTCGATGTAGAACTAGGAATTTATTTAAAATATCAAAACTAAATCGTAACGTTATCTTACCAAAAACACGCCCAGGAGTTCCGGAAACAACATGTTGTCCATAATCCAGTTTACGTATGTCTTCTCCAAGATTTGTTCCACCAATACAAGCGTGACATTGTACACTCATGTAATCCCCCAAAGCCAAAATTACCTGTTAAATAAAAACATCAATGAATATTGGTTAGAATATTATATTATTCAACTAACTATAACGTCAAAAGAGGCAAAGGCGTTTTAATCACTAAATTAAATTACCTTCTGAATCTGTACTGCTAATTCACGAGTTGGTGAAAGCACTAACGCTTGTGTTTCACGAGTCGTAGTGTCAATTGACTGCAAAATTCCAATTGAAAATGTAGCCGTTTTCCCTGTACCAGACTGTGCTTGGGCAATGACATCTCTACCTTTTACAATTGGTTTTATTGCTCGCTGTTGAATAGCTGACGGCTTGTCAAATCCTAAAATCAAAAAGTTAGAATTTGTAAAAACACATTTCGTCGTAATTTAATGCGCAGAATCCAATTTCAAATAGAAGCAAATTAAATACTTACCATAGGCAAATATTCCACGAATCAAGTCCTCTTTCAGGCCCATAGAGTCAAAGGATTTGACAACTTCAACATTCTCGCTTGTTTCGAATTCGACGTTAGCAAGGTCATCCAAATCCGTCTCCACCACACGGCGAGAAGTAGTCGCAGCCATCACTGATTCTGCAAACACAAATTATATCACATTAGCCAACACGGTTCATTTTACCTTTCACTCCGTCCTTGACACCGGAAACCGGCAACTCCCACAAAAAATCATAAATAGTTTTAATTTTTCCAAAAATATGAAAACTTAAACCAACACAATTTAACAAAATCATTTACCTTCCACTTCCCAACTTGTAATAACTTTCACAGAAGACTGTCAACTGTCCTTTAAATGTCGATTTTAATTTTAATTGAGTTTTAAAAATCTCGAAATGTTTTGTTTACAGAAAATCCCTGAACGAAGAAGTTGAATAATGCGTTGCTCATACTTTATCCATACGTACTTTACATTACGTACGCCTTATGTATAAAAATGTTGATATGTATAGCATCAGATCGGATATCCAAAAGACATGGAAAAGATATCCAGAAAGTGCGAGCGAGAATGAATAGATGCTTGATGAATTCTTAAGTCGGCCCGCTCCCTTCCAATTTTGGAGAAGCTTATTGGGGTATTGAGATATTGGAAACGGTGGTAGTAAACCCTTTTTTTGGTGCATGACAAGACAACGGCAAAAGGTGTCAGCAGCTTGATACAATTCTTCCCAAGTTGTGGTTTCGTTGAGTTGACCACCCATGTTATATGTCATTTAAAAAATTCAATATGCATTGCAATTTTGCAACAATGCGCAATGCGTTTTGTGATGTAATTTGTAATGACTTATTTCGACCCAATCATTATAAATATCCATGTTTTAAATTCATGATAACGATTCGAATAATTTTGAATAGATACAAAGGTAGACACTGGAGTCTAGTTCAATCTAGGCTATGCTGTGGCGCAAATGTGAAAGGGGCCGACTACTAAGGGATGCGGATAGATTTAAGACGAATTAGGAGGAAAGAGTGAAATTAAGATAAGGCATAAAGGTAAGTTTTTGTTTCATCACATTAATACTTTAAACGTAGTTTTGGTTTATGTACACACGTGGAAAAGTCGATGATGGATTTGGGATTCAAATACTATTGGAATATGTAATGAAAAGGATTTTAAAAAAGTTGTTGGACATTTACTAATGTTATTTCTCATAATCTTCAGTTTCGACATGGTTTCGACTGCATATAAAAACGCATTTACCTACATTTGACATTTGTATTTGTAGTATCTCATATTCCCCCATGTTGTTTTCTCATTTAGTTAAATTGTTCTTTGTTCCGAATCATTAATCATTCTACCAAATATTATGTAAATTGTAAGGAATTTTTATTTTCTCAAGGAAAATCTTTGCTATTAATTACAGTCTTGTTGTAAGAGCCATTATGCACTACTAAAAACCTGCAAAAACGAGGTTATTTATAGTGTCACTTATCGTCATCATACATAAACTCAGACAAAAATCAACCTTTTTTGTTTATCTTAAACTTGATTCTCACAGCTTTGCTTTAAAACTTGTAAAATATATGAATATTTACCACCTACCCTACAACTTTTAAGATTGCATCCCATCTGCATTCATACACTATATAAACTATTCTGCACCTGCACTTCTTCCCTTTTAAATGATTTATCGGCATGTGTTAATGTGTTTTAGTTTCAGATTGAAAAGCATTGCGTCATTGCTACTAACGTCAAATCAGTTTATATACATGCATACGCATAAATTTTAAAGGCGCATGGAATCCGACTGTCTGACTGATCATGAGCTCAGTTCAAAAGAACCATTTTGCACTTTTAATCTTTGCAGTTGACCTAAAATGAGCCTTCCTGTTATCTATATCATCAACACGAACTATGAACGTTTAAAATAAATGTGCATTATAATGATAACAAATCGTTAACTAAAATGATTATGCAGTGTCCATAAAACCAAAAATTAAGTACCTTTACAGTCGTCTTATAAAGCTGCATTAATCAAAATGGTATAAACAATTAAATATTAATGGTAGCTGTTATTATAATCCTCCCGAGCAATTTGTCTGTAAAGCAAATGGCATATATCGCATAACAGAGAAATGCAATGTCTGATTCTGTCCATATGGATAGGAAAAAGCATACAAATGACTCTTATAATGTTGTAGCGCCTCATGTTACAAGCAGCTGCGGTTGTTGTTGATGCCCAAGAGCTTAAATCCATCTGAAACATTAACCTTTTGATAAAAATGATGATGGTAGTGAATAGTGAGAAGGCGACCATAATGAGTATAAATGTAGGCAGTTGCAATATTCCATCCAGTCCAGCAGCAGCGCAGCAGCCAGGCCAGAAAAAGCGGAGGAGAACAACCATATAGTACTTAAACTCTTCATGGTGGTATTGTGGTATGATATGAGGGCTACATAACATTTCATGTTGCTTTGCTGTTGCTTTCAATTTTATGACTTGGTTTGGCGCAAGGCAAGGCACAAGCCAAAGACATGATAAAAGGTATTGGATTTCAAGAAGAAATACGAGAGTGGTGGTAGGAGCTTCACGATAATGGCAGAAAGCGTCACGTTGCGTCTTAGAATTATGCTTGCCGAGACGAGACAAGAGAGCATTAACAACTGAGCATGGGAGAATAGAGCCAAAAGCTTTCTTTTCTTCAGATCTCTTTGCTCTTTTTAGATATATATATATGCATGTATATCGATGTTTGGACTGTTGACAATGTTATGGAAGAACGCAGTTGAGTTGAGAACCTAAAACACTTTTTGGCTAAAATATATATATTATTTCGAGCAGAATGAGTTAGCTTAGTGTCCATGATGAACATGAATGGCTCTTTAATCCAGAACATTTTTTGTGTAAAGGTTGTAAAATGGGGATTACTACATAAAACATAATATTTCATTTCTTCAAGTCCTTCAAAAGGTTTCAACAACCGCGAGCAGCAGTTGACGACAGAAAAGACAAATTAAGATGATGGTACTTTGGTTCCTAAATGGTTTTGTTATGATTCTTCCTAAACTTAATTTTTTTATTGAAATGGAAGATATTATGGAAGTTCCACGAATTAAGACTCATTTTTGTTGTTTTGCATGATGCTATGATGCATGATGATACTATGGTGTATGACATGACGTTCCCATTCCCATCAGCATATATTATTATTTTTATACGGAGCAGAAAGGAATTTCGGTATTCGTACCAAGTTTTGTATTCTTCTTCATCCAGTTGAAAAATAAAGATTCTGGTGTTGGTTTGTTGATATCATGATGATGAAACATACACCTACCCCATGAAAAGAATGCAAAGGAGAGACCGGTTTTGACATTGCCTTGCGGACAAGTTAAACAACTTTGAATTACTCTTTTACGCTTCAAATATATATAAATGTATTGTGTGCGTTGCGTATATACCTTCAACTTTGACTGCTGCTGCGGCTTCAAAATAAAAAGTGTTGTACATACATACGTAACGTTTCGTCAGCAAATATTTTCTATTTCGAAAAGTATGGCATTCTAGTTTTAATGTGATGTGAGGAGGAGGAGTGCCACAATAGAATAGAGTCCCATAGCCTTCTTCTTCATCTTCCTCTACTTCTGGAGTAGTGATGATGATGGCGAGGCGATATGTGATGTGATGGTGTAAGCAAAATCAAATATAAAAACTGTATGGGTTCAGTGTGAACACATTGTAAAACTTGCTTTAGATTTGGATTTTGTAGGTAAGATTTCATGCGTGTCGGCATCCTGTAATAAAACATAAAGTAAAAAGGTAATGGGTATAAATGTACATGCATAATACCGTGTGCATATGTGGGAGATAGTGATGCGATGTGATGTGATGAACTAGCTTTAAGAGAGACTTTAAGAGAAAACCTTTTTTGTCTTTCTCAATCATGTGTATTTAGAGTTTTGTGGTCATGCTTTTACGGATATCGCTCTTATTCTTCTGCTCTATCTGTGTGCACACAGGTTAAACCTGTAAAGCACGTTTAAAGTTTTCGTTTATATAGGAAGCTCGTTACATGTATTATGATGATAGATTTTTTGTCTCTCTTACATATTATTATATGTATATAGTTTTGGTTTTTGGTTATGTGAAGTAAGTAGCCATGAGCTTGAAACACTGCATGCTGCTTGCAAGCTTCCTACCTTCTGCCTTTTTCCATTAGCTTAACAGTAGTAGTGGTGGTGGAATGGTAGTTGACTTTAGAGAAAAAGGGGAGCCCAATAATCTTTTCTTGTTTCTTTTTTTATGTGCACTTGGGCATCACAGTGTTAACAGGCTTCCTTTTAGTACGTGGCATGCACACGGTATATCAAGACCTGATGCTGTACACATGCCTCAAGGGGTACTTTTTTTTGTAAAAGTTTTTATTATGGCATGCGATGGAACTTTATCATGGCACACTCTTGGTGTCTCACACACCAGTGGCTCGCGTTCCTCCTTTTTATGACCATTCTCTATCATCTGCCCTCGTATGTGGTGTTATTGTGTTGTGTCATACTGTTGTTCTTCTCTTGCTGATAAAAGATGCGATGGTTCCATTTTCTGTTTCAAACTAGTCCTACCGTATATATTTAAATACATATACCATTTAGGTAGTATATAAGAATGCTATACTATGTTTGAACATTATAGCTACTGCTTGCTTTTGCTTATAATATGTGCATAGCGCAAAGAAAAATATAATGTTGCCCCTCTGTGCTTTGTTGCTCTTTACGCCTTCTGCCTTCTGTCGTCAAGATGTTTTTTTTTCTTCGTGAGAGGAAGAGGAAAATGGGAATCAAATCCAAATCCATACATATAGATATATATATAAATGTATACATATTTTTTGATACGATTAAATGATGACGATGACGACGCTTCGAAGGACACAAAACTGGAGGTGGATTTCTCACAAGCCATATTTGTCTCCAAAATCTAAGAAGAACTTCCCAAGAACAACAGTTTTGCGTCATGTTTGCCATCATACGTTGCAAGAACATCGACATCATCATGATCATCATATCATCATATCACAGTCCAAGCCCAAACGTGAGAGTTTAGCTAATATCAAGACCAAGCCACTTGATCTCTCAGCATTTTCTTTTGGGAATGCATCATGTAGAGTATTGATTTTAATTGCAGTATTATTACTGCTCCAAAAGGTATGTTGATCTGATTTTAATTGTAGAATAAAGGGGAAAGAGTTCGCCCAAGAGCCCAGCACTCACTGTGGAATTCGCCGCTTTATGCATCTACACGAATATTAAGGTGTGTGGGGTGTGGGATGGCAGTTAGTGAAGATCTTGTTTTATGAAAGCATCTTTGAAAAAATTCTTTTTTTTTCTTCTCTACATCACAATTCACAAAAGCTGCCAAGCTACTCGAATGAGATGATTTGGACAAGCAAAGGAGCAAGGTATAAAAAGGAAAGAATGTGATAGTTCTTCGTGTGTGTAAAGTAAAAGCTGTTGCATGGCATATAGTAAGTAGTAGCTCATTGTTTTCCATCATTCATAGTAATGTAACATGTAATATGTACACATCACACACACACTCTCTCACACGATATGATAAAATATATATATATATATCTTAAGGATAAGGTTGGATGATCTAAAAAGTGAACTTTGAGGAGAGAGAGACGAAAAGGAGAAGAAGAAGAAGACATGATGGTTTGGTTTTTGGTTGTCTTGATGCTCACTGGGTGTTGAATCGTTCCCGTTTGTAATACAACTTGAAAATGTTCTAAATGCTCATCCTCTCTCTCGTCCATCCATTCACCGTATTGCCATCATCATCATCGTCATCACAATTCTCATTCCTCTATTGCTACCATATACAGCCTACTCAATTGCATTCCCTTGTGGAGTAAAGTGTAAAGTATATAATATAGCTTTGGCCACTACTACTTCTGCAACCCCATGGTATACATAAAGCCAAAGCTATTTACCAGATTACCACCAGCAGCAGAGCAGCAGCAGCAGCTTTTTCACAATCACAACGTAAAGATGAACATAAAATGTATATAGACTACAACAACACCATCATCTTATTACTTTGACTATGTAAAATATGACTAAGAGATCTTATTTGACTTGTGTACTGCTGCTCCTCTCGCTCTGTATACAATTAGTAGCTGGTCGTCCGTCATTCCTGAATTGAAAAGTAGTCTCTTGATCTCCATTGAGCTGTTTAAGAACCTTTTTTTTACGTACATAGTAGTAATATTATATTTGCGTATATCAGATATAAAAAAATTCAATGTTATACTTAGTATGCGTAGAAATAATGTTAATGATGTGTAGATAACATTTAACTCAAAAAGTCTCATCATCATCCAATATCGATATCCATTATCTCCGTCATCACGTAATAAATATAAATCTGTTATGATTTTTGACTGAAAGTGAGTTTTAAAAAGCACTAGAATGCATTTAAAGTTCCGCATGCTTTGACTCTCCCTGTGAAATATTACGGTATGAAAAAAAAACCGGAGTGGAACAGGAAATCAATCACAGGAGTTTTTACATTTTTTTTGTGAATTTGGGCTAATCTCCTAATCTGTGTGGAGGCAAACAGGAATGATTGAAAGTGAATGTGCAGTTGTTTGTTGGAAAACATATGCGTGCACATCTCTCTCCCTCATCATCATCAAGTGATTTGAAGCTTATCACATTACGGATAAAAAAAAATGATGAGTGTGAGAGATTAATGTGGACAAGGATAAAGAACGGGGAAAAAATTAAATGGATGATAATGGTGTGAGTTTGGAAAGCATGTAGCGTAGCTGTGATAATACAAATAATGTAAAATGGATAGCAAGTGCAAGTGGAAAGTAAAAAAGTAATTCATCACCAGCAAGCAGCATCATCAGTAGCTTGTCAACAGAAAGATGTCATCTTTCTCAGTTTTGACAACTTTCTCTTGTCCCTCCATCATCAGAGAGCTGAAGGAAGTGTAGAGAAAGTTTTTATTTTCGAGGAATGAAAATGAGGTACGCACATGAGTAAAAGCAATCTACATAATAATATATCTGTTTAAAGAAAGTTAGTGATAGGGAGAAGTAGCATCAAAAACAAAGCAAAGAATCATAATTATTCATACTTTACATGGATATAGTGCCTTATTGGCTTACCTTATGGAAGAGATACAAAGTACATTTATATCACTACTACTATGTACATATAAGTGTTTGTGTTTAAGCAAAGGTGCATGGTGCATGCTAGATAATAGGAATATGAGATTTGATAAGAAGAGATTGTGAGAAAAAAAGTCAATAATCTATATCTTTATTCTGACAGTTCGCTGTGATGTAGATAGCTTATTTAACAGATTACTAGAGGTACGCGGTCCGTTGAGCTTTGTTTTTTAATGAACTTATTAAGTTTGGTGGGAATAGTAGGAAATGGTACTTATAAGATTTAGTTGCTGGCTATGAATGCTGCTGTGATTTATGCAGATTTACATAGCATTGTATGAAATGATGTGAGTCATAAGTGAATAGCGTGTATGAAGGAAAGAGTGACGCTTCTTATTGAGAATAAGTTTGTTAAAGTAATTTTTGTCCATTGTTTCATTCCTGTTCGTAGGTGGCGACTTGGGAGGATGAGTTTCATGCCCTCATTCACTGTTTTAATGCACCGTCAAATGCAAATGGGACCAACAACAATACTAATGCAAACCAAGTCAATGCAACTTTTGAAGTAGAACTTACTTGAAAGCTACTCCAATCCAAACATCATGTGAAGAAGAAGAATGAAAAAAATTGTGATATACTGATTTCTCTCCCCTTTGCCTCTGCAATGCAATGTAAATGCTCGTTTTAGATAAATTTTAAAAGTAGCTGCATAGCTTTTTAACTCGGGCCAATGCAAATAATGTCCAGTCCCAGTATGAGTGATGCAGCGGACACACCTGTCTCTGGGTCTGGGGGAAGCCCAAGCCCCCAAAGTCCAATGTCAACGTCAAAACATGTCTTGGATTTTAGTAAAAAGGAATGTGATGAAGTTGATCCAATAAGGAACAACACTATCTCACCAAGAATCTTAGAAAGTACTGAAAGTGAACGAAGTGTGAACTCATCACCTGCAACTTTAGTGCCAACTCCCAGATCTACTCCGCCTATGAATGGAATATTAACTCCGCCAAATGATGTAGAAGGGAGCAGTGAAAGTAGTAAGAGTTCTAACCCTAGTGGAAGATTGAAATTTTTTAAAGGTGAGTTTTTCCTTTGCAGTGCATAAGGATAAAAATTTTACATGATCGATTGGGCATTTTTTAAAAAGGTAACTGGTGTATGAATTATCATTGCATTATTTATTTCAGATGGAATTCTTTGTCTAGAACTTACGCATCATGGTGAAGGTGAAAGGACCAAGTGGGTTCAAATAAGAACCAAGACAGTTTTTCCAACACTAGTTCATACAGTCAAAGAAGCAACCATTCCTTGTCACTCTACACCGTCCTCCTTTGCTAGCCCCTCATCTCTGACGCATAATCATCGTGTGGAAAGTTCAACTTCTCATAGCCGTAATAATAATTACAGCCAAAATTCCATGAAACCAAAACCTTTAAAACTTTCTCTAATCTAATGGTAAAATATAAATCGTATTCTATTTAGTTTCAGATGATGCATCCTCTATGCTGTCATCGCCTCGTGTGCGAGAGAGTCATTGGAAGCAATCAGTGCCTCAAAGAGGAGTATCTGCCTGCCTTCAATTATACATGAAACCAGCCCCTTGTGCCCTTAAAATTCGCCGTAAATTGAAAGATATATCTCAGGATCAATTACGAAAAAGATGGCCTTATGATTATCGGAAGACCGATATATTACTAAAACTTCAAAACAGTGTCCAGTGTTGCTGTGATGTAACATCTCGTGTACTTAAGAACAATAATAATAATAGAAGTAGTTCTAGAAATAGCAGTGATGAAAATGTAACAACGGATAATGATTACACTCTAAGAAAACATTTAAGCCAAGACTCAACTTTAAAGCGTACGAAATCAAAAAAGATATCACTAAACAAAGTTATAGAAAACTTGGAAAAACTAGCTGAAAGTCAAGCTAGTATTAAAGCAGTGAATATTAAATGTAAGCAGTCAGTGAAGTCAAATGGTGATACACAACATGGTGAATCTGCGGGGAAAAAGTGCAGTTCTACAAAACAGGCTGCGGTTACACCTAAGAAACGGTTATTTAATGAAGTTGAACCAAGAGAGCCTTCAACTGTCCGTCCAAAGAAGAAATCTCCAAACCGTATCCTCGATGTTGGAAAAACTATTCTAAATGTTCCTGGTCTGAACAGTGAGTTTTACAAACGACATTCTGTGTCAAAAGCAAGCAAGTCTCCAGTCGTCGCTGGTGCGGAATTGGGCGGGTTCGAATCAAGGCATAGTAGACATAATCTGCATATGCATGAAAATTCTGTACATAGTAATAAACGTAATAACCGTAGTCCTCATTTTGGTGCCAAATCTACTCTACCTGGTGGTACAACTTCAATTAGTAGTACTTTACTAAAGCCAGGAATAACTGCCGAGCTTGTCGATCACTTTTCTCCTGTCTCCTCTGGAAGAGCGTCTCATTCTAGAATATCTGATGAGCTCTCGCCATCATCCATCAGGCACCACCAGGAGCTTTCAAGTCATTCACTAGAACAAAAACTCTTTCAACAGCAGACAGTTTCCAAAGCCATTTCTTATACTATCCAATCACTTTTGGGAACTGGAGGAGATTCTCCAACGAATCTAAGTTCTAAACAAAGCTTAAAGGAACAATCTGGACATTCCCAATTACATGACGCAACACATCATGGTGGTCATCAGCAAACTATTCCGAAAGGAAGTCGACACAATTCTCCTAATATTAACAGCACTACAGCGTCACGTCCTGATCAGGACCAAAAATCCTTTTTGCGGCACCTGCTAGACACTTCTGACCCTATTCCAAAGGTTACAGATAGAGCAAGCAAGAATTCAAGCAGATCGAACCCTGTCACTCATAACAGCAGAAGTAGTAATAGTAGTAATAGTGGACTGAAGACTTCCAACAAAGCTAGTAATAGTAATAATAATAATCATCATCATCATCATGACGTAAGAACGCATAGCCCGAGTAATATTCCAAAGAGTACAGGAGGCAGAAACAACAATAATGCTCCACCACCATCCCATTACTCCATCCCGAAGGATCCAGTTGCGGAAGCTCATCAAAATCTTGCAACGAATATTGCATTGTCATCGCTCATGTCTTCATTCCCATTGAATATGACTCCACCATACGACTTGCTGACCAGAGGTGCCAACCTACATTCCACAGATGCGCTTACTGCTGCAGCCGCTGCCCTTCAGTATGGCTCTCTTATTCCAGGGAATTTCTTTCCCCCTGTGAACAGTACAATGGCGGCAGCAGTGGCAGCGTCGTATTTGGGTGGTATGCCCAATTTGTCTACTATGACAGCCCCACCTCCAACAAGCTGTCATTCTCCATCGCCTAAAAGTAATCACAATGTGCGAAGAAGTCAGGAAACAACACCAAATGCAAATCCACGTTCATCATGGTCTGGTGGAATGATTAATGGGCATCCTCCTCCAGGCTCTTCACCGCCATTCCGTAGTAGTACTACTACTTCTACTACTATTACTAATAATAGTCAAAATTCACCGTTAAGGTTCTCTAGTGCAATATCTTCCCCTGTAGAAGTATCATCATGCGGAGCTTTGAACTTGAGCGAGAAAAAGAAAAGTCATGTTCCAGAACCAGTAGATATGGGTAAGAAGAATAACTCCATACTTCAACAATAATATTTTACAATTCCAAAATACAGAGCCAGACAATGAAAATGTTTTCGTTTTTTTCAGATGCCCCATTGGATTTATGCAAAAAATCCTCGCGATAAAACTGAGATTGGAACTGGAACCTAGAGTTAGAGTATAGCGAAGAATAGATTATAAAGCTTATTATTAAATAAATACAGTAAGGTATACTACAAACAATGTCTTAAATATCGGTGTTATATCAGTTATCAATTTTTCGGTGGTGCCGCAGTTTTAATTAATTTTAGTAAACATTCTGAAATATTAAAAATACTCGATTTTAATGTCCTTGTAACGTACCTAACAGGCTTTAATTTTCCTTTTTTGGAATGAGATCCACTTTATTGTGGTTTTTAGTTATATAATACTTGTAGCTATTGTCAAGTGATAATTTTCTTTGCTTTTCAAAAGCTCTGTATTGCCAGTGATTCATTGGCTTATTGACTGAGTCTGAAACTTTAGTATAGTTAAGTTATACATTTAATTTTTTAATGAATGAAACGTTTTATCTCATCAATTTATTTCGGATCTACAACAATAACTGACATATATTATGATGTATTTTAATGCTTCTTGGAATGAAATCGTAACAACACATTGTTCAATTTTTACTTAGGACTCATTTTAACTATTTTATATAAATGTATGTCTCACGAAGAATTTTAAATTGTTACTGAACACTAACCTTGTGAGCCGTAATGCCTTTTTAAAACTAAACAAAATGACCTACACACACTTGCTATTTGCCTCTTATTAACTATAGCTATTATATGGTATTTAGGCATATATGAAATGAAATGAAATGAAACTAAAAAACTTCCTACTATTTAATGCAATGTATCAAGAATAATGCAAAAAAAATGCAATGCGACATCATACGACACAACAAATAATTTACATAATGAACTAAATGTTTACATATAAGGCTAATAATTACTATTATTATTAGTAAAGTATAGTCCTGCCTGATACAGGAAATTCGTTGTGCCAATTTGTGTTTCATTAAACCAAAACTGATTTTCTGTGTTCTTTTTTCGAGAGATGATGCTGAATATGAACATATTACAATAAATGCCTTGCAACATTTTTTAAAACAAAACTATACTGTTTCGTTTTGGATTAATATGGTTATATATATACAGATAAAATTCAAGTGCCCTCTTAATAAGTGTACCTTCATTGACACTGATCTGCGAACTCTGTGCTAATCTATTTTGATGCAACTGTACTAAAGAGATGTGTATATATATATACAACTCTGTTGCAGTAAAAAGTAAAATATTTATGCATTATTATTAAAAATCTTGTACAATTGTGGTAGTTGTATTTTACTGTGAAAAAAAAATAAGTAAAAAACATGAATGCAAAGAGAGTTTAAAACTTACATTGTAAGGGAATTAGTAGATATTATATAGTCGTTTTATGGTTTAGATTTTTACGCCCCTTAAAACACATTAAAATATAATAAGCTTCAGATCATTAATAATGATGTGTGTTTTATCATATTATATGTATGTCCGTGGCCAATGTCGCCTTTGTCGTTTCGCTTGCGCTTTGTAAAATGAAATAATAACAAGTACATAAATAATTATTTATTGTTCAATGTACAAAATTTTAATGCAAAGAGTAAATATATACATACAATGAAAAATCGTATATTTACGGTATATAGGTGTGTTAAAGAAGCTGTGTACGTTTAAAAATTAATTATTACGAGATGATTAAAACTTAAAACGTGTTTCAACGAATCGTGCTATTACTCGCCATGTTTGATGTTGTACATTTATGACTGCTCTTTTATACGAAACTTTCTAATGCAAAGTTTTCATTAACTAATGACTACATTTTAATTTTACCGTATTTTCTATTTTCAGCTACCAAAGACTTTGATAGCCTATATAAATATATACCTCATAATATTATTACCAATTTTTGACATTAGCCTTCATCTAATCCATAATAATGATTCATTATTGTGTAGAAAATATTCATTAGTGAACTGTGGCTCATGTGACTGCAAGGTGATAAAGCGTATAATGACAGATTATTATTTCAACTTGTCTTAGCTTCTAATACGGCAGTTAGAGGCAGACACATTACAAAGTTTGGCAGTTCGCTTTAGCCAAAACAAAAAGTATTTTCATTTCATACATATCTAAAAGTCAATTTCCTTATCCCTATCACCTATGTCGTGTCATGTGAATAGAATATCATATCTAGGCTTTGCATGATGTCTTTTATACTACACTCATATTAAAAGGACAAAAAAGTCAGAATATTGTATGCATGCATTGCATATCTTCTAAAACAGAGTCCAAATAATCAGAGCAAAATAATTACCCTCTCGCAAAGATTTGAGTGCAGAACCCCTCCTTCCTTATGCATTTAATCACATAAAGTTAGAGATGAAATCGGGAAAAGATTAGATGGAACTGAGAATGTATTGCATATACACATACTTATGCTCGTGGATATATCATATACTTTTTTAAACTTACAGAAAAGATGAAGTTTGAAGAGAAGTAGGAGTAGCATATACATAGGTGTACATAAGTTCATCAAAAGAGCGTAACTTCATTTCATCTACTAAGCTCTTCTGTTTCAACAAGCCAGCGACTAGTGACGGAAAAACACCAATAATACACCTCAAAAAACAAAAATATAACCGAAGCAAGGAAAAAAAAGCTATGAAAATGATCCTGATCTAGAGAGCGTCAACGTCAACCGCACCACTATTACTTTACTATCCAATCAACAAACAAAAATAGTGTGTAATGTAATGTGTGTATGCATATTGCATATACATTCATTTCATCCATACCATGAAATGTACTTTACGTACTCATAATTACTTGCTACACACACAACCATCATAATAATATTCAACCCAAAAAAAGAGTAGGATATATCTTTTTCACCCCTGCTTCATTAATAAGTGTTTGGTTAGCTTAGAGAGGGATGTTGTGTTGTGATGCTGAGAAAGATATGTATAAAATTTTACGGAGTAAGTACGCCAGGCCAGATATAGACAGAGAAGAGGCAGATTACATATAATATTTGTACACTACATTAATACTACTTTTACTACTACATGCACAACCAGAACCGAAGACAGAGAGAGACGCTACTTTTTGACTTCATGAAATGAAATGAAACACCTATTTTTGATACACAAGATACATACATATTCCCATTACCTATTATATAAAAAGGTCTTGCATGCAAAAAGAATATATATGTAACAACTACTTCCACTCATTCTTCTCATGTACTTTTTTTGACATAGCCATAATGAAACGGAGATATCTACATATTACTCTAAATATACATAATATTATCATTCGTACGTCAGTATCATTATCACGGGAGAAGAGAGCAACAAAAACTAACAACAACTCTCGAACTACTCGGCATCATTCAGAGCAACAGCCAAAGCCAAAAGGGAGAACGGGTAGTAGTAGCATACATGCATTCATATTATATTATTCACATTCAGTCAGTACTTTTATACTTATCCTTTATGCCTTTATCCCCTATTGCTTTTATACATTAAAGGTTTTGTGCTCTCTTCTCTACGTACAATTTTATACCTAACTAAAAAGGATATGGAAAGGATGAGGACATTATACACAAGAGAGACAGCCCAAGACGGATACGAAATGACCGACTCATATTAATACTGCATTATTACAGTAAGGTATAAAACCTCACAGAAAGAGAGATACAGCCAGGAACATAGAAAGAATAATATACACAAATCAGAAGAAAAAAAAAGAATACGTTCCGTACTTTTGTACACATCATATCCTGTATTTTCTCTCTGTGCAATTCTTCTTCAGCTACTACTGCCTTCTTCCTTTTAGGTATACAATAATGTAAATGTCTCTCTCCTCTCAAGTCTCTTGTTGGCTCTAGAAAAATGAATGCACGTTCATATTCAAAACCATTTTCTTGATTTGGTTAACTATTCATGGCTATCCAAAATTTAAATTTTTTGGTGAGTTACCTCAAATTTGTGTGAAGTCTTTGGAAAAGACGTTCATCCTCCTTGTTTTTGAACCCACTTTGAAGGGGTTGTGGAAGCCTCCCTTTGGCTTCAAAAGTGGATAATGTTTTGTTGAAGATTCCCCTTTCCTCATCATCATCTCTTCACTCATTTTGCTTTGGAATATCATATCAAAAGCAGAAGAAGAGAAGGAGCAAAAAAAAATGAGAATTGAGAAGAATACAGCGGACCCAATTGGTTCTTCGGTGGACCGTCATTCAGTCAGTCAAAGGTGGTATGGCGTTAGGGAAAGGGTTGCCAGCGAAGAGAGTCATCTTAATTAATTATTGTCACAGAAGAAGAAATGCACTAATTACAAAGGAAGCCAAAGCCAAGTGACTTGAACATTTTTTCAAGAGAGTTCCAACAACTTACTTCTAATCCAACCAACCATATTATGTAAGAAGATGTATGCACAAGTGTGAATGTGCTTTGGAGGAAAGTCGGAGTTTGTAAACATTTTTTTTGTCGTTTAAAAACTCTCCATAAAAAAATATCTGGAAAGTCAAAAGTGAGGAACCAAACAACAAGATTTTTATGGAAAGTATCTGGAAAGTAGATACATGGAAATTTTATGAGATATGAACCAAATGTTTACCATAAATATCAACAAAAATATACCGCTTTTGTATCTGATCTGAAGTGCTTTTGACTTTGACGTTTTGATCAGATGGAAAAGCAACCACAAGAAACGAGCGGCTATGCTTTCATTCATTCATCACAAAGCACCTGATATTATTACCTTACAACACAATATTTTAGCTGGAAATAAATGCATTAATTTGTGAATGTGGAAAAGTACCAGTTTCATTTCATTATTAGTTATCGTTCCATCAAAAAAATTTAAGTGGACTCCTCATTTGTGGATGCCCAATTTGATAAGAGTTTGTAGGCGGAAAATTTGTGGTTAACTCGGCTTCGCTGGATCCTGAACGCTTTGAATTTGTGTGAAGTCAGTTTTTAAAGCTGTTGAATATTAGTATTAAGCAAGCGTAGAGAAACTCTACCACAACATACACGTGACGGAACCGGTGCAATGTCAATCACGTTTGCAGGGGGCGAAGAATACGACGCTTAAAATAAATGGTTAGTTGTTGATCATATGTGGAACATTTTTTTTATGATTTGTGAATTGATTTTGTTCTAACTTTCTGAACTTTTTTTTTATGTATTTACAGATTTGGATCAGTATTTTTTTAACAAATTCGAGAGTCACACGGATAACATTTTCCAGTACAATTATAAGTCACGTGTGATGATAGTCTTTACCAAGCCACAAGCTCAAGCTCCCATTATATTCTATCATGAAATATGAGTAATTATTATTTTCTGGATTGAAGTTTGATTGTGGACATTCAGAAGATGTTTATGATGACATAACCTACGTACAGTCCAAACTTGAAATTATCATGATTATATTTTGTGGACGAGACGAAGACTAGTTGCGGTTGAATGGTGCTGACTTGTGAATTTGATCTGGATAAAATCAGAACTTGAGTGAAAGTGTTGTTGTTGTTGTTGTTGAATAAGATAAGATAATGTTTTTGTGAGCACTGTACTGTGTGCAGTTTCATCGGCGTTTTTATGTAGTTCTAACGTAACCTGTCGGTTGTTGTTGTACTGTGTACTTAATTCCTTAGTACAATTTTTCAATGTTTAATGAAAAGAATACCGTTTCTGGTGATTTGAAAGCCAACATGACTACTATGTATAGAGTCGGAGGTAAAATTTTCACTAAATTGTTTAAAACATCTTTTTAAAAAAAAATATTTATACCCAACTCTACCCATTAATAGGATGTAGCACATTGTAAAATACATATTGAGTTTTTGAAACAAAAGTTTCCGATGCTTAAATTCGGACCTGTAATTGTTGGTAAATTTGTGTTATTTTTACCCTTTGTTTGATGGAGAATTTCTTTTAAGTACGTGATTTGCCAAGGTCTTCTTGAGTTGCTTAAACGGACTATCATATATTGAAAAGTCGAATAACTCTTAATCACTTACTTGTTGTAAAGAATGAAGGAGTCGTAATCGTATCTATATTATCTCAATTGTGATCATTTGAAATTCTGTGAATACTTTCACCTTACTGATATTATTAGCTGTATTTATTTTAGTAGAAACCTTTTTTGAATTGATAAAAGCAATTAATCTACTTAATTAATGTAGAATTACTTAATTATTCTAATGACTGTTAATTAATTAATGTTGTTCGGCTTTCTGTTTCAGACTACGTCTTCTACGAAAGTTCCGGAAATTCTCCATATCAAGTTCGAAGAATTGAAGAACTCAATAAGGTAAGAATATAATGTATTTATTGGTGCATTTCACATTTGCATAGTAATTGGCTTTCAGTCAGATATTATTTTTCTCCATATTGGGCCTTCGCTTGTGTTGCAAGAAAAAAGCATTCGAATGCGTTTAAAATTGGTTTCTCATCTTTGTCTAATTGCTTAAATTAAATAGGCTTCATGTATTACTTTATAACATTGTGGCAAGTCTGGATTTTCTAGCGCATGTTTTGTATCATTCTGCTTAATGGTACTTTTTCTCTAACCTTTTTTAAATGCTTCTATTTGAGTTGAATGAATGTGTTGACAATCCTTATTTTATTTTTAAAATATTAGTAAAGTAATCAGTAACGTATTGTAAGAATTATTGATTCCAACTTAAAATGCGAGTATGTAAGGTCGTTTGAGTTCTGAACGCATTGATATGGTCATCTGAAATTTGTAATTTTACTTTTTAAACTTGAAGCTAGTACAGCTAAATGATTATACGTGAAAGCGTAATTACTTGAATAAACCTGTACATGCAAAGCATTGATGATATGATGATAGTTTCAAGCGTATGTAATCAAAACTGTCTGAATTAATGTTCAGGTAAACCATCTTACTCGCATTTAAACATGTATGAATTTATGTATATGTACTGGTAGGATGGTTGTGTTGGGAAGGAATGGAACCTTTTCTGGACTAATTTATCGATTTCTATTTGAGAATCAGTGAGTAGAGTGAGCAGAGACAGGAAAGAGCTAGAAGAAGTAGAAGTGGGTAGTAGAAAGAGTCAGAAAGAAAAGCGGAGGACTCATGAATGTAATGTAATGTGTAAACGCAATAGCAATCCGACCAAAAACCAAGGAATGAGTTTTAGAAGAAGAGGGCCGAATGAAAGGGAGAGAGAGAGAGAGAAGCATTTAACATGTACATGAGCACTTCTAAAAGAGTACATGCTTAATCTGTAACGAAATGCTACCTCCGTGTATTAGTGGAAACACACCATACATAATTATGATATGAAGTAATCTGGATGACAAAATCCTCATTTCATGCGTTTGTACATGCATTACTATCTTCTCGCTCATGATATACTTCTTGATTCGTAGAATGCATATTCATCCACATCTATGTATAATTTGATAATTAACATTTCAAACGAATTTTATGACTACAACCTACAATCTACAATCAACAATTTACATTTTTCTTACCCTGCCAAAAAACATAAACGTCAGCCCATGTATATGACACACAAAAACCGATGCTGTCATTTAAAACTTTAATTGAGCGAGATTTTTTTAAAAAAGTTCTATAAATAAAAGTGAAAGTCAAAAGTATTCTTATGTCTGACAAAGAAGAAACACGCGTTTACATCATGGACATAAACTGACTGATTCTAAGCTAAGCATGCTGCTGTCCAGACGCAAGGAATGGTGTGTATTGTGTATCGAAGACTATTCGATTTTTTGTGTTACTTTTGTCTTTCTACCTACATAAGATTGAAATCATATTATAACTATAGTTTAGCCAATCTTTGCTTCAATTTATATGAGCATATACTAAGCAAAAAAGGAATTAAGCCAATTTGATTTTATTGTTTGCTGGCTAAATATTTAATATCTTTGATTTTAAAATGATTATAAGCTTTCAATTCTTTTCTTACAGGTGTATAATATAAAAATGTGACTGTACTTGTAACGTTTTGTGCAGTCTCAGTATATATACAACTTACATAAAATATGCTATGCTACGTATTGTGAGGTGTCAACTTTCACTCATGTCAAGTTAACAAATATGACTTTTATTGATTCTACTCCACCAGTATAATCTTTAGCATTACCCATGCTAACTTACTTATAATAAGAGCTGTTAAAAGTATGTATATTTTTTTTGGAGGAATACGGATGCACATTGAAGCCGTAAATGCAGCCTTTTCTTGCTTTCACCTGCTTGCTATTAGTTCCGCTTTTGTTTGTTGAGGTTAGTTTATAACAGCCCGGCTTTTAGGTATAATGTTTTAGACGCTTCTTGAGCATTTCAACTTTTGTTATAACGTGGTTATAACCTATGAATTTTATTAAATTTCAGACTCCAAATGGTAACGTCGAAGCCAAAGTTATGTGCTTTTTCAGAAGAAAGGATTTGCCTCCCTCTCTTACATTTCTAGCCGATAGACATCAAAGTAAGTAAAATTTTAATATTCAATATTGTTCTTAAAAAATGCAATTGAGCATATATTATTCATCATTACATTATCATTAAGTGTATGAATTGAGTTATACGAAAAATTAAACTTGGTTGCGTTCTTCCTAATGTTGGATGTGTGTTTTGAATTCTCAAAATTCAATCATTTTTAAATCTTTTTCTAACTTCAGGACAGAGTGTTATTGTAAGAATTATTTGTTGGATCTTACAAAAATGTGCCACATAGAAATAAAGGCAATATAGGCAATACGTAATATTTTCAATTGCGACTCTGACTCTACATTACTATTTTTTCTTGCTTAGAACACGTATTGTATCGGATTGTGTAGTATGTATGGGGGAAATAAGCAACATATCTCCATCCAGTTCATTTCCATCATCCATGCTCCGTAGAGAATGTTTCCATTCTTGCATTTATTGCTCTTGCTCATCCTAGTTAACTTGCTGGTGGCCCTCCTTCTTAATGACATGGGATGCTCGTTTTTGAGAATAAAAGTTTTTTTTGAGACCGATTCACACACACACGTTCTAGTCAAACCTCACATACTCCAGAGTCTTGTCTAAGCATTTCCTTCCGCTAGCACCGCTAGACCCTGTGCATAAGCATATATGCTTAGTACTCATTCGCGTGAGAGGACTCTTCGCTTTTCATATCTTTTCTTTTTCTCAGGATGATGTTGTGTTGTTAGGACTGATGATGATAGGGGAGCAAGGTGGTCCTACGCTTCTGGAAGTAGGACCAGCTCAGCTCAACTAACTACTTGACTACTGCCACCGATTCTCCGCAAAACAAGAAAGAACTCTTCAAAGACTCCCTATAATATGTACGAGTACATGTGTATAAAATATCCCTTTTGTAATCGGGCAAATGGTATCAGAGTCAGAGATACTGTTTTTTTTTCGTTTCGATGCTTGCAGAGAGATTGGACTGTCTCATCTCGATACATTGTCGCTATTTCAACTTGATGAGTATTGAGATTTCAAATTTCAATTACATTTTGACATTATCTGTTCTATATATATATATATAATGTCTGATACTTTATGAATAATATCGTTAGCTAAATAATACATAATCACAAATTAAACACATGAATAATTCTGAGTCAGTATTCTTAGCAGCTTGAAAATATCCGATTATGAATAGCAATGATATGCATGTCCGAATGCCGAATAGATCTAGATAGTACAATCAAGAAATGCTTCCGATTTTTTGAAAACAATGAAAGTGTCGTAGTCTCATGTCTAAACGATTTGCATAAGTTTTACAGAATTTATGTTTATTATTTGCCATCTGCAGCGGGTATATAGTATATAGCAAGAGAAATGCATACCGTTTTTACCATCTAGTAAATATTAATTCATACATGCTGCATATTATAATTTTTTCAAGTATAAGCAATTTTTATTTTCATCATGAGACCAGGGGAAAGACGTGGCGTAAAAGAGGTAGTACGTTGTGTGCATATAATGGTAACAGTTTCAATAGAAGAAGCGGTGAAGTGAAGCCCTCATTTCTGAATTCTGGATGGATTTCTGTGTCCTTATGTGTAGGTATGTATGTATAAGATATACCTACATGCACGCTTAGTTTGTTCATACATTTTCCATTCGTAATGTGTTGTGCGCTGTGTGGTAGTGGTTGGTGTGTGTATGTTATTAGCATTTGGCAATGCCAAGTGGGCAGAGTAATTGAACAGAAGACAAAAAGTAGAGGATTCGTTTCGTTTATAGAGTGGGGGATGTAATATATATGGAAGGAGTGAGAAAATGAGAGATCTTTACCATGCGCATGAAAACTCTCTGGGCTGTGAATTTGCCAATGACCTTTTCCGTCTTTGCATGCTTCGTCGGCAATGATTGAAAGGAGCTTAATACTGAGATGCGAATGGTGGTAACAGAGTGACGTTTTTTTGTTCGGATACAGGATGTAATTTATTCTTTGTACTGTCATACGTGGTACAAAGAGAAAAATGATTAACTATAAGGTGGTTTTAGAATACGACCATAAAACCATTTTATTGATATTGAAATAGCTGATGCTAAACATATTTTTTATGGGTTTTGGATAGTAGATTCTAAACCGTAAGACTATGACTATAATACTTATGTATTATATGTATGTAGATGAAGGAGACGCGAATCTTATCTATAAATGGTTAATTTTGCATGTATACATACTATAATTGTGTAACATTCCAACAAATATTTTTATTGCTTACCTTATTTCTGTATACTAGGCCCATTGCTGGTCATTAAATTATATATATGTATTATGAAAGCTTAGATTGTAGGATCGTCGGATATAGGAGAATTTCAAAATTTCTAATATTTAAACATTTAACTTTATTTTTAGGTGCCTTGGAGGAAGATGAAGGAAAAGAGCGAGAAAGCCTTTCACTAAAGCAGAAGCACATCCTTAAACATCGAGAATTATTTCTTTCCCGTCAAGTAGAAACACTACCTGCTACAGCGATACGAGGGAAATGCTCTGTAACGCTATTGAATGAAACTGAAAGTCTTTTGTCCTATATTAATAAAGAGGTATGCAAAATTACAGAGGGAAAATGCATGCAAGCGATTTGCGTTTACAAAATTTAAAAGTAGAGAATAGTTTGTTAATGATGGTATGTTTTGTTTCAGGATACATTCTTTTACTCCCTTGTTTATGATCCTCAACAAAAAACACTACTAGCTGATAGGGGCGAAATCAGGGTAGGAAATAGGTACCAGGCTGAAGCTACACAGTTACTCAAAGAAGGTATGTTTTTATATAAACTGCAAGTAAATATCAATCATTAATTATTAGGGGTTGACTATTAGTAACAAATTTTTTATGCTTAATTTTTTAGGAGAAACAGATACGAGAAATTCTGAAGATCTAGAAACATTGATTTGGACTCCTGACCACGGCTTGACCGACAAACAAATAGATCAATTCTTAGTCATATCTAGGTCCGTCGGCACATTTGCACGAGCTTTAGATTGTTCTAGTTCTGTCAAACAACCAAGCTTGCATATGAGTGCAGCTGCTGCGTCGCGCGATGTAACGCTGGTAAGTGTTATATATTGCAATCTGATTTGTCATGAAGTTGAGTTACTCTTACGTTTAGCTTTACATTTCTAATTTAAACAATTTCAGTTTCATGCAATGGATACTCTTCATCAATACTCGTATAATATATCTGCTGCAATCTCAGCGTTAGTGCCATCGTCGGGACCCGTGCTATGTCGTGATGAAATGGAAGAATGGTCAGCTTCTGAGGTTTGTTAAGATAATCAGTCACACTTTTAAAAATTACACAACAATTACAGGTTGGTTCAAAACTAACGATGGTCCAATTTATTTAGGCTAATCTGTTTGAAGAAGCTCTTGAAAAGTATGGAAAAGATTTTACCGATATACGATCAGATTTCTTACCGTGGAAGACACTTAAAAATATTGTTGAGTATTACTACATGTGGAAAACGACAGACCGTTACGTCCAACAGAAACGAGTGAAAGCTGCAGAAGCAGAGTCCAAGCTGAAGCAAGTTTATGTACCAAATTAGTACGTTAAAAATTCTATTTATTATAGGCATGTTGATCTTGAATTTTGAATATGAAAAGTTATCGCTATAATAAAACCAATATTTTTTAATATTTTCAGTAGCAAAACAAGCCCTGCAGCTCTATCAGGCAACAAAAATGTTTTGAATGGAAGCAGCACACCAGAACCTCTTATCCCAGGAAAACCATGTGAATCGTGTTTGAGTAAGAATCTTACTCCTATTAATGTATCGAAGAAAATGTCGGGTATTCTGTAATTTGATATAATAATAATTAACTTGTTTCAGACGTAATGTCGACACAGTGGTTTGCTTGGACCGGACCAACGGGAGCTCAAGCTAGACTTTGTGCAAATTGTTGGAATTATTGGAGAAAGTATGGAGGTTTCAAGGCTCCTAACAAATTAAGTATGCATTCATCATCAACCCTTACCCGTAATACACTCAACTACATTCTTATACTTCTTATAGTTATAGTATACTAACTGGAAATAATAATTGTGCTTGTTTAGTGGAAGGAGAGGTAGATCTGATTAAAAAACCCAAACAGCCTTCGCCTGAAGAACCAATAGTACCACTACCACCAGCAGTTGTTGTACCAATTGAACCACCTCCAGGTATGAAATGAGAAATGTTTAGCTGATTGATTGATAACGGATGCAAAAGAAAACAATTAATAATAATTGAATCTATTTTTTTCAGCAGTTGAACGGGCTCCGGGTATGATACAACCACGTGTACATAGGTGTGCCGTGGCTGGTTGTGGCAAAGTAAGTTTTAAAGCATCATTCAATGGTATAGTAGTCTTGAGATAATGTTATTTTACCATGTATGTATGTACATTTTATTCTTTTTTTTAAAGGAATTCAAAATGAAGAACCAACTTGCGAGACATTATGCACAGAATCATGGATATTCAATGAGGTCTGGTTCCCCGAGACCTGTAATGAAAACGAGAACTGCCTTTTATTTACACACGACTCCCATGACTCGCGTCGCTAGAAGACTTTGTGGTGATATTTTAAAACCAAGGCATGCAGCTAGAGCTCCTTTTTGGCCAGTCAACGTGATGATGATTAAACAAGAATGTATGTAAAGAGGCTTTTATTTCTTCTTTTTGTCTTGTAACATTTGGTGAAATTACCCTGTAATAATATGTTCTTTCATTCCCCTTGTAGGCCAAGTACGTGTAACAGGAAAACTTCCGGAGGAGCTTAAACAATTAGTAACAGGAAGGAAAAGACAGCAACCTGATGCTAAAGTGAGTGAAGTTGCTCATACTTTAGGACAGGCCGATCGTGTAACTCCAGAATGGCTTATATTAACTGAAAAATCAAAAATGCCACAACCAGACAAAGTTGCATTCCCTAAACCACCAAAGGCTCCAGGTATGATGAGCAATCAATCCTTGTTAACCATTTATAATTTTTCAAGTGTCTATACACTACGACTCCACGACACAACCATACCTGTTCATTATGTATGTATTAACTTTTTTGTATGAATTTACTTCATGTAGATGGAACATTGCTGTACGAAAAGGTTCCAGATAAAGTAGTGGCTGTTGTTGTGAATAATGTGTTGTCACCCTCCAGTTTAGTGAAGAAACGCAGTTTCGAAGAAGTGAATGGTGTTGATGGTGAGTCATGTACGTGAAGACAAAAACAAATGGTACATTCATGCTATAATGATGTCTCGTGTAGATGGTCTTGATTAATACGATTGCCTTTTATAGGCCCTCCAACGAAGCGGCAAGCTTGGGACCCATCCACTCCCCCAGCCCCGAATCCACCTCGAAGCTCCAGTAGAGGTGGATCACCATTACCATTAGTATCACAACACCTTCCTGCCAGTTCAAGCTTGAATATCCGCAATGTTTTAAATCATATGAATGGAAACAGTAAATCAAAACTCGCTTCAGTAACTAGAATAGGATCTAGAAAACAAATTATTTCATGGATGGACGCCCCTGATGATCTTTATTTCTACAGCACAGCAGCTACAAAGTAAGATTTCCTCTTGAGTTTTAATCCGTTGTATTGAATTTAATATGCTTTAGCGGATTCTAATTTCAATGTGTTGTTTCGTTATACGTTTATTTAGGAAACTTAGACGATCATTATCCAGTAACGAATTGAGAAGGTTAGCAAGAACCCCAACGAAAAAAGCGTTAAATAAAAATATTCTAGAAGTCGTCCCTCCTGCCGTAACGCCAGTCATGCCAGCAGCTGCAGCTGCAATGGCTGCGTCAGCTTTAGTAGTACCACCTTCAAGGTCACCGATGCCTACGTAAAAGGATATTAGACAGATTTTTATTTATTTCATCCACGCGTTTTACCAACCCACCTAGTTTACCAGATTAAACTAAACAAGCTATATAAATGATGAAGCGAAGTTTTTACCATCTTCATGGATAATTAGGTTCTACGATATTTAAAATTAATGCATGTTTTTCTCTCCAAAACTCAAACCTTATTTTTTTGAAGCGTGAACCTAATCCTGTTTAAATTTGCAACATTTGTAACTGAACCCGTTTAAAATACCTTACCAAACATTAATTGTTTTCTAAACTGAAATAAACTTGTAAATTACAAGTTGTAATTTATTTTACCAAGATTAGTATGTAAGTTGGGTGGGTCCTTCAAAGTAATTATATATAGTAGTTACATATATTATTATGTATATACAATGCTGCATGTGTTTACATGTTACAGTGTATATCATTTAATTCGCATTTTCGTCAATATTTTTTATTTAGAAATGTTTGTACAAAATAATAGGGGTAGCATCATATATATTCTAGCATTAATTATGAGGAGTATTTATATTAACTGCACACTATCTACAAACTTGTTTGAAGTTAAAACAAATACATATACCACTGTATATTTATGTAGCTCACGTTTATTTAAACTGTATCAAATCAACTGTCAAGAACCAATAATTACAACACCTGTTAATTGCAAGGAGTTAGTTTTATTTGATATTTTGTGAAAACTGTATAAATTAAATTTTCTACAAAGTAATAATAGGGGGTGCTTAGACTGTAAACACATGAAATCAGGACAATGTTAACTTGTTTAATACCAATAATCTACATAATGGTCGTCTGAATGTGATGTTGAAATAGGCAAACACTATTTACAAAAACTCTATCTGAAAGACGTGGCGTTTGATCTGGCGATATTTTGTATATCTGCGAATCTTTTTAGATGATTAAATGAACACTAAACTGAAAGATATTGGTTAATGCAATATTGCAATGTATTTTGAATCTTGTTTTAGATCATTCAAATGAGTTGCCACAATATAGTAAGATGAACTTTGAAAGAAATGCACACGACAAGCACAAATGCACCATAAGAGGTGATGAGGTATAAGACAAGTATAATTGTGGTTAATAATAGACCTTCTCAGGTTGCACAAAGTTGTTGTGGCCATCATCATCAGTATATCTATCGAAGGTGCCCGAATGACTGCTGACTCTTTCCAACTTGGGATATACGATTTCAGTGTTGAATAGGAGTATTAGAACATTATATTATGTAAAATTAGAGTGTTTGATATGGTTTTGCATATATTATGTAAAAATTGTAGCTAAAATAGGTGATAGCTCATTTCCTAAAGTCTTGATAATTGATGGTATTGTGTAAATATTCTGAAATAGTGTTTAAATGGTTAGTGCTCGAGTTAAAGTAGATTTTATTGTGCTTGTAAGTAAATATAAAAGCATGAATGACATTCAGATTTACAAATTTATATAGACTTGAAATTAAACTTCTATAAAATTTTAAAAAACAATTTGTATGCATAATATAACTGCATGGTATGGTATAGAAAAACCAAAACAATGTAAATAAACATTATATTGTAAAAAAAACAGGGATGTGGAGATGAAAAAAAACAGTATCGAATAGCATGATAGCTAATTTTTGGAGTATACTGTGTAAAACTGTAATGTCACTTTCTGCTCCAGTGTATCATAATCCTTGATCACTCATTACTGTAAGTTATATTAGCATAAATTTTCTTAAATAATATGTAACGTAACGTATTGCTCATAAGAACTGTATGAATGGTTGGATGTTGCAACATGATTGGTTTTCTTTGTTAGTACTATAGTACGGAGGTTATTTGTTATAACTGCTTCACCAAAAACAATTTTTGTTCAAATAAATTATTACTTTGACACTGATTTGAAATGGAATTAAGTTTTATGTTAATTGAACATTTTACTCATACCTACCACGAATACATGTAATAAAATTCAGCTCATCGTAGGATCATATTTGGTAATTGAAGCTGGAAGATGATCACAAACGAAAATTCCTTTGGATTGGGATGCAAGTATTGTTTCCACGTATCCTAACCAATAGATGACTAGACCAGGTCCAAATCTAGGGAAGAAATACACATGAATGAAAATGAAACCATCAATCAGATCAGACATCATCACATCATGTATAAAGATTTACATCATTTACACTGACAGAATATCAAACGGATTTCAATATTAAGTATTACCTGTTGTAATAGCTGGTTAACTGGTCCTTAACATAACCCTGATGGGTTTCTTCGTCTCCAAATGTAGCCTTACTCTCAATCCATGTTATGACCTTTCCATCTATAGCTGCACCGATTCGATACATTAATTTAATTACGTATGTTAATTTTCAGATAAACATTTTGCTGTTTACATGTATGTATATCTTCTGTTAAGCTTATTTACCTATTGGAACTTCCAGTTTAATGTCCGGAGTTTTGTCATAACCCTGTTTTCTTAGTTGGTCTTCTTCCAAATATAGAATCCCTTGATCTTGAAGCATTTTACTAAGTCGGACTTCGTACTCTTTCCCAATTGTTCTGAAAAAAAGGAGCACTTCTTAGTTTTAAATATGGAAAGTACAAAATCTTTATATCTTTACAAGAAAGGAAATGAAAAACATCGTAATCATTATTAATCACGACAATTATTATCTTCTTCGTACCTTTTGATTGCATCCGGAAATGGGCCATAATTGTCATCATGAACAGTACACTGTTTTGGCATTATTAATGAAACAATATTGTTACAGACAAAACGACGAAATAACTAAAAGCATGCGTGTACTTTACTTACCAAATAAACTTCATATGCTAAGTTTCGATCAGGAATCGACGCTGTATCACGGAGATATTTGCTAATTTCTGCTTTCAACTCGTTACGGGTTAAAGGTCGCAGGTTTCTTGAATTTTCTCGGGATGCTTGAGTTTTTCCTATAATATTAGAATGAAAATGTGAAAATCGAATAATTTGAGTATTGTAAAAACTAAAGTTTTAAAGTTAGACTAGAACAAAAGCTTGTGGGAACCTACTAATATCTGCTGAGTCGCATCCTTCTTGAGGATCTGGATCTGCCCCATCTTCAAGTGCCTCCTTCATCTTAATAGAATGGTTTTCATTAATATAGGCTTCTAATATAAACTTTGCTACTAGAACAGGAGTAATCCTTATATCATCGGAAATTCTCATGATGATGCCAGACTCTTCCTGAGCTTCCATTGCTCTTGTGTATCTAAAAAAATACAACAATGTGAGATATTTAAGTACAACATAAAGATGTCTCAAATAAAGCCATTAACTGATTAAAGTCAGTTTTAAATACCTCTGATAGAGTCCCTCTATCCGTGAAGGGTTATTGTGTTTTCCATGGTTCATTCTCATACTTTTCTGAATATAGTTTGATAAAACGCTTCCCAATGTCAAGCCAGAAATGCTAAAAAAGAAAACAAGAAAAGCAAACAAGTTTAGGTTAAAAAATCTCTTAATTTTACTGATGTTCCGGAATATGTAACCAAACAATTGAATATGTTGAATTTACTAAACTTACGTAGGATACTTTTTCTCCAGCATATCCTGACATTGCCAAAACTTGGTGGATTTAATTGTCTTGATTATGTCTTGGTACAAATTCATGGACATCATCTTGAACCCAGTTTTCTTAGCAAACCTTTAAAATTAAAAACTGTCACGATTAGAGAATAAAATAATGATTTCACTGTCACATGCACACAAACTTGAGGATTGCTTTTGTTGCAAAACAAACTTTTATGCACAGCACTGTCTGTGCTAAGGCTGTGTATTGGTTGTTTATATATCCTTTCTCCTTCAGACAAAACCACATGTTTGTGTTGTAATGCTAAGCGTTTTACACACCACGACACCACACCACGTACATTTTTGCATGAAATGCATATAGCAGAAGAGCACGTTCGAAAAACATCCTTCTAGCATGTTGTACTTAACTTGCATGATGAAAGTGTATCAAATGCATTTTGAACCTGATATTTAATATTCCAATAATTTATATTGTACAGGTGAATCCTTGAGAATGAAGGAAAAGGGCATAAATGGATCATATACTATTAGAATTCTGACGATATGCTGTGAGTGAAACAAAGTATGTAGTACTGTCTGAAAGACAGCAAGCCAAATATTGTAAATATTGATTATCATGATTTAATCAGTCATAAATGGCATAAAATTGTATAATCATATAAAAATTATTAATTACAATTAGATCATTTGCAAGATTTCGTAAAGCCTAAACAATCACAGTAACTAACTAAATCGTAGGAAGACAAAGGTAGGCATCACAATTTTGATCTGCAGTAAACTAAATCGATAATGCTTAAAGTAGAGATGCATCGATGACCGAGTGTTTGCGCGAACTTTGTTGATCGTATATTAAAATTAAAATTGTATCGTGTAGAATAGTCTTTGTGTTACTTCATCATATTATAGGTAATACAACATATTCGCCATTTCCATTGAAGGTTCTTTTCGGGTATGTTGTCCAACCAGGCTGGCCAACTTATGGGCATACTATTAAAGAAAGCAAGGATGTGAAGCTGATGACACTAAATATGTAACCGGATAACCTATGAAAAAACCATTACAATCTTAACCTGGCACATTGCTGGAACTTTAATGCTTCCAGTCCAGTTGAAGTACATGAAGGTTGAAGCAAAAGCAAATTTTTGGATAGTGTCAGGCGAAACATCCCCACTGTCTTCTAGTACTATATAATGAGATGGGTTCACTGTGCCCTGTAAAAGCAGTAAAAGCTGGTTAAGTATTTTATTACGTTATCTGATTTGTATCAAAAAATATATGTGCCACTTATTCTTACCTCTCTCACAAACTGTGAAACTAGAAAGAAATCATATAGGTACTTCCGTGTGACAGTGTGATCCACAACTGTACCTGGCGGGGGATTCTCAAGGCTGTGCTTTCCCTGCAACAGAGTTGGAAATCATTTTTATTAAGCATGTAAAAAAAATTAACTGTTTTTGTTTTAAAAACTGAATCACACCTGCAAGTATAGTTTAGTGTTAATGCGCTTTTGCACAACACAAAATGTAAATTTCGGACTGATGTTCAATCGTTTGAACGCATCCGTAAACTGGGCGACTTCATGACTTTTGGTATACGGTAACTGACCGTCACCGACACCGTCACGCCATACAATTACTCTGTCAGGATAGCCACCATTTGCCTACAAAAGTTTGACGGTAATACATTGAGCAATAATTCATTTTATCCTGCATTAGAGCTACATACTTTAAGTACTCTGTTTGCCTAGAAAACAAACATATGCATGTGAAGAACTGTTTACATGCAACAGCTATGTACTTACGTTAGCAAAAGCTAGCATTAAATCCATTATTATTGGAAGCATTGAATTAACAGTCTCTTGATGCTGATCTTGAAAAATTACTCTAGAGTAATATTTTGTATGAGTCCCGTTCAATGAACCAACTAAACCTGCAACAGACAGGTTTTTTTGTTTCGGATCATGGTATACATCGATCCCAATGAACATGAGTTTTTCTACCTAAAACGAAGTGAAATCAAAAACACAAAATTCATTTTAACGAAAATGGCATTTATCGTTACTGTCAATATATAATATATATGTACAATACCATCGGAATACGTATGGTCCACAATGAGCCCCCAAGCTTGCAATTGATTTGGAGGGCTATTTTCTGCACTATTGATGTTAGTTTTCTTTCATTCCCAAGAGTTTTTGACAGTATCACTTGAGAAGGAATAGGCTTAGTTGCGGTACACATTGTCTTGATCATGTTGTAGGTGTCATCTCGTGCCGACGGAAGAATTGCGACAACGAACTGAATCTGCAACAAAATGGTAAACCCACACTATTGAATAAGCCACTATTATAAGAACGAAAGGCTGATGGCAAGCGAAATCGTTTATTATTCAACTCATGTATATTTACTTGCTGATTAATATGCTTGTTCAAAGCATTGTAAAAATCTTGGGTGGATCCATAGCCAACATCGATTGCGGTAACATTGGAGTTGTACGCTATTCCAAATGGTATAGCAACTTGCTTATAGACTTCCGTCAACCGATTAGCACAATGTCGATCACGTCTCGAATATAAAAGCAACCAATTGCGAACCGGAATCTGAGTAATGTAAATTATTATTATTATTGAATGTATGATATGAAGTGAATAATAGTATTCGTATATAATGAATCGCATTTACAGGATCAAATATAGGGCTTCTAAGAACTTTGTTTCCAAAGTTTGCGTCATCAGGAAAAAACCCCGGTTTGTTGGGATCGTTGCAAATCATAGGAGCCGTTAACACTCGCCCTTCCAGGTTAACACCCGCTTCCTCTAAAGTCAATCCCCAAACATCCAGTATGGATTTAGCTTCTTTGCAATCTAAGCAAAAAGTACACCCTAAGATTACTTCATCTGTTTCTTCATCTATTGATTATCTGTATCATTTTGCAAACAAAACTACAACTTACTATTCACATTTTCAATGAGTTGCTTTAAAGCAAGAACCCTTTGCGGAGGAGCTAGTCGTGTGTAACGCGTTACATCCTTCATCACATGATAATTAGATGTCTGACAGGCTTCCAAGCCAGTAACATGACAAAGCTCCGGAACTAACCTTATTGATGAAACAAATCCCTGTAAAATAAGTAATAAAACTATTATGAAATCCTTTTTTCAGTAGTATTTACACACCCCCAACAACTCCACATAACATGGATGAGTACTATGAGTACATTAAAAATATACTACCTTTTCTGGAGGCTTTGGGCGGTGGGTCAAAAGCGGTTGGGCCATGTCTTGTATAGTTAAGTTATACGAATTCTTATAATATTGGACGAACGTCATCTATAAAATAATAGTAAATTTTAATTATTCAACAAGTCTTATAATTTAAAGTGGACTCAAACGCAAACTATTGCAGTCAAAACTATGCATTGATAAAAGTACCTCTTGCTGCTTGGAATTAGTAAAGCTTGTTCTAGGATTATTAATCCAATCAACGTCGTCCACTCGGTAGTGCCTGTTGTTATACTTTGTCAGTATAATCTTGCCCAGAATATATTCTGTGAATCGTAATTTACTCGTTTCGAAATCGTCAGCATCCAAAAAGTTATTCCTATCGACAAATGAATAGAAATTAATCATCATTTTACATACGATGAATGTAATATTTGTAAAGTTGAAGAAAGATTTACTGACCACACGTCCAGTACTGTTGCCGTTTGTAGTACACTAAACGACGAGTCACAGCAGAGTAGCAAACCTCCTTCATACTCATCTATTGCAGTGACGTATCCAGGCCATATTTGTAATCTAATATAAATAATGTTTCCGACAAAATCAAAAGTTATTCATTGCACTACGTCGATGTCAAATGTTTTATGGTTACAAATCAACAAATAGCTAAAGCACAACTATTACAGGTTTACATAATCCACATTTAACATAAATTATTCTTTCATTTTAACTTACTTGTGATTGGGAATGTCAAAAACAGCTTTGTGGTTGTAGAAATGTCGCTTCATCTCTACAAGTCCTAATTGCTCCATAATGCGACGGAAAAGGACGTTATAGAAATGAACACATTCAGTGAGCGAGTTTTTCTTTACGAATTTCAGCCTTATAGATACCTTTCGATCTGGTTCGTTAGGATAAGCAACGGTGAAGCTCAAATTCTTTAATAAAAATCGGAGGAAAATGTTAACAAAAGTTTTAATGATGACTCACACAATTGAAAAAGAAAAACTGAAAAAACATACCTTATTATCAGACAATCGAGTTGCTAGATATAACGTGGAGCCGTCAAATGTACTTGCTGATCCCAAGTCCTCCTTTAAACAGCTTAAAAGTTTCTTTTTGAATCTAAAACTTTCCACTTCCGGTTCAAAGTCCACATGATACTCAAAAAGTCCCATCTCTTGTGCAACTCTTAATCTTACATAGTTGGCAACAATAGGTACCCTAAAACCATACATAGTATACATACGATATGTTGTATTAAAATACAGGCAGCCTAAATTTATAAGAAAATACGATGTTAATCATTAATTCGCATGCTACAGCAATTACAGTTTGCCTTTACGTCCTCTTCGAACCACAGTCTCTCGTTCCAATCCCTTGTAATCTTCAGAGCCTATGTCCTGAGATTGAGGAGTAGTACCGCGAAGACAAGTGGGGGGTAATAGCGATAACCTGATGAAATGAAGTAATTTGAGCATGACGTATTTATACTAGGAAAACATATGAATAATCTAACGTCTTGGTTCTTACATCGAAGCTGAGGTATTTCCAGTTATTTCTGAATCAGAGGGAGACGGGATGCTTCCGAAATCAAATCCTAAAATAAAAAACAATGAAAAAATTAGAACTTTAATCGTGTATAAAGTCCTGAATTACACACATTAAACATTACTGCTTAGAAAATATTACCGCGTCCCTGAGCACGACCCCTGTCCCTTGATCGGTTCAGCCGCCTGAAGGCATCCAGAAAGTCATCGTCTTCTGGGTTTTCTGGAAGTTCTACATAAATGTCAGAGCTCAATTCAGGTAGTTCAGGTACAACGACACCCGTTCCCCTTCCTCTACCTCGACCTCGTCCAATCGATGTAGAAGCCTGAGGTTCCGGGTTTCCTTGCGGAACCTGTTGTTGATAAGAAATTATTATAACAAATGACAAAATCCATGCGTAAGTCAAAAGTTTGTGAAGAGGTCAGAAATCTTAATGGGATTTTGATAAGATAAACTTCTAGTGACACCTGTTCAAGTTCCGGCTCCACCTGAGAGCGCCTAATACCCCGGCCACGACCTCGACCCCTTAGAGATTCCATTGCATTAAAGTATTAATGCGCTTATATTCGATAGAATAAATTTAATTATTTATATCATCCAATTTTTGTTGTCAATCATTGCAACACCACGAATAGATCTCTGTAAATACACTCGAGTGCTTTTTTGTAACTTGACTTGAGATGTAAAATGTACATGCAGTATGCAGTGATGATGATTCCCGGTGCGAGCTCGGATTGGTTATAGCACTTTGACCAAGAGCCACCAGACCAATGCAATCCTGAAGAATATGGAACGGACACAAAAACCCAAAAACAAGAACTCTGTTCATTCATGTTCATGCATCTGCTTGTAGATATATGTATTTACACACAACACAACACATGAGCACGGGTAGTGCTTTGTCTTTGTGATGAGATAGAAATTTTAAGTGATATCAGATCTGACATTTAAATTATTTATATCAATGATAAGCAATGTTAGCTTATATTTAAACGTTGTGTTTGTTGAGTTTTAAATTAAAGCTTTTCATTGTCTTTAAATCATCTTAAGACATCCTATAAATTGGAAATATGCGTGAATAATAATAATTACTACCTTTAAAAAATAATAAATAAATAAATTGTAACAAGATGTGATAAATATTAGATGATATTATTAGTGAAGTGTCATTATGGCCCACCCACGCAGAAGGATTGAAATATAGAATAGAGGACGTCATGCATCATCATCAATAAAACAAGGTGAGTTGTTCATCGTCAATCGTGGAAAAACTTTTTTTTTAATCATGAAATAATTTTATTGAAACTGTTTTTCATGAATATTGTAATCTATCAAATTATCAATATAATGATAATGACAATATTTGTGGAAAACGTTTTGCTAGAGATGCATTGTCGTTTGGTTGGTTTTTTGCCTTTTTGAGAAGCGAGGAATGAGGAAATACTAAGAAGGATTTTGGAGTTGAGCTCGAGTTCATTTTTCTGCTTGCGACTTACGAAATTACATTACGCAATCTTCTCATATTGCAATCATATTGCATGTCACTTGAAGGACCATTTTGTCAAAATTATTGTTAGATTCAAACGATTCAAAGTCAGGTGCCAGGACAGCTGGCTGAGTTGTGAATAAGCGTAATTTACAATCAGATCATCAGCTTCAGTTAAAAGTTTTGTACTTGATTACGTAACGAGTGTCTTTGCAATACATCGTTGTATGCGTAAAGAAGAAGTGTATTTGTCCTTAACTATTTGGTACGTCGCGTGGGAAGGTAATTTAATACGTCAACTAACGTAAATGGGTAAAATGAAGGAACTAAAAGAAAATTTAGGCGTCGTATTTAATTTGCTTCGTTTCTACGTTATTGTGTTCACCTTTATGACGACTGACGAGTTGTAGGTATGACTTAAGCTACTTAAGTACGTTACCACGAATATTTACGAGTTTTTGTTTTGTAAATTTTTAGGTGACAGCGGAATGACGTGAGATTGCTTTGAGATCTGCCGATAAGAATGTCTAAAACCGCTACCTTGGCGTTTACTACATACGGTAAGAAGGAGGACACTGCGAGAAAATCACGTCATCATTTGGTAAACTATCTTCCACCTGTTGTACCGGACAGAATGGAGAAGAAGGAGGAAAGAAATGGGATATCGAAAACTAGCGGCTATCGCCTGGGAGAAGGGACGACAGAAATGAAGAAACGCAGTAGTAGCAGTGTTCGGTCCAAGAGCTCGTTGGATACCTCCAGTCATACGAACTATCAAAAAGGTGGGATCAAAGATAGTTCTTCCAAGAAAAGTGGTTGTCAAAAATTGGCGAGTAATCAACAGCAGGCGACGTCTGGAAAAGCAAATGGTATTATAATTTTCATCCTTGTCAATTAATTTAATTCAATTTACCTTATTTACCCATGACCGCAGCGTAAGCGATCTACACTACATGCATGCCTTGTATTATTTGCTTCATTCATTGTTGTTTTTCATAGGACAAATCAAACCTTCCGAAGAAAAGCCCAAAATAAAAATGGACGAGTATTTTAAAAAGAATGGGGTAGATGTTCAAAAAACGAAGCAGAGTTGTAAAATATACAACTCCGAAGCTTATGTAGGAGGTAAGCCCCGAAGAGACGGACTGTTCCTGCATACGTTTTCACCGCCTAATGGATTCTCCAGTAATTAATTAAAGCTTTGCACTTGAACTTGTAATCTTGGAATTATTCTATAACATTTGTGTAACTCTTAATTGTTAAAGAGGAAGATATTCCTGATAGTCAAGGGATGAGCCAGCCTGAGGAACCGATTTCACCAGCCGTAACGATCGCTCAGATGCATTGTAAGGAAAGAGAGACTCGCCGCTCGCGAAAACCTTCTAATAGTGATTGTAGTGATGTTCTGCAAAAACTAAAGGAAGCTAGAAGACCAAAACGTAATAACTATGAATATTCTGATTTGTCATTAGGTCATGATTTTATTGTTAGCTAACATGTTAACTGTTTTGTGGTTTCTAGAAATCCCTATTGTTGATGACGTGATCGAAAACAGATCACCTGACGAAGAAAACGACTCCTTTCCGGAGGACGATAGTTTTAGTGACTCTCTGTTAGTACGAGCAACTCAACAAGTTGAAGATGATGTTTCTGAAACTAGCAACGAATGGCTCAACAATGAAGAGAATAGGGACCTTGAAGGCAGAAAGAGGGATATAAATGGGAATAATAGGAAACCCGCTGTACCGCCATCATCGACAAAATCACACGCACCTCCACTGACGAGTACCCCTATATCGGAGTTTGGTGTGCGACGACTGCCATTACCACCTAATAGCTGCACTCCAAAAAGTCGAGTACTGGGACTATCACGAGCTCGAAATAGAAGCGGTGGAAAGTCCAGTAGTTTATTTGAAAGCTCAAGTGACTGCTTAGAGATGAAGTTAGTACCTTGTGATGAACAAGAAGAGACCCCGCGCAAGCTGTTAAAATTTGATGGAGATGAGAGTCCTATCAAAATTGGCGATTTTGATGATGAAGACGATGACTTTTTCTCTCAAATTGTAATTCCCTTGGACCCAGCAACAACCGAGAAATCTGATAGCGGGGCAACAAACAGTAAGTATCGTTATATTTCACAGTATTTACACATGATTCAAACATTTTCATGTTTTTGGAATTCAGACTAATCATGTCATCACTTTCCTCTTCCTCTCTAGACAAATCTACAATGATAATTGCTGATACAAGCATAGATAGTTTTTTTAGACCGGAAATGCTTGGCGAACTTGACAAATTAGAGGGTAAGTGCATATATGTGTAACTGTGTGTCACACTGATTAGTCTAATTAGGTATAATTATTTGACTGCATCTTTTCGTAAAATTATTATTATTTTATAGGAATGGCAATTCTATCCAGTAAATCAAATAGTTCGATTGATTGCAAAAATAATAGTGACTCGTCTGTGGCAGCCTGTGCTCCTCCTTCCGTTAGTTTCGAAGAGACCCCTCGAACTAGAACCCGCAGACAAGGATTAAGTCGTAGTCGTCGAGTAAAGAAATAATCTCAATTTGTATTTTCGAAAGTGTTGAATTATATATTACTATCACGATCAAGTTGGTTTTGTAATCATAAAGAGATTAACCTATGAAGTACCTTAAATTCCAAGCGCATGAATGACTTGGAGTTCTAATTGTAATGATAAAACGTTTTGCGCAATTATACGATGTATACAATTCGCCTACTAATTTAGAAGTTGTATAAGTTGTGTAAACCTGACTGATTTGCTATTTTAAAATAATTATTATTATTATTGTTAATTACTAGTGTGAACTTTGAATCAATGTAACTTTTAACGATTCGTACCATTTACCTTTGTACCAACATAATTTCTTGAGTTTTCAAGTGTTTTGTTTGACTGATGGTAGTTTTAATCAATAAAACTGCCACATTTACTGTTTGTAAAATTTTACATTTAATGTGTATACTATTTTTAAATCACAATGCAAGGTTAATCCACTTACTTTTGTGTCATTTTTCGAAAAGTATTTTTTATGTGTGCCGAGTATCTATTACGAATAATACAAAGTTGTGTTTCTACATTAGGTAACGCGGTTTAATCATCATCCGTGTCATCAGAAAGTGTAGCATCTGAAGCAGAGTCGTCCAGTCTAGGGGTGATGCACTTACGTTTCACCTCTTCGAAAAAGCTATCAACTGCTTGCGAAGCACTTGTATACACAGCCTCTGACTTTTGACCGGGTTCTGTGTCGTATGTTACCTGGACTGACTTTGCTGCTAAACTTCTTATAACCAAATCATCCACACAAAATGTAAGCGGTGGGTCTTCTGGTGGAGCTTCCTCTTCATCTGCTTCGTCTTCATCTTCCTCTTCACCATCGGCTTCAACCTCCACAACTTCTTCCTCCTTTTCTTCTGGCTCAACCTCTTTAACAACAGGAGCAACATCATCATCTTTAATATCTGTCTTATCATCGTCGATTGGAACGGAGTTCAAGTGGAAGGATAGTGTAGCTTGTCCGTATGACGGTCTAAATTGTAGACTTGAGGTTCTGTGCAAATCAATCGACTGCTTATCCTTGACGCTGGTATCCGTATGCTTACTTGAATCTGTTTTAGTGGAGTCCGTGGTAGGGGTGCTTTCAGTTAGACTTTTACTAGAACTTATATCATGAGATTCTAAAGTTTGGTCTGGTTGTGTTCCAACGAGGGCAACACAAACTGCTTCAGCAATGATTTCATTCATAATCTTGGTTCCTCCTTCCACTGCAGCTACTCCACGAATAATATGCTCATCCACGACCGGTTCTAATTCTTCCATGATCTCTTTTGCAATTGGATGAGCACTAAAAACAGCATCCACAACTTGTTCAGACGCCTTCTTAAACCGTGCTCCTGCTGCGTCTACCCTGCTGTTGTGGAATATCCTATGCAATTCTGGTAGCATGAAGCTAGAAACGAGATCCGCTGCCAATTCCTCTTGTTCAAATTCAGTCATTCTGTTCCAATTTACAGATAAATATATATGAATGAATAGCTCATGCGAAACCTGAAAATTTATTTGTCTTATTTGGCTTACGCTTGTCTTGTAGAATACAAAGCGTCATTAAGCGTTGTTGCAAGCCTCTGTACATAAACTCGGGAGTGGTCATCAGCAGCCCTGTCACAACTTTCGAGGAAAATATCCTCCAGGTACAAATCAACCGTAGATTGATGAATACCTGTAATCTATAAATTATTCCATTGCTCGCGTTATAGACCAAACCTAAAGCTCTAATTAATAACTAATCTTGTTAATATCTTGTTAATGCATAATGTACTTCCAGACCTGCTTAAAGATTTCGTCGTTAGCACGTCGTATTTCTTCCTCAACGAATCTTCTACCACCCTCTGCAGCTTCCTTCAGTTTTCGTTCACGCTCAGCAAGTAGAATCAAAGCATGAATCTTCCTTTCATCAATCAAACGCACCATTTCTTTGTCAAGGAAGTCGATCATCTTTGCTAATGTTTCCCCTTCTAGATGCCCAACCACTTCTTCAACTGGTGTATCCTTTTAGAAGAAAAAAACATTTTTAGATTGTTGTTATGTCATATACAACATGCTCACATTTCAATATTTTATAGATTAGCTGATTGGCATTCATACTCTTGTGTCTTCAGCATCAGTATTCTTCTTCATAGCCATCAGTTTCTGCAACTGACTTTCCTCCAATCTCTGGCAATTTGGATCCATGTCATACATGAGCTTCAGACCAAGTATTTCAGTCATATTCTTGTCAATCTCATTTCGAATCTACACCAAGTTAATAAAGGTAAATTTATTCTACACCTCTTATGCATTTACAAGGGAAGAATTATAAGGGACTTACCAGCTTCTGGATAGTTCTTCCTCGTGCAATCTTTTGCAAAAGCACAATATGTGGCTTCCTTAATTCTTGATCTTTGTTTTCGTTTATGAGTATTTCTGGGGTAAGTGGTCGGCCATCATCATCCCGAGAATGTTCTCCCATGAAGTTAAAGTGCTCCTTATTTTTAAGTCCTTGACCTAATAGTGTGGAGGAAGTCAGCATTAAGTTGAGTTTGATTTTTATCTTAAAAAATGTCAACTCTTTGGTTCCTGCTTTCAAAGATTTATGTATGCTACCTTTGAATGAAAGGTAAATGTCCTCCAACTTTCTTTCAAGCCGTTTCAAACTCCCAGTTGGTCTACATTTCTCCAAGCGTTTTTTGAATCTGTCCACGTCAAAAGTAAGGTCACGGCTGATGAAAGATGGATCATTTGTTACCTTATCAAGTGCTGCAATATAACGTTATCACCACTTTACGTAAGTACACTGCATATCTAAACCCAACATGAATACACTATAGTCTTACTAGCAAAATCATGATGAATGTCAACAGCAAATGAGGGTGGCTTGTTGAGCATATCAACTCCAGCCCCGTTTCTCGTCAATGGAGCATACATTGACGAGCCAAAATCCGTATAATCCTTTATGATATCCCTTTGTCTGGGCTCCTTCTTTGTAATATATTTCTTTTCCAGTTTTCGTAAATCTGTATGGGAATAGTTAATTTGCGAATGAAACCCACTGCAGATTGATTAATAAAACAGATTAGAAACTAATATCACATTACCCCTGAAATACTGATGCTTAATTATATGAAATGATTTCTGTGTTTTTTGTTTAAGTTGATGGAGAAGCTTTTCCAGCCGCATTGTATGATCGTTGGAAACTCTGGATGAGTATTCCTGAAGGAGCCTATCAGTCAACTCCATTTTCCTTTGACACAATTTGTCCAATTCCTGAAAGACATAAGCGGATTCGTTTGTTATCTGTTTATGAGCAATGGTTTAAGTGCGGACAAACCTTTTCTCGGTCAGCCCATTGCTGAGCTTCAAGCTCTTCCATAAGCTTGATTCTTCTCTCAAAGTCCTTTGTGTTTTCGGTCTCAATATCCCGGTCTACATGTTCCAAAATCCGCTTTGACAGGGCTCGCTCAATAATGACTATATCATCAAGGGAAAATGGTAATCCTTTCTCCCATGTTAGCTTCACTAATACGATCAATGAATCCAAATTTTATTGATACTTAAAGTTGAATAAAAATTATTTCTACTTAACAGATACTCTGCAGGCTTACCTAGAGCCAAAAGCTTCGGGTAGGCACCTGAAAAGCACAAGAAGGCAATTAAGTCGTGTAATAAGGAAAGACCTACTGGATTGATTATTTGTTCCATTATGTAAGATTTATACCAGGATATGGAAGAAAGTAAGGTGGTGAATAAGGATCCGTTTGAGCTTCCGATTCACGATAGTCAGTTTGCATAGACCTGTTAACATAACCACTTCTTCGTGTCCGCTCATTCTGCAGCAACTTCTTTTGGTCTTCTGGAGCTAGTCGATTGAAATCAAATCGAGGCACTTCCAGTTTGTACTGTTGAACAGTGTACCTTTCAAAGAATTTGTGGTATAGCACTTTATTACGTTTTGCTTAAAGAGTAAATGAGAATAATTTGTTAAAAAAATAAATCAAGTAAACCTAGTTGCATATTTTGCTCTATCAGCTCCAGTCACATCATCAAATTGTCGTGGAAGGGGAAGCGGTCCAGTGTCTGCTGGTATTATAGGTACGCTGCAACAGATAGAAGTTGGAAGTGTTAGCTACACAAGTCAGAATTTCGTTTCCGTTCGTAATTTAAAATATACGTGTAATACCCGTTGATGTCATGTTGAGGCAAGAAATTGTCTAAATTGTTTGGTCTCATCATGCTCATACAAGGCCTAATCCGTACGTCTGTTTTCAAAGCGCTGAACATTGAGTCGTACACGGGTCTTAGTTTCTAATTCAAATAAAAAGCATATAAATGATGTTAGACAATTTTAAAAATGTGATTTATTATAACAGGATTACTTCTTACGATGTGGGCTCCAGATCGCATGCCGAATTCAGCATCTTTCAAGAAATCCTGCCTTGAAGGCATTGTATATATAGGATCTATTATAAATAGTCATATAATCTCGTAATGAAATGAAACGGGTTAAACAATTATTCGGGCATATTTGTTTTATGACCCTTTAAAGAGCCACTTACCGTATAGGAAGTCATGAGGTCGGCTTTCTCTCACGAAGCGACGATTTGGAGGCGTTTTGTAATTAGCCATATTTAATGCCTTGATGAAGATGTAAAATTGAATCCAAATTTAAAGTTAATGTAGAGTTTTTTGTGAAGTTTACTTGAGTTTCTCATAAAGAAAAAGAATGTACTGTAGTTGCTTAAACAGATATACAAAGGCTTGATCGAAGTAACTACATTGATTTTTACATAGAGAAAGTTATTACATTATCCTCTACAACCCTACGAGAGCAGAGTAACCTTATCAGGTATCTATTCAGAATTACGGAGAAAGTTGCAAAGGCTGCACCGTGTGGGCTACATAAAGTATCCATGGCATGTTAAATCGATGTGATTTCCAGAGAAAAGTTTCTGGAACCGGAATAAGAAAGCAAGTCGGAATGAGGTGAAAGTTGTATGCTTCTAAACCGCTACCTGCAAATCAAGTAAAACTGCAAGCATAAACGCATTTTGACGCATGCAAAAATGGCAAATCCTCCAAATCTCAATGTTCACATTGATTCCATAAGTTCTCCAGCCATGTCTAAAGACCTTGTTTTACCCTTGGCCGAGAAAACATTATTGAAAGCGTTACTCAAGAATTTCAGAGAAAGAATAAAAGATGATCCCAAATTCAAATGGGTGCTTCTGGGAACCTCAATCTATTTTACAGCCAGAGTTTTAAAATTTGACAGTTTGATGTTTTGGCCGTTTTCTTCAGTTTTTAAATGGTGTTACAACAAAATCACGGTTCCAGAAAGTTGTATAATGTGGGGTGGAGAAATTGAGTCGGACGTTCACTTTGGGAGATTGGGATACACAAGATGTTTAGAGTCGGACCCACACGTTTTAGAAAAGTATGGGATACCGATGAACACTGACAAATGCATTCGAAGTGGGATCACATACATTCTTGGAGAAAAGTATCAGCAGTTTGATTTGAATGAGTTTGATTCAAAAGTTACTCCAATGGCTTGGACTTACGGCCCAGTAAGCCTCATTTCTGCTGTTGTCCTAATTTTTCTAAATTGTCTAATTTATTTTTGTTAAAATGACTTTTTCTATACCCTTTCCAGCTCACAGACCCAACTTTCATTACACCAACTTGTTGGTACAACGATATGAGTGGGGAGAATCGAGAATTCGAGTTATTTCAGAGATCCCTGAGGTATTTTATTAGCCATTTGTACATGATACTTCAATTTCTCATTTCATACTCATTTTCTTGTGCTTCATTTCAAGAATTTTTGGATATCTACCTCCAGAAGCTCATCAGGATCTTTATCAGCATTGTAAAGTCATGCTGCTACGTACGAATCAGCATTTAATACGGATTGGAGATACAGGTAAAATATTAATTTAAAAATAAGTCAGATTAAGCTTGTTATAACTGTGAATCAGTTCAAATTATTTAAAATCTTATAGATGACAAAATGTACATAATTGTGAGTGGAGCGGTTGACGTGTATTCCAATGGGGTTGGGCCACATGGGGACTTTGTTCGATTGAGGACTGCAACACCTGGTGGACAAATCGTGTCTCTGTTCTCAATAATTGACGTCATAACTGTAAGCAAACAGTAGTACTGCTGAAAACCAACTTCTATCAAAAAAATGGATCACAAATATTTCAATCTCAAGTGTATAACTTCTTTTTTAGGGCAATTGCAAAAACATCAAATCAATTTCTGCAATATCCAAACTCAATAGCACAAAGGTTCTCATTTTTCCCATCGTCGCTCTTAAAGAATATCTTGTGAAACATCAAGAGTACTTGGTGGCATCAATTATTCGTTTGATGGAACGAAGTTATCGCCTACAATATCAGATTTTGCATTTAGCGTGGCATTTAACAGATACGATTACATCTTTAACTCAGGAGCCACTGCATGACCCACCAAATGTGTTGATTCCACCATCAGGAGAAGCACTGTCTGGAAGGGTATATTTTTTACTATTTTACCACACTTTCATTTTAAAAAGGTACAAAATGTAAAAAAAATCACTTTGAAAGTATTGTTGGAGTATCCAATAACTTTATGTATAGATTAGGACTATGGCGCTAGAAGGCTTTATGGAATTTTTGGACATTGATAACCTTGACTTTCTCAAGGAACATTGTGAGGTCGATGTTGTGGAGCCGGAAGAGGCAACAAGCGATTTAAACGAAATAAAGAAGTCACTTTTGAACAAACCTGTATGAAAAAAAACTTGAAAGAATAATTATATCAGAGCTGTGTTTAGGATATAGCTGTTAATTAATGAATGTAACGTAAACTTTCAACTTGGGTAGACTGTAGGGTACAAATATTTGTACATGGGAAAGCTGGAAGGTTTTCATCTGAAATCCAATTTAAATATTATGGATCAACAAGCTCGAAGAAAGTTTGTGGAGGAGGCGATCATAACGGAACCACTATTTTATATTTCATCAAAAGAAGGAGTGGGAAGTCTCACTGGAATATTGGGATATGCTAATACTCTTTTTTGTCGGGCTACAGAAAGGTCCATTGTTGTTTCCTTGAGCCGTTATGGATTAGAAACGTATGCCAAACACGATGCTTTCTTTTTCATTGCTTGGATTCCATGTGTACTATATACTGACATTGACCAATTACTGCATAATATTATTTCATACATTTTAGACTCTTAAAGAAATATCCACTCGCAATATTTCCAATTGCTTTCATGACAGTTTTTCGAATGTCATATTTTACCAGATCAGTTGATTTCGCTATGGAATGGATGGTGGCCAAAGTTGGCCAATATATTTACCAGTACTGCTTTCCTTTAATGCATCGTTATAGCTTGTACATAAATATGTTTCTCATTTGTATTGTTGATTGTTTTAGCAAGGAGCAAATGTGTCATAACTCGTATCTTTTACTTTCTGGTCATGCAAGGGCTTATAAGTTGGATACTGAAACTACTAGACAAAGAGCTGTTTTAGAATACAGGGTATTCAAGCTTCAAACCAAATCAGAGTAATGTTGAATTGCGTGTGTTGAAAAATACATGTATGAAATTCTTTTGTGTAGGAAAATGACTGGATAGGCTTAACTGAGTCTTTATTACTTTCCAAACGACGGAGTAAAACTTGTGTTGTAATACGAGAATCGGAATTTGTAACAATTCCCAATGACCTTTTGCGAAATATTGTTATCAATTATTCCAGTGCGGCTCAAATCATGCTGAATTTCTTGGTTCAACGGACTTATCATAGTATGACAGATGAGTAACATACAGTTGCTTAAACTGTGCGTACTTTTTGAAATAGTAGAGATACATGATGAAAAGTTAATTTTAGGTCGCAAGTTCGAGGCGCTTGATATGGACGTACAGATTCATGATCAAAGCAGTTATAGAGAAAGCAGGCGTAATTATTCAATTGCACTAATTCCAGTAGCAGAAGGTTTGCCATACTCCTTACTAGCAGTCGAAATCAAGCGACATTATACGTCATGGGGTAATCTGAGAATTAGTTAATTTTTACGATCAAATGAATACGTGCAGGCTATAGATTATTCTTTCGTGCAATTATCAGGCTCCTGTGTGATTTTAACTTACACGAGGACGCTAGCTGATTTGAATATTGATGAGATAACAGAAAAAGATCAATTCCGATTGGAAATGTACACCTTGGTACAACTGGAAAATCATGATTTAGTGATATTCGTGGTAAAAGTTTATAAAACAAAGATGTGCAAGCTAATTGGGATCTCTGAATCTTATACTTTTTAGTCAATTTTTTTTATTGTGTAGTGCTTGCCCAGAGTTCATTACTGGAATGAGATATGTTCCAAATATTCTGAGGTGGTATTCACTGTCTGCAGTTCTGAACTCCCGAATATACCAACTGAGCCACCTGAGGTAGTGAAAATGCTTTGGAAAGAGAATGTTAAAATATGCAGAGTTTGAAGCAAGGGTAAAACTTTCATTATAATTTTTAGTGGGAAGATGCAATAATAGGCCAAAGCATTTCTACTCGGAGGAAAGAGCTGATAATACTTCATAGCATGGACGGTTGGTATTCCTCTATTATTATGATTATGATTAGTTAACAAAATGCACTTTATGGCTTCCATTTTTTGTTGTATGGTTCTCAGTTGTGCTTCCCCGTAACACCAAGCAATGGCTGTATTGTCGTGACTGGCTGCATTTTCATCACCACATTCGACTGCCAAACGAAGCATTTACCTTTCTTGGAGCGATACCAGAGGATCAAATTGTTAGACTAGTTTTAATGAAAGGTCTTAATTTGGTGAAATATAAATGAGCAATTCATAGTTAATGGTACTTATATTCACAGGAATCAAATTACAAGTCGTTGAATCGTGGCATTGAGCTCAATTCTGACATGTCTCGATTTTTACGGTGGGTTTTGGGGAAAACCTTTGGAGTCCTATTTAGCAGCGGTGGAGCCCGCATTGGCACACAACTAGGAATGCTACAAGCTTTACTAGAATATAAAATGATTCCAATTGACATGGTTGTTGGCACAGGGGCAGGATTTCTTTTAGCTATTTTGTATGCAATTCATCAGGACTATGAGACGGTTCAAACTATTATAGAGAAAATATTCAAGGTATTGAACCAAGTACAATTTAGGCTAAGCTTTCTTCCAGACAGTTTTAAAAGGTGGGAATGATTTAAAGGATTTTCAAGAGCTGTTACGCTTCCATTGGGACGACTTTTCAATACCGTACATTAGCTCTAACAAAGGGAAACGGCTACTTGTCTACTTTTATCAACTATTTGGATCAATCCAATTGGAAGACACGTTTATACCAGTTTGCTGCGTCACAACCAATTTGACTTCTCAAAATGTTCGCGTGGAAAGGAGTGGTCTGGCACAATAATATTGATTTGAAACTTTTTACTTTGCTCGACTCAAACTGATGCTTATTCATAATTAGGTATCTTCCGTATCGTCAATCTTATCTGATTTTTGGATTTATGATTTTTGCACAGGTCCCATTTGGGTTTTTGTTCGTGCAAGTTTAACACACACGAATCACAGTCCTCCCATTTGTGATCCAATTGATGGTGATTATATCGGGGACGGTGCTCACGCCAACTCTCTTCCAGGTAACTGAGCTCAATAATTTGTTGTGCATCCTAATAGTCAAATTATATACGAAAAATTCTTTTGGTATGAAATATTCTTTGTGGTGGTGGAATAGAGGACGTTTTAAAGGAATTTGGGGCAGAATACATTATCGCCTTTAACACGGTTGGGACTAAACTTTTGGATAATAACATTGTTGATCCAAACATGAGTTTGTTTAGATACATTGCAAAATCAGCCGAAAACTTTTTGAGGCAGTGTGGATTGGCTAATCCATCTTTTGAAGATGTTTTTAATAAACTGGCTGTGACGCAGACTAGAATGTATGCTGCGGTAAGAGAGCACGCCGATAATATTCAAATCATTTGCCTTAAAAAATGAAGTACCTTTAAAGATTTAGTGAATCCACGTCGTGTTGAATTTCTATTGGATTTTTAGGGCGTGGAATCCGTAAGTAATTTGAAGTACGCTATATACGTTCGACCTCCAACTGAACATATATTTTCCCAGCAATGGAATCACCTTCCAACTCTGCACGTAAGGAAGGTTATCTAAATTTGCTGGTGTTTAAACGAAATGCAGTTTGTCAATTATGACATGTGGCATGGTGCATTTTTATTTGATTTTATATAGAGAATCGGCTACTACTACATGCAAACAATTCTGGACAGGAATCCTTATACAGAAGAAATCCCATTCTGGCAATTTTGGATCAATATTAAAAATACATCTACAGAGTTGGCGAAGGAAGGAGGCAGAGAGCTACAACTTTTTAATTGAGTATATACTTTTGCATATCGGGTGCAATCATCCATTGCAAATTCTTAATTTAAGTGCTTTTCTGATCTAGTATCATCTACATTAAATTTGTTTTTCTAATAAACACAAAATTGGTTTTTATTGAAGCAGATTTGATCAGTTCTTTAAAATATTTAAGGAGCATTTCTGGGGCAACCTAATAGTTCGTATCTTCATTTCAATCTTATTATAAGCTAGGACGCACGAACCATTTCTTATCATTGATTTAATCCGGCTTTGTCATCGATTATTTGTATTCCAATCAATGGAGATCGAAGGACCATCGACATATGCTTGATTTGTTCTAAAGTCACGTGTCAGTTTACATAATGCAAACGCTGTCGACCTGCGTACGAATAATCATACTCATGATCATAGTGTGCTAGATTGAATCACTTTTAGCATGTATATTTTTAGTTTGAATCGGAAGGGAAACCAACAACTCAAAGGCAGTATGCTGTTGGATGCAGTGGCTTGTGGTTGATTGTACATGAGCCACGAGTCACATAGAATTAGTCCTTATATTTACCAGTGACACCTTCATTAGATCTTTCTTAAATTCATTCAGAAACGAAAGACAAATTCCTTAAAAGCAACAATGTTATCAGGACTCAATATCGTAGAGTTGCTTCAAATTACAGTTTCAAACATCTTAATCATCTATGTGTCACATGCGGTGGACGGAAAGAGTTCTGGCCCCACAGCACTCCTACCCTACGCTGAAACCAATCGGAATTTAATTGAGGATAGTGTCCATACATTTGTGGCAAATCTTGTATCAAAATCATTTTCAACCTGCAGTCTGCTTGTGGTACAAGATCAAAATGATAACGCACAAAATGTCAATAAACTTATGTCAACATTACAACAGAATGTCTACATGATAAAGTTCACAGATTCATCAGAGTTAAAAGATGAAGAAAGCAGCGTAAAAAATAAACACCCTGTCCATTTTTCAACAAGCCTGTCAAAAACTCGCAGAATAAGTGATTTTTGTTCGCTAGCATTAATATTTGTGGATGATGTGAATACAAAGTTCGTACAAAAAATTCAGCAAGTAATTGCACCTACTTTTGTTCCAATTATCAGAAAGGATGAAGATCATTTCATTTTCATAACACGACCAGATTATCATGAAAAGTTGCTTTTAATGAACGAGCTCCCAAATAGAGTAAAGTTCAAAATCGCCATTGGGAGACTTGACAATGGAAAAAATTTGATCACAACCGTTGATCTTTTTGGTGGCACAATGGGGAGTCCAATGATGAAACATTTTCCTAGTGTTAACGTTCCAGCAGAATTGGATTATTTCCCAGATTTTCTGTGGAACTTAAATGGGAAACTGTTAAAGATTTCTCTCACCCAAACCAGGGCGTTAGCTGAAGCTTATTTGCCAGCTCCAGGGGATGGAGTTAACAATGGGAGGAGGGGGAAATGGACCTACCTGCTTCATGAGTTTCTTATGGTGAATTAAAGTTTATATCAATGCATCTCATACTATATAATATAGTACTAATGTCACAGTTTCTGTCTCATAATTTTACAGGTTAAATTCAATTTCACCTACACAATGTTTTTGTCAACTGGAATGGATGGCAAACCCGGAGATGGAGGAACGGGACTTGAACTACCAAACGGAACTTGGATTGGAATTACTGGAGATTTGCTTTATGGTCGTGCTGACATGGGTCTTGCTTTTGCAAACACACCTAAACGAAGTATGACTCAAATTTTTAACACGAGAAGCGTTACCTAGAATATACATCTATCTAGAAATTGAATATGATATGATTTTACTTATAGCACAATTCATCGGATTTACAGACACATATTTCGACACATGCTGTCTGACATTTATCACAGGACAACCATCCAAAGTATTTAGCGCCCTAGCGCTATTTTGGCCATTTGATGTAGACCTGTGGGTTTGTATCGTTTTAGCTGTAATAGTCAGCCTTTTATTCTTCTACATTGTGTTCAAATTGGCATCTCGCGATTTTCTTTACCTGGAGGACAACTGGTCAATAGGTATCAGGATTCAAAGTATACTTTCTCCCCTAATTGAACAGGATTTTACTGATCCTACCTCTCATACATTACGATGCTTTTTCGCTTTCTGGTCATTTTTCGCAATGATTGTGAACACTTTGTACCGCTCAAAGTTGGTAAGTTTGCTGGCATTTCCTGTGCTCGTTGAGGTACCAGAAACTTTCGAACAACTTGCTCATTCTGCCTTCAAAGTCGGCTTCATGAAGCATGGAGATAGCGCGTACAATACGTTAGCAGCCAGCACAGACCCAGTATACGTCAAATTAATCAGAGAAATGGAAATTATTAGAGGAGTGGGGCTTGAATGTCTGGAGAAAGTTGTGTCAAAAGAAAATTACGCATGCATTGCATACGACTTTGATGTAACGTACCTGATGGGGAGGAATTTCAGCGATGTTGACGCAAGGAAAATTGTAAGGCCGAGTGCAAGAACATACAGCATTTGGTTGGGAATAGGAACAGAAGCCAATTCCATTTACCGTGTCAATTTTGGGAAAGTTTTGGGCAACACGAGACCATTCCATTTGGCAGATGTTTGGAACACAAGGGATTTGTATTATGATGTCAAGTTAATGAAATTGCAGTGGTGGGCGGACTCCAACCAAACTGCTAATACCCAAGCTGGTGAAGAAGAGTCTTCAGATTTGACCTTGAAACATCTCAAAAGTTCATTCTACTTGCTGTTTGGTGGTATAAATATATGTTTTATGGTTTTTTGTTATGAAATTATGCTTCAATGTGTATCGAGCTGTTGTAAACGGATTTCAAAGAAATAAGCAGATCTTAGCTATACAAACTACCGAATTTACATCATACTCTGTATTTATGTATATGTGTGAAGATATGTACATGTAATTATGATAGCATTTACTTACTAAAACGAACATATTATTGCAGTTGCATAGTACATGAATAAATTTAACACGAAGTTATACAATACGCAAGCAACGCATATACGTACAAATGCAATGACCTCAAACATTTACTCATCAACGTCTGATGACTGATGATTATATCGAATTCAAATATTAATGAAAATGAATGCAATTCTCTTATATCATATCGTCTGGATCATTGAATTACAAAACAAGTGTATGCAGTTTGGAAGCTACCATTTTAAAGAACGTAAGTAAGTAATTACTATTAAATTATGTTCTATATTATAATGAAAAATATACCCCAATCGGATACTTATCAACTTCTACGAATATCAACAAATACTTAATTATAATTTTTGATGTCGGCAGCTACATAAGAGTTAGGTCTGAAAAAATCCAACTCTCGCACGTTACGCCTTTGGTAGACACTAAATTGATGTTCTAATATAATTAAACCACTTATTGAATTAATTATGAGTGGCAGGATTGATAAGTGACATAACTCTCGCGTAACCACCCTGTGACTGACAGTGTGTGTCTGAACCAATTATTTATTATTGGTTTCTTAAATGCGACAACGCACGACACGCTTGTCTGAATTAATTATGCAAAGTTGATCTGCTTAGAAGATATATATAATACAGACATGTCAATTATATTCTAACCATTTCTGATCAGCAACCCGGCTGGGACAAGTTGGATGAAGTAGGATGTGCGAAAATTGCATTTTATTTAAAAAGAACAGGAAAATACTTATAACCTTTAAAGCCGTAAACTTTGTGGAAATAATACGTACTGCGAACTTTTTAAACAACAAAAATGTTCCTCGGAAATCAGAAATTAGAGTTGGTTCAAGTAGCCATTTTTGAACTTTTAATCTTTCAAGCATCTCTTACGATGCAAACAAACCAAGTCTCCAACTCTGAATCCACAATATCCCATTCCAATAATCGCACCAATCGCATTCCTATAGACGACAATGTTCATGAATTTGTATCCAAGCTTATATCCAATTCGTTTTCAAACTGTAACCTGCTTGTAGTGCAAGACAAAAATGACCACTCCCAAAATGTCAATAAACTTATGTCATCATTACAACACAATGTCTACATGATAAATTTCTCACCTTCGTCAGACTTGGATGAAGGAGAAAGTAACGCAACAAATAAACATCCTATCTATTTCTCAACAAGCCTGTCAAAAACTCGCAGAATAAGTGATTTTTGTTCTTTAGCATTAATATTTGTGGATGATGTGAATACAAAGTTCATACAACAACTCCAACAAGTAATTGCACCCACTTTTCTTCCAATTATCAGAAAGGATGAAGATCATTTCATCTTCATAACACGACCAGATTATCATGAAAAGTTGTTGTTAATGAACGAGCTCCCAAGCAGAGTAAAGTTCAAAATTGCCATTGGGAGACTTGACAATGGAAAATGTTTGATCACAACCGTTGACCTTTTTGGTGGAACAATGGGCAGTCCAGTTATGAAACATTTTCCGGAAAGCTTCCACAAAGAAGTTGATTACTTTCCTGATTTCCTGTGGAATTTACATGGGAAAGTTCTAAAAGTGTCTATTCCCTACACTTACTCAAAAGTTGAAGCGTATTTACCTTGGGACAGTGTTAACAACGGCAAAAGAGGAAATTGCAAGTATCTTCTTGAAGAATATTTAATGGTAAATATGAGAGGAATATGAAAATCTAATTTAACAAAATAAATTTCAAGCTTTTTAAACAGTTACAAATGATATGTATGATTACTATTCTAGGTAAAGTTAAATTTTACCTATTCTATGTTTATTGCCACCGGGATGGATGGTAAAGCAGGGGCGGGTGGAACAGGATTCCAGTTCCCAAATGGAACTTGGACTGGAATCACTGGAGATTTACTTTATGGACGGGCCGACATAGGTCTAGCTATGGCGCATACTGAGAAGCGAGGTAAGACTTCAAGCAAATTGAATTATTACAGCTCCATCATTCCTTTAGAAATACTATAAAAGCTTTATTTGTACATTGTTTAATTTCTATTAACAATTGTGCAGCGCAATACATCGGCCACACTGATACATATTTTGATACCGGCTGTCTCACATTCGTCACTGGCCAGCCTTCCCAAGTTTACAGTGCATTTGCTCTATTTTGGCCATTCAACATCTTTGTTTGGGTCACTATTATTTTTGTTGTGCTATTCAGCATTTGTTTCTTCTTCATCGTGTTCTATCTGGCTGCCCATGATTGTCTCTATTTGAAAGATTCCTGGCCATTCACCACCCAAATTTCAATACTCCTATCTCCATTTGTGGAACAAGATTCTATGACACCAGTTTCCACTCCATTACGATGCTTTTTAATTTTCTGGTCATTTTTCGCAATTATCATCACAACGTTATATCGTTCAAAGCTCGTTACATTGCTGGCATTCCCCTTACTAATAAAAATCCCAGGAACCTTTGAACAACTTGCATACTCTGACTTCGAAGTCGGCTTCATGAAAACCGGAGACTCTGCTCTGAATACATTTAAAGCCAGCAAGGATCCAGTGTATGTAAAATTATTACAGGAGATGAAAGTGATTGCAGGGGTCAAGCTCAAATGTCTTGAGACAGTTGCGAGGAAGAAGAACCAGGCTTGCATTGCTTATGACTTTGATGTGGCATATCTTAGAGGAAAAAATCTAAGCGATGCAGACTCAAGGAAAATTATTAGCTCCAATGCAAGAACCTACAATATTTGGATTGGAATTGGAACAGAAGCCAACTCTATATACCGTATAAATTTCGGAAAAGTTTTGGGAAACACTATGCCATTCCATATGGTTAATATTTGGGACAAAATGGATATGTATTATGTCAAGTTGTTGAAATTACGGTGGTGGGCTGAAACCAACCAAACAAAGAATGCTAAGGAAGATGATGCACAGGATTTGCAAAATTTGACCTTGAAACATATAAAAGGATCGTTTTATATGATACTTTGTGGAATTAGCTTGAGTTTTATGTTTTTGTGCTATGAACTCATTGGATTTCAATATTTATGGTTTATGCCAGTCACAAAAAAATAGATTCGCAGTATAAGCTTGAGGAGGTAATTATACATTTATGTCATTTGACATTTATCGTATTATTGTAATCATATTGGGCTTGTCCCGAAAGTTGCAGCAATCTAATGATATGGCTCAAAAATACAAAAAGTCTATATTATACTTTTACAAAATCCAATAAAAAATACTATTAAATGGTAAAGCTGAATTTATTTGAAAAATAAATACTGAAAAAATGTTATTTATTTATTTTATTTTATTCACATCAACTGACAGAAATACTTAAAACATAAACTAGTTGACTGAAAGCCAAGCCTTTAAACACACTAATGGATATGATGACGAATGTTAAGCAAATTGTAAAATATGGTGGATTGAGCAAATCGTTGGTCGCGCAAATTCAATCTGAAACCCTTTATGCTTTGACATTCTGAAATAAAAAAATCATGCATCTTGAGGAAATATTACAAAAACTTATATACATTGTCAATATATGATAGAATTGTTCAATTTATTTTTAAAAATAGAACGGCTTATCACAAACGATTAAACTTTTACCTAACAGGCTAGAATGATAAACTACATTTTTATAGAGTTTTTTCAGACTCACCATTTCTAAATAATATTTTTACTTCATTAGCAAAGTACATAAAGTAGGAGAAAAAGACCAGCAGCAAGGTACTACTGAATAAGGATTTGATCGACAAAGCGTTGGAGTGCAAACTGGATTAACTTGAGAGGCGTCTCCTTCTCCACAAAGTTGCTTACTCCAATATGAATCCTCACAGGTGCACAAGCCCTCAAGATTCTTTTCTTCAAACCCCTGTTCTTTCCAATTGTTGCGACGCGAGATCGTTGCTTCCTTAAAATTTGTTTGGATACTGAATATATGGAACCAGCTTGGCCAAAGATGAACAGAATGATGATCACTCCTGCTAGCATGATATAGGAATTCCACAGAGCAATTGGAAACGGAAGAGCCACTTCAGAGTTATACATTCGAAAGTAAATGTAGGATTCTTCCGTTACAGCCGTAGTAGCTGCTATCAATATCGCAAGGATCGTTTCCCCTAATGCATCATTCAGAAGCTTGTTAAGAAGTTGAATTTGGTTATACATGCCAGGTTCAAATTCTTGTACCTTCAACAAAGTATTTTGGGCAGTTATTCCAATTAGTAATTGAATGCAGAGGGTGCAACCTATTCCCACCATGACTTTCCACACCAATGTATTACATATTATAAGAACGAAGCCTGCCAGGAATACTGAGAAATTATTTAGTGACGGTTCTTGTTTTGTATATGAGGAGCAGTAAGGATTGAAAGGTACAAATAAATTAGGTGGGCTACATTGCATCCATGCAGATCCAATTCCTAGCAGTAGGGGACTGGTCCAATTTGCTTGCACAAAGAACTGACAAAGAAACTTTGTGAGCCGTGGTTGTTTGTATTTGTTTCGAATTTGCAGTTTAGGTTGTATCTTGACGAGTCCGTTAAAGAAGTCCGCACCAACTTCAGCCTTGGATGACAATTCCCAGAGATATATTGCCGCATTAGAAAGCGCGCCGACGCTAAGAATCTGAACGCTGAAGCGTACGATGTCCTGCTGTTTCCAGTATTTCCAAAATAAAATCCAATTCGCCAGGGTAAGCAATGAAAGTACACATAACCAGAATTTACGTTGGCGTTCCCTGGGAAGCATTGCAACATGCATTTTGCCTCCTTCCCAGTTTTGAGGCAAACCTGGAATGGTGCTTACGCTTATGTGGATTTTTTGGAGACACAATTGTAAGTCTTTGTCGAGCAACATCTTTCCGTGGTATATTTTTGTATCACCAGTTCTCTTTTAGACTCTCAATTACTAACTGCAACTGAGACTGCTTTCCTAACGCAATTAATTCACCTTTCAAATTCCATGTTCAAACATTCGAGGAAAAAGCTGCAGAACGGAATTACAATATCCCAAAATCGGTAAACAGGGTAACTGGTTATAAATGGAGTGTTGGCATTAGACAAATCACGACAACGTCAATGCGCATTTACTATTCATAAGGAATTGTCAAAATTCCACAAAGCCTCCCAAAACAGTCAGCCAAGTCCTCGTAATAAAAAAAGCCGCTGGCTGATGAATCTTGGTCTATAATTTTCGTTGTAACTATGAAGGTATATATGATGACTAAGATGTTATAAAATGCTGATGTGCTACTTAAATGTACCAGCAATATTACTGCATCTAATAATGGTGTATCGTAACAGTATTTGTATCTAAGCTAGGACCATTTTTAAATCATTAGTTGACCTTCATTTATATCCGGGCCTGGACTGACTGATTTGGGAGGCTTTTGGGATTTTGACAATTTCCTATCTCCAAGTATAAGCTCATTGAGGTTGTCGCTATCTGGTTATGCGTGTATACTCCATTTATTACCCGTTGCCTTGTCAAAATATCTTGACAATATCCTTACCAACTATTAAAACGATAATTTTCATAATTTTAATTTATTTTTACATGGTTTGGGAGAATTTGATTGAAATCATAGCATCCAGAACAAACATAATCTAAAAGTGAAAACTCCTTTATAGTGTCCTTACCAAAAATGATGAACGGCATATCTGATAAAGATACTTAAAGCACAATATAATTATAAATTAACCTACTATTAAGCATGCTTGCTTTAAATCTGCAAATATTCAATGCTTGAAGTTTGTCAGCAATATTTAATATTTATTGCTATTTTGACGCTGGCTGGTTCTCATTTTAAAATATTGACAGTGTTTCCTACGGACAACTATGTTAATATTTTTTCTTTTACTTCGACAATGTCTCAGAATATTGAGAGAGAATTATTTGTGTTTTTGACCTTTTGTAATTTGAGTTCTAATTTAATATGTACGTATTCAAGTGTGATGGATCTTCTTATAATAATTCATGCAGGAAATCCCTGTGAATGTTTTACTCTTTTTATGATTTACATTCTGTTCTATGTTCATGTTCGCTATATGCCTAACTCTTCGTTCTAAAGCCAGATACTTGGCGTATGTATGTACAATATTTCACTATAAATAGCCGTTCTTGCGGCTACTCTACGCTCTCAGTCACATTTCAATTGCTGCCATGCATTCTGGCCAATTTCCTTTTGAAGTTTCACTTTACCCCATTTGACTTACAATAAATTCCATACTTTCAATTCCTTATCTTACTTTTGTACCTTGCCTTCGCCGTCCTTTATTCCATATACTTGTAAATACTCTTGCTGAAGCAACATCATCATCATCATTTTACCACCTCAGCCTAATGACAACGCGTACCTTCATAAAATAACTTTACCACCTACAATTCCAACAAAAGTATTGTACCACGGCGTTCCAGACAGAAGCAAGAATATTTGAGAGTAATTTCTCTAAAAATACTGTCGCTGTGTCTTGACTTGAGTAAATAAATTTGAGTAGTCGCAAAAGAGAACATACCTACAAACAGAATGTATGTTTATCCCTTCATTTAGTTTTGATGACGATGGACAAACTCAAAAACAAAATTTGCATACGATTGGATGTGGTGTCACCAATAAACAAATGATGGTGTTGCACATTCTGATACGGATGACGGTATAAGGGTCGTATTGAGAAAAGGAAAATCTAAATTATATTATTTAATTATGTACTGAATTCTCAGTGATTGAGAGTTCATGGTCAAGAGTTTGTTGATTTGATGGAAAGGGGAGTCATGAAAAGGAGTTGCCTTTAGGCGTAAATTATTCTGGAGAATTTGGTATTTAGAAATTAGAAGCAAGTTAGTATATAAGGGGCATTGATGCCATTCGCGAGAACTCACTCACTCTTACTCTGACTTCGGTCTTGTACGTTACTCGTAGACCTGGATTGGTTTGCAGTAACTCTGCTTGAAACATTCCTGGATTGGAATGTTTCATTTCTGTAAATGTATGAATACTTTCCTATGACACGCTCATTGTCTTTTTCTCTATAAACTATAAGTAAGCTAAGATCTAGATTATAATTGTTAGGCTAGAGGCGGTGCGATACCGCTTCCGACTCCTGTGACTGGAGTTGCTAGTTGTAAGGTTTAAGTAATTATTGTAAAACTAATGCGGATTAAATAAGCAATGCGCTAACTGATAACTAAACCTACTTCCTCGAGATTTGTTATTTATATGCTTGTAGTACTTTGATTCTCATACTACGGCATTTTTATGTAAGGAAGTTCAGCTTAACCACTGCTTCCTTATTACGGATACATTGTAGTACGCAAATCATTTTTTTCTCGAAAATCGCGCTCTGTTGTACGTTTGGCTGGGGGTTGGAGGTTTCCACACGTTATGTCTTAAAATTAGGACAAACCTGGGGCGGCATTTTCGTACGTCAATTTTATGTTAAGTATCTATTTAACAGGAAGTTTTGGATTGGTATTATGGTACATTTTTACTTGCGTTCCTTTTATCAATCAAACAGTACGGCCCACATTTTCACCTAGATTGACGTATTTCAACATATACGTGTTGAAAATTGAAGACAAGCATGGCAATTGAAAATAACATGCTTGATAGACGGCTATACGGTTGAGTTCTAATCCCATAATTAAAAAAATTGATACGACAATCTTCGTGCTGTCATCAGATTTATATTTTATCAGACATCGCTCTGTTAAACTTAGAAATAACACGATAAATGGCATTGTAAATGACACAATTTTGGATAAATATTAAAAACACATCTACAGAATTGACGAAAGAATAGGAGGCAGAGAGCTACAAATTTTTAATTGAGTATACTTTTGCATATCGGGTGCAATAATTTATAGCAAATTCTTAATTTAAGTGCTTTGAAAATGAGCTTGCGTGCTATCCTAGTCTAGTGTATACTTAAATTTGTTTTTCTAATAAATGCAGAATTGGTTTTTCTTGAATCAGTTTTTTAAAATATTTAAATGGCATTTTTGGGACAACTTGATACTTCGTATCTTCATTTCAATCTTATTATAAGGACGCACGAACCATTACTTATCATTGACTTAATTCGGCTTTGTCATCGATGGTTTGTAAATGCTTAACATGTCAGTTTAAATAAATTTTTACAAGGGCAAACGTTGTCGACCTGCGTACGAATAATCAGAATCATGGCACTTTTAGCATGTATAGTTTTAGTTTGAATTGGAAATGAAGCCAACAACTCAAGGGTAGTATGCTGTTGGATGCAGTGGCTTGTGGTTGATTAGAATTAGTTCTTATATTTAGCAGTGATAAATTTGCTAGCTCTTGTATTCAAAAAAGACGAAACGACAGACAAATTCCTTAAAAGCACAATGTTATCAGGACTCCATATTGTAGAGTTGCTTCAAATTGCAGTTTTAAACATCTTAATCATCTATGTGTCACATGCGGTGGATGGAAGGAGTTTTGGCCCTAAAGCACAACTACCTTACGCTGAAACCAATCGGAATTTAATTGAAGACAGTGTCCATACATTTGTGGCGAATCTTGTATCAAAATCATTTTCAACCTGTAGTCTGCTTGTGGTGCAGGATCAAAATGACAACTCCCAAAATGTCAATAAACTTATGTTTGCATTACAACAGAATGCCTACATGATAAAGTTCTCACGTTCATCCGGCTTGGATGAAGGAGAAAGCAGCGCAAAAAATAAACACCCTGTCCATTTCTCAACAAGCCTGTCAAAAACTCGCAGAAGAAGTGATTTTTGTTCTTTAGCAGTAATATTTGTCGATGATGTGAATACACAGTTCATACAAAAAATTCAGCAAGTAATTGCACCTACTTTTGTTCCAATTATCAGAAAGGATGAAGATCATTTCATATTCATAACACGACCAGATTATCATGAAAAGTTGTTGTTAATGAACGAGCTCCCAAACAGAGTAAAGTTCAAAATTGCCATTGGGAGACTTGACAATGGAAAAAAATTGATCACAACCGTTGACCTTTTTGGTGGTACAATGGGCAGTCCAATTATGAAACATTTTCCTAGTGTTAACGTTCCAACGGAGGTGGATTATTTCCCTGATTTTCTGTGGAATTTAAACGGGAAGCTTCTAAAGATTTCTCTCACCCAAACTAGGGCATTAGCTGAAGCTTATTTACCGGCTCCAGGGGACGGAGTTAACAATGGGAGGAGAGGGAAATGGACTTACCTTCTTCATGAGTTTCTTATGGTGAGTTAAAGTTTCCGTTCCTGAATTTGATAGCATCTAGCATTAATGCCACATTTCCTGTCACATAAATTTGCAGGTTGAATTTAATTTCACCTACACAATGTTTTTGTCAACTGGAATGGATGGGAAACCCGGAGATGGAGGAACGGGACTTGAACTACCAAACGGAACTTGGATTGGAATTACTGGAGATTTGCTTTATGGTCGTGCTGACATGGGTCTTGCTTTTGCAAACACACCTAAACGAAGTATGACTCAAATTTTTAACACGAGAAGCGTTACCTAGAATATACATCTATCTAGAAATTGAATATATTATATGATATGATTTTACTTATAGCACAATTCATCGGATTTACAGACACATATTTCGACACATGCTGTCTGACATTTATCACAGGACAACCATCCAAAGTATTTAGTGCTCTAGCGCTATTTTGGCCATTTGATATTGACCTGTGGGTTTGTATCGTTTTAGCTGTACTAGTCAGCCTTTTATTCTTCTACATTGTGTTCAAATTGGCATCTCACGATTTTCTTTATATTGAGGACAACTGGTCAATAGGCATCAGGATTCAAAGTATACTTTCTCCCCTAATTGAACAGGATTTTACTGATCCTACCTCTCATACATTACGATGCTTTTTCGCTTTCTGGTCATTTTTCGCAATGATTGTAAACACTCTGTACCGCTCAAAGTTGGTAAGTTTGCTGGCATTTCCTGTGCTCGTTGAGGTACCAGAAACTTTCGAACAACTTGCTCATTCTGCCTTCAAAGTAGGCTTCATGAAACATGGTGATAGCGCGTACAATACGTTAGCAGCCAGCACAGACCCAGTATACGTTAAATTAATTAGAGAAATGGAAATTATTAGAGGAGTGGGGCTTGAATGTCTGGAGAAAGTTGTGTCAAAAGAGAATTACGCATGCATTGCATACGATTTTGATGTAACGTACCTGATGGGGAGGAATTTTAGCGATGTTGACGCAAGGAAAATTGTAAGGCCGAGTGCAAGAACATACAGCATTTGGTTGGGAATAGGAACAGAAGCAAATTCCATTTACCGTGTCAATTTTGGGAAAGTTTTGGGCAACACGAGACCATTCCATTTGGCCGATGTTTGGAACACAAGGGATTTGTATTATGATGTCAAGTTAATGAAATTGCAGTGGTGGGCGGACTCAAACCAAACAGCTAATGCTCAAAGGGCTGAAGAAGAGTCTTCAGATTTGACCTTGAAACATCTCAAAAGTTCATTCTACTTACTGTTCGGTGGCATAAATATATGTTTTATGGTTTTTTGTTATGAAATTATGCTTCAATGTGTATCGAGCTGTTGTAAACGAATTTCAAAGAAATAAACAGATCTGAGCTTTACAAACTACCGAATTTCCATTTAATTTGTATATATGTTTACGTGTGTAAGATACATGTAATTGTTATTGCACTTATTAAGACGAATATGTGTATATTTTTGCATTTGGATAGTACATGAATAAATTTAACACAAAGCACGGAGTTTCCAATGCCGTATATTGTGGCATTAAGTCTTTTTTGTGGACCTTTCTTATGTCAACGAAACCCAGGTTTTTTTAAGTTGGAGATTGTAAAGCATGTCAAATTGTGCTAGAAAAAAAAATACTGGAGATTTTTAAAGCGAAAATTGCTGGATATTTTAATTAAAAACTATCAAAAATGTGTACTTTTCTTAAATTTTTGCAATTTACTAATACTTGCGGGTCCGATAACCTTTTTTCAAGGTATACATAAGAAAGCGCAAGTTTTCTTCTCTAGGATAGCGTTGGAACCAAAAGGTTATCGGCGCCGCAAATACATGTAATTATTTAATGAAGATGACAATTTCCCTATCAAACGCCAGCAGGGATGGCCAAACTACAACATATAATTTTTCAAATTAAAAAAATCATTGATTTTGACCAGAAAACGACAAAAACTTTATATTGTTAAACGCCAGCTCGTAAAAATCACAACACTCAGCATTGTTTAAAACGGTCAAAACAAAGATTTTTGTAATTTGGAATATTATATGTTGTAGTTTGGCCATCCCTGCTGGCGTTTGATAGGGAAATTGTCATCTTCATTAAATAATTACATGTATTTGCGGCGCCGATAACCTTTTGGTTCCAACGCTATCCTAGAGAAGAAAACTTGCGCTTTCTTATGTATACCTTGAAAAAAGGTTATCGGACCCGCAAGTATTAGTAAATTGCAAAAATTTAAGAAAAGTACACATTTTTGATAGTTTTTAATTAAAATTTACAACAATTTTCGATTAAAAATTAACTAGTATTTTTTTTCTAACACAGTTTGACATGCTTTACAATCTCCAACTTTAAAAACCCGGAATTTCGTTCACACGAAAAATGTCTACAAAAAATACTTTATGCCACAATATACGGCATTGAAAACTCCGTGCAAAGTTACAATACCCCAACAACAGTACATATGCGATGACCTCAAACTTTTACTAATCAACGTTGGATGACTGATGATTATTGGATCAATCGTATCAATAATGCGTTTAGTAGCATTTGGCATTATCGAATTCAAATATTAATGAATATGAATGCGATTCTCCTATCATATCATCTGGGGCATTGAATTACGATGTTTTTTCATTTTCTGGTCATTTTTCGCAATTATTATCACAACGTTGTATCGTTCAAAGCTGGTTACATTTGCTGGCATTCCCCTTGCAAATAAAAATCCCAAGAACCTTTGAACAACTTGCGTACTCTGACTTGAAAATTATTGTTCATGAAACATGGTGACGCTGGTCTAAATACGTTTAAAGCTAGCAAGGATAAATTTATTGCAAAAGAGGAAACTCAGTACAGGGGTCGGGCTTGAATGTCTTGAGAAAGTTGTGAGGGAGGGGAATTACGCTTGCATTACTTTTGACTTTGATGTGGCATATCTTAGAGGAAAAAATCTAAGCGATGCAGACTCAAGGAAAATTATTAGCTCCAATGCAAGAACCTACAATATTTGGATTGGAATTGGAACAGAAGCCAACTCTATATACCGTATAAATTTCGGAAAAGTTTTGGGAAACACTATGCCATTCCATATGGTTCATATTTGGGACAAAATGGATATGTATTATGTCAAGTTATTGAAATAACGTTGGTGGGCTGAAACCAACCAAACAAAAAAAATCCAATGTTAAATTCTCCAATACTAAATCCCATGTTAAATTTCCTAATGCTAAATCCCATGTTACATTTTGTAATGCTAAATCCCATGTTAAATTTCCTAATGCTAAATCCCAAGCTAAATTTCCTAATGATAAATCGCATATTAAATTGTGTAATGCTAAATCCCATGTTACATTTCCTAATGTTAAATCCAATGTTAAATTTCCTAATGTTAAATCCCATGTTAAATTTCCTAATGCTAAATACCATGTTTGTCATCTTTAAATGACGACTGAAATGAGTTGTCATCGTTCCATGACGACTAGAATGAGTTGTCAACTTCCAATGACGACTGATTTGACTTGTCGTCTTCCAATGACGACTGATTTGACTTGTCATCTTCCAATGACGACTAGAATGAGTTTTCAACTTCCAATGACGACTGATTCGACTTGTCATCTTCCAATGACGACTGATTTGACTTGTCATCTTCCAATGACGACTGATTTGACTTGTCATCTTCCAATGACGACTGATTTGACCTGTCATCGTTCCATGACGACTAGAATGAGTTGTCAACTTCCAATGACGACTGATTTGACCTGTCATCGTTCCATGACGACTAGAATGAGTTGTCAACTTCCAATGACGACTGATTTGACTTGTCATCTTCCAATGACGACTGATTTGACCTGTCATCGTTCCATGACGACTAGAATGACTTGTCATCTTCCAATGACGACTGATTTGACCTGTCATCGTTCCATGACGACTAGAATGAGTTGTCATCTCTCAGTGACGACTAATTTGACTTGTCATCTTCCAATGATGACTAAAATGGGTTGTCATCTTTCAATGACGACTGATTTAACATGTCATCGTTCCATGACGACTAAAATGAGTTGTCAACTTCCAATGACGACTGATTCGACTTGTCATCTTCCAATGACGACTGATTTGACTTGTCATCTCTCAGTGACGACTGATTTGACTTGTCATCTTCCAATGACGACTGATTTGACTTTCATCTTCCAATGACGACTGATTTGACCTGTCATCGTTCCATGACGACTAGAATGAGTTGTCAACTTCCAATGACGACTGATTCGACTTGTCATCTTCCAATGACGACTGATTTGACTTGTCATCTTTCAATGACGACTGATTTGACTTGTCATCTTTCAATGACGACTAGAACGGAGTGTCCCCATGCTAACCCCCATGTTAAATTTCTCCCATGCTAACCCCCATGTTAAATTTCTCCCATGCTAACCCCCATGTTAAATTTCTCTCATGCTAACCCCCATGTTAAATTTCTCCCATGCTAACCCCCATGTTAAATTTCTCCCATGCTAACCCCCATGTTAAATTTCTCCCATGCTAACCCCCATGTTAAATTTCTCCCATGCTAACCCCCATGTTAAATTTCTCCCATGCTAACCCCCATGTTAAATTTCTCCCATGCTAACCCCCATGTTAAATTTCTCCCATGCTAACCCCCATGTTAAATTTCTCCCATGCTAACCCCCATGTTAAATTTCTCCCATGCTAACCCCCATGTTAAATTTCTCCCGTGCTAACCCCCATGTTAAATTTCTCCCATGCTAAACCCCATGTTAAATTTCCCCAATGCAAACCCCCATGTTAAATTTTCCAAAACTAAATCCCTTGTTAAATTCCCTAATGCTAAATCCCATGTTAAATTCTCCAATGCTAAATTCCATAAACCTTGAAGAATATTAAAGGATCATTTATATGCTAGTTTGTGGAATAAGCTTGAGTTTCATGTTGTTTTGCTATGAGCTCGTTGCATTACGATATTTTTATTTATGGTTTATGTCAGTCTCAAAAAAAAAGATTCTTAGTATAAGCTTTATGAGGTCATTATACATATGTCATTTGACATTTTTCGTACTGTAATCATATTGGGCTTGTCCCGAAAGTTGCAGCAATCTGATGATGTAGCTCAAAAATGCAAAAGTCTATATTGTTACATAGTCCAATAAAAACTTCTATAAAATGGGCATATAATATGTACATTCTTACTGATATAAATACTTACTGCTGTGTTTGTTAAGCCATATGAAATATACATGAGTATACATCAGTAAATGACAAAGGAGAGTATTTTAAGTAAAGGGAGAAGGCAAATTACTTCCAGCAACAGATGCACAATTCGACCAAAGCAACATCTATTCCGGACGTATGTGGTTTTTGATTAGAATGTAACAAGAGCATATTTGGTCTCATTCCGAGAACCTTTTTGACATTTTTGACTTCTGGTGTGGCAGTGGTGTTAGACAACTGGGTAGTGAACTGAATTGAATAAAATAATATAGAGCTGATGCAAAAAGCTATTCAGTTTGTGCTTCTGCTTGCTTAGTAAAAAATAATGGGTTGGCTGGCTTCACATTTCCAAAAAATTACGCATCTGTCCCTCCAACTCCAACGAAGCCCATACATATGCTCTGAAATATATTATTCTGTTGAAGTTGGAGACGCTTACAAAGTAATATACGTCATCCGCACACTTACTGATGGATGAGGAGAGAAGCAGAGGTGAATAGGTTGAGGAAATGTATATTCAAAAAATCGATATCCATATCAAAACCCATTGCAATAGGGTATGTATACAGAGGTTCCAAATGTTTATCCAGATAGGATAGAGTCAGTTCAGCAAATAGAAAACATATATACTGTATATATTTTCTCCTTTCTCCATTCTTGCCGTAAGCGAAGCAGCTCCAAAAAAACTCTACGCTCCTCTGTTCCAGCCTTTCACTCATCCCATTCACGACAGCAAAGCAAAAGTACTACAGATGGTGAATTAAGAAAAACTGGAACTATAATAATACAGTCAGCAGAAACTGTGGAACCATATGCATAATACGGCCATGCTATACAGAACAAAATTGGAAATAAAAAGTGTTTTCCATGCGCAGCAGCTTATTATGTATTATCTTCGAGTCTTTTTTTTGCTGGAGATTGGATATAAAGAGGTTTTTTGGATACGGCTACTTTATACAAGATCCGTTTTCACTATAAAAACAGTGATATCCGAGTATTGTATTAAAATGAAGTAGATATATGGTATTTTAGGTGCCTAAGTTTTAAGTTGCCTCCGTGCATGCCGTAAGTAAATATTTGTTCAACATACGAACTTTTTGTATCGTGTAGTAGTACATTTACACTTGATTTGAGAGATGAAAGCAAAAAAACCAACACGACGGTTGGTGTGCAAACTATATGGCAGTCTATCAACAGTTTAAGTGACATTTTTCATGTGAAGTGAGATATAGCTTCATCATTTCCTCAATCCCAATCATTGACTTGAATGGGAACTCTGCATTCATTCCAAGTGGTCCATGTAAAGGTGAAAGTCCACCATGCAGATCTACTTCTTAATTATACGGAAACAGAGTGAAACTATTAAATTAAAGCGTTAATAGCAGAGTGCATTCTCCTAACATTTTGTTTAGATAGAACCAGAAACAGTGCTGGTGAAACCTGGAAAAATTCAGTACCCAGTTATTTCTTATTAAATTCCTCACGTTTTAATTCTTGGTCTCCGTTGGTTTTTTAATTTCTGGATTATAATCTAGAAAAGTTTTCCAATGGAAGTTTTATTTTCCTGCATCCAAATGAAGTTTAGCCCAACCCACAAACAATGGAAAGCAACAATAGCTCCATATCAGTGCTACGGAACAGGCTAGCGGATTTAGCAGTCCTTTGCATGGCATCTTTTATAGTCTTCTGTACACTAAATTTGTATAAGCAGTTTACAGCCCACCATCACCACCACTATTTACTTTAATATGGGACGAAAGTAGTGAGCAGTGATATAGCTTATACGTCATGCTAGATGCTAGCTAAAAAAGACTTTAGTTAAAATAGCGCACACTCTCCAATAAGCGAAAATTGATGATAATAACTTTTTCTTGATATCAAGGAAAGCAAACATTTTTGTCGGTACAATGAAGAGCCCGAATTCATTATAAAAGAGCTGTCAAACTAGAAAAGAAAGTGTTTCGAATTTCTGATTCCGACATCTCATAAATGAAGATTTGACATTTTTTCTGTTTGTGTAAATTATTGTCAGTCTTCCTATTAGCTGCTCGCTGTAAGTTAATGTATATAAACTTATTCAGAATCAGCATTATTATTTAATCATTGTAATTTTCGAATAATTCAAACATTCATTTTTATTTCTGATATTTATAGTAGTTATCTTCAATAGCTAAACATCCCGAAATCATTCATCATATCTCACATCCAGCACCAGGTTCATATTTGCTTTCTACATTTGACAGCACTTGCACTTGGTTGAAAGTTCAATATGATGCCATCCTGTAAAATGAACGAGACGAAGCTGGAGGTGACGGAGAACTACGAGGAGGCGGACTTGAGTGATGTTGATGATGACGTTTTCGTCCGAAGTGGAGGGCGAAACGGCTACTGCTTGGAGTACGATATAGCCAAGAAGCCGTTGATGACTCCAAGGAAGAAAACGGTAGAAAATTATTTACAGCGATATATATTTATATTAAATTAACCCTGCTTTAATTATCAACTTAATACTTAATTGAGAAAAGAAATATAACATGTCTTATCATGTAAATTCCATCTCATCCGCTTGGATTTGTTGTCTAATCTAAGTCATATAGTGTCGATTTATACAAATACTAGAATTAATTACGGCCATCTACAGTGGATGTCACTCATTTTGGCTTACGTAGTAGAAGTAGAATAGTAATATACTCTGTTGCATGAAAGGTCGAAAGATTCCATCCTTTCATGCCCCATGCTGTTTGATTACAATCCAACTGACAGTTTACTTAACTCTTCTAACAGTACGGCTTTGATAACATGAAGAATGGAGGATTACATACGGAAGTCAGATCTTCACCTCCTGCTTTAAAGGTGCTATGCATGCCCATGTGCTACATCATGATAGCCACGTTCGCTATGCTTGGTAAGAATCCAAATGAGTTTAATACCAGAACCAGACTAATGAAAAGTGTGAAGCCTTGACTGACTCCTAACTAATTAATTTTCTTTAACTCAGGATTAGTCGCAGTGATAACATTTTTAACAAGCTACGTTTCATGGCCCCTGAGCATACTAAACCTGTGGACTAAACCCCCAAAACGGTTGGAAACCTTTGGAATTCGTCCTTGTGATAATATCCACGTGGAAGATGTGTGGGTCCAACATTTTCCCAAACTACTAACAGAGTCAGCTTTTCGTTTACTTGATGTAAATAACGACAGCGTTGACGATGTCGTATTTGGATACGCAACAGGTTGTCCATCAAAGAAGATTATATGATTGCATTTAATGATTGGCAAGCATCACCCTAAAATTTATTTCATTTGATAATTTTTTATGAAAATAGGCGCTGATGGTTACGGCGTCCCCGAATTTGTCTGTGATATTTACTTTGCCGGCCAAAACCCATGTTTTGGAGGCGTCCTAGCTCTAGATGGGAGGGATGGTTCAGAGCTGTGGAGACATTGGACAGCGCATGAAGTTTATGCGCTGAACTGTCAACAGGATATCAGTGGAGATGATATAAGAGACTGTTTAATTTCAGGAAGAGCAGGAGTAAGAATTGAAATCTTTATTAAAAATAATATATAACCGACTCAATTCATAAAACAAACCACAATTAATTTTTGATTGGCATAAATTACAGGTATTTTGTGCAATTAGTGGGGCAGATGGTTCAGAAATCTGGACTTTTGAGAAAGGTCCAGCCAAAAATCCAATAATGAATGTGTACACAGCCCAGTTTATCAGAGATCTCAACAATGACGGAGTAATTGAAATATTAGCTGTGCATGGAGGCGATCCTTTGGCTGAGCCAGGTACAATAATTACTTAAATTATTAAATATTAAATAATTACAAAAAATCTTAACCAGGAAGAATTCTGGACAAGCTATAAATTTTAGTTCTTCCCAATGCATAAGTACATTTTATTTTTTTGTTCTTGTAAATGCAGGAAGTTTGCACCGACTTTCTGGACGGCTTCTCATTTTAAGTGGAAAGACAGGTGAAGTCCTTCAGTGGGTTGAAACACCTGATGGAAAAGAAAGTTATTACTCACCGCAAATCCTCACTGGCGCTGATGGTACAGATTTTGTACTCTTTGGTACAGGAGGTGAAACGCATGGGGGCGGACTTTACCTAATGTCGTTAGCTGATCTTTACAATGGCATCATTAAAAATGTGAGCATTTTAGATTTTCTGTACATTTCTATTCCCAATAGTACTTACATAGTACTAAAAAAAGTCGACGAGACTTTTATGAGCACTGTTCTGCTCATGGAAATATAAGTTCCGTAAAATATAATTCAGTCAGTCAGATCACTTGTTCCAATCTCCAACTTCAGAATTGAATCCGAAAGCTTGAGAAATAAATTCGTTTATTAATCAAATATGGCATCTGTGAATTCCGTTAAAGAATAAACAGTACATAGGAATTGATAGATTATAGATGTTTGCATTTGATAGAGCAACTTGGAGGATGGGACCGACTTTTGACAATATGTTGATCAATGATAACTCCGTATAAAAATCATTACTTTTGATTTACTAAGCAGGTTGTACGGAAGGTCTGGTAGTGTTGTACGAAACAGTTGCAATCTTCAAATTTCATTTCAAGATTTTTTAGAATTTTACGACAGTACGAAAACCAGACCGTTTGTATGTGCAACCTTCCAAATCATAATGCTATATAATATTAAATATTTTGCTGTTTTCGGCGTTTCTTCGAATCGTCTGGTTGGATTTCTTTCTTGTTGAATGTTGTCCCGGTCGCAAACTTTTTAAAAACTTTCTAGCCTTCATATTTGTAATGATCTCTTTTGGTCACAGGCCAAACTCATTTACAGAGACGAGCAGAAAGGAATAATGATACCACCGGTAATTACGGATATTACGGGAGATGGGGTTGATGACATAATTATGGCGATGTTTAACTCGACAGTCGTTGCTTTTGATGGAACCTCTTTCCAGCAGATTTGGAATCATACTTTCCCTTCGTCGGAGACGTACACGTAAGCGAACGATGCTTTCTTTTTTATGCTTTTCTGAGCAGGTAGTTACGGATAAGGAATGCTTACTTACACTTTCCCCTATATTATATTAGTATGCACTTCCTATATGCACTTACACAGTTCCCTTCTTGTTTAAATCTGTAGAGACTTTTTACACATTTTAGCTTTAGCTAAAAGATTTGGACATGAGTTTGGGTTGGGCTGTAATTAGCGTAGGCAATCCTCAAGAGAGATTTTAAACGTGATTACCTTTTCAACAGGAAGCACCAGATGATAAAGATTTAACTTAATGGTACGTGCTAAAACAACACTTGTTAAACAAAACGAAAAGTATTAAGAAAGTATTCTTTATGGTGTAGGCGTAGGCTACTTTAGGTTTTTATAGCAGTCTCAATCTCAAGCTCGAAAATCTCCCGAGTAAAAGCAGAAAAGTTTAGCCATAATACGTGATATCTTATTTGCGGCACGTGGGAAGAATAATGAGTTTGCCAATTAAGCTAAGTAAGTAGGAATTTACAATTACGCTAAACTAACTCCAGACGATGATGATGGATAGAAATGAATTAAGAATAATGGTATTAGTCATATTTTGTATTATAAAATGTAATTGCTTACTCACGATGCAAGCATTAACCAGTGAAAAGAAACATTACTATAGACGTGACTAGCTTCTCGTGAAATTTTTTATTTGTGAATGTTTCATGCACATTTCAATTTAATTTTTACTGATGCGTCTAAAATATTTGGATGTTTGAACTTTGGAATTAATTAGACCCAATGATAAAGCAAACAAGGGATATAATTTACATTGTCACCCAGTCATTAATCAGTCGAACATATCATATTTCGTCATTATAGGCATTCTCCTCTAAAGTTTGGTAGTTTGTTAGTCCAAACAATCAAAAATTCCTTCTTTTTTTACAGAACTCCAACTCCTGGATTTTTCAATGAAGATGAGATTCCAGACTTTCTTGTGAAGTACCAAACTGGACCTGGATTTCCGGTATACTACCACGCACAGGTATGAAAGTTGTTTTGGAGTTCTCCGGCCTTTAATCTTAAAATTCCGTTACTAATGTATTGAACATGCTAAATGTGAAATGGGAGACGTTAATAATCATCAAAGATCAAAGTAAAGTTTTGTACTACTGATCTCCCTCACACAAGTTTGGGTTTTATTTTAGAAACTTTGTGTGTAACAGATACTCAGTTTATATTATATTAATTACAAGAATTGAAAGGTTTTAACTTCAAAAATCATTCAGAAAAATCCATCGAGCAATATTATATCTATAGAGCATGAAAGTACTATGTGATGTACAAAATTTCATCTGTCAATTTCAACATTCATCACATCGTCGTTGAAAGGGCATTATTGTACATAAAGCTGGTTATCAATTCAGTTTTATGTCATCATATCATAGGCTTAAATTGAAAAATCATGTATTGTCTAATGAAAGTAAAATTCCACTTTTTCAACAGTGTATTGTAATTAAACATTGTAGCTTCAGTAGACATAATTGGTGATATTTGAAACATCTGTCATCATATCATTAACGATCTATTTTAACTTTATCATGTTCATGATCGCTAAGCAAGTTTGACACTGACATAATATGCATATATATCTGGAATTTTGTACGAGTTTTTAGGGCTGTCACCGTCAATGTAATAGCATTTTAGTTCCTCGGCATCATCTCATAACTAAACTGACTAAAAATTGATTTCCTACTGTATTGTCTGCTTATATTTTCCAGAGTAATGTCCTCGACGGGAAAACAGGGAAGCCTCTGCTAGAAAATCCAATAATTGACACAATCGGGTCTCAAGCGTCAACTCCACTCATTCGCACTGAAGGGTATGGGAATGATATTTTCCTTTATTGGAGCTCTAATTGTAAAGGACATGAGGGAAACTCATCCGAGTTTTCATTCAAAAAAGGTTGGTTTTGTTTGGCCGTTTATTTTCAAATAAATTCATCCGTCCATACAGTGTGCCACATTTCTGAGAGTATCTTTTGTCTAGCAAAATAATGATGAACGACAAGTATTTAACATATCTATTCATTGTCAGATTAAATTTGAAATGCGTAGTAGATAGATTATATAAAATTTAATATGTATATATGTACAAATGTCATATTTTTGTCACTGCCTATCGCCTTCATTCTAATATTACGCTAAAATCAGTAAAAAGTACATAGAAAGGTATAGTTTCAACCGTTTTAATTAATTTCTGTTTCGAGTGAAAAGTATTAAGTGATGCTGATTAAAAACATTACCAGCTTCAGTTTATTACATTGATCAATATCTGTTGAAATTTGAGTCAAAATTAACCTTAACAAGGATGAGGAAGATTTGCAGAAGTATTCGACTAAAAACTAAAAGCTTTTCAAGTAGAGACAATAGTCAGTTTGGTATGGAGTATCTAGTATGAACATATCTGATCTAAAAAACCCATTTTTGTCCTTTATTATTATTAATTAAACCAAATGTACTATTTGCAATTAAAAAATGATGAAAACAATTTTTGGGGTAACTTGCAGTAAGTAGCTTAAATGAGATGAATCGGAATAAAGCTTAGAATTGGTTAGATCTCATCTCAAGAACTTTTTGTGGATGAGATCCTAAACAAAAGTTGGTTAGATGAAAATGAATTTATATCATCAAACTTGGCTAAACTATGGATGCCATGATCAGCTAATTCAGCATGCTTAAGATTCACCATACATATTTTATCTCTACAAAATTATTTCTATACGAATCAAAAATGAAAATTCTTTACAAATGCTTAATTAGTTGTGTATTAAGCCGAAGTATCATATGTATGTATTATTAGTAAGAGCATATTATGTATCAAAGAACGAGTGAGTTCTTGTAGGTTTTCATTTATCAGCGAGTTGAAAAGTTTTCATTAGATACTTTTTGAATAGACTTTTGTAGGTTTCTCATCTCACATCATGCAGGAACTTATTAGCTCCAGTGTATGTTATGCCAGGGGCATAAGGAGGGAATGAGGGAACCTCTGTATTCTCAGGAAATAAATTATTTGCCTCGTGCCTTTTTTGTTTGATTTAATTAAACGTTATGCATTCTTTAGAGGCTCATTTCAAGTGAAAGGATTACATAAAGAGGAGGATTTTAATATATCTAATCCATATTAAAATTACAGGAACCAATATCCATGAGCAGTCCCGCTCAGATCTTTGCAAGCTTCGATTTGGCAGCAAACTTGTGAACCAACTGAGAGCGTTTAATCGAGCGACTGGAGCCCGTGGATTTGTGATGTATGATTCAGGTATAGTGAAAACTCTTTTCATAATATTATGCTGCCTTTTTTATAAAAAGCTTTTAATCACCGACAACGGTAGAGTTCTATCATCCATACGCGGTTTTTGAAGTACAAGAGGTTCATTGTAAGTACAAAGTACAAATCCACCTCTTCCTGGTGAAACTTCCTTTGTCTCAGTAATAAGATTAACTTTTCTGGGGATTTGGGAATGAAAGATAATGTGAACTTGATTGGCTTTACTTTTCCAATCAGATACATTTTGAACAACCGAATATTACCAATGTAAAAATATCTGAAATATCCTCCGGTTAATTATCTTTAATACTTTCCGTGCTCACCGATCATCGATAGATGTCATTTTGTACTGAGCTGGCTGAACGCCGTTAGTTTATCAAAATATATATAAAAAGTTTAAATAATAATTCAGATGTGTTTAAGCATTGGTGTGTTGGAAGGTGGATTCTATAAGGGTCATATGTAGTTTAAAAAAACATTAGGAACCATTTGAATCATAAATGCAAAAAAAGTTAAGAATGGCACAGCTTTTCCCATCATAATTTTTCTCCCTTTATTGATTGGACTAATCTCTTTTCGTCACGCCAAAGTACTTTAGAAATGATTATCATGGTACGATATTATAACGATCGTTTCCTTATGCATCAGGAAAATGGCTCATACAACTCAAGCATATGTATTAACGATGAGCTAATGTTTAAGGCCGTTATTTCTCATACCCAGACTTCATTCTCAACAAAAGTTCTTTTGTTCCCAGAAAATGAATCTTGTTCCTGTCCAACCAAGTTTCCCAAAATATGTTTCCAATCTCTACAGAGCTTGAAAAGAAGTGTAGGATGATATCAAAGAAACCATCTTCCTCCCAATATGGCTATCTTAAAGGATTTTGTAACCTTCCCTGCATAATGTATACGTTTCTCATCCTCATCATCATCATCCTCATCATAATTTTCCATACGATTCAGAAAACGGATTGAAAGCATGCATATGGCTTCATCCAAAACGAGCCGAATGAGATGATGATGGGCATCAAGAAACTAAATGGCAACGGCAACTGGCATCCTACGTACATATAAATATATGATAATGTGAAGTGAAATGAGATGATACTATTGGTGAATCTCGTCAAAGAAAAGGATGACGTAGTGAATATGTGAATATATATCTTCGTTTTTGGGAAGTCAGCAGATGGTAACCGTTGGAAAGGAAAGCGAAAGAGAAAGCACTTTCCCCATTTGTAAGGAAGATGGTTTTGTATTTTGTATATGATAGGCAGTCCTCATCGTACTCCTCTTGTATTATGTATTATGTAATGATGTTGTGATGCCCCCAAGACGCTATATATAGCTATGAAACCAAACCACACGTATCATTTTTGGTAGTAGTAAAGGCACAAAAAGTAATTTTATATGAGCAATATAATACATGGAAAGGGAGATTATTGCTCAAGATAAAAGTAAATGATTCCAGCAACTTCTTATGTCAAAAGGTTTCCATCTAACTATTAAATGAACGTCAACTCAAATCTTGCAATTTGGCGATTTATTTAATGGTGTAATGGAGGATCATTAACGATACGTTTACGTGACATTTGAGATATAATATCACATTGATGTCATCACATTATTCCTGGTTGGATGGTTTTCTTTTACGGCTCCATGCAAAATTATACACACTTGGTGGTGGAAAGCAAAAGGATATACTTGAAGAAAGTAGTATGATAGATGAATATACTTGCACGAATTTAATGCAAGTTTCAGGTATTAGGGAATCAGTCAAATTTAATTTAATTCTGGTTGATTGCAAAAGTTTATCTTTCAAACGGCTTAATTAGGCACGTGGTTTACAGTATCACGAATGTTTATTCAACATTAGTCATGTAGCCAGTTTTACAATGCCCCTTGGCGAAACTAAAATTGGCATATTTTGTTGCAATAAAGAAGCAGCATGTATTCCCAATCCTGCAATTTAAGAACTGTTTATTTGCTTTCTTCACTTTCACATTTGTTTTATTTCTGTTCATCACCATTTAACAAATGAAACACCCATTATTATTTTTTTTTGCAGAAGAGCGTGATTCCACCGAGCACAACAACAGCGTGGATACCTCTCAACAAGGACAAGCTTATTTACAATTGCATCCCGAAATGTGGCAATATTTTGACCAACAACAGCAGGAGTTACAGCCTCCATCATCCTCATCATCCCAACAAAGCTATAAACTGATGGGAGGCCAAGACATCGTTCCAGAAACGATTCCCAGTTACCCCGCATCAGCAATGATGCCAGGAGCCATTTCTTCTGGAAACGTTTATGGCTATCCTCTGGGAGTTGCTTCCAATATCTACGACCTTTCCTCACAACCAGAATTGACAGAGGAGGTGAAATATCCAATGTATCATGCCGTAAGGAAGCACGGAAACTACGGAAATGTTGTTGGTGGCCCTTCTGTGGTTGCTACTGCATCTGGTGGTGGTGTTGGTGTCGGTGATCTTTCCCCAGTAGTGCCTGTTTCTGATGGGGAAGTTGCCGTTGGGATGAGTAATGGGAATGGTGATGGTCTCGGAGGAAATCTCAATATCAACCTCAACCGACGTCAGTACCAAGAGTTTGGTGGTGGTGCTGGTGGGAATGTAAATCAACATCATCTTCATCGAGCCACTGGCATTAGCCAGCATTCTTCTCCCGGCGTTGCACTGACTCCAGAAAATCCCATAGATTCTAATGGTATGACCAGTAATATGGGTGACGTTCCTTCCTCATCCGCTGCAGCGGCAGCAGATGCCCTATCTTCTTCATCGGGAGGGAAACAGGGTGATATATCACCCGAAATGTTATGGGAAAACTATTATCGGAACGTCGGCGTTGGTGTTGGTGGTGGAGTTGCCACAAGAAGCAACAGTAATGGGGATGTTGATGACAGTTTGGTTGATAGTCGTCGAAGCAAATATTTGCCTGCGGGTAATGACCCCTACGAAAAGCGGAGTGGTGGTGGTGGGAGTAACATTAGGAATCACCATCATCACACTCTCCTTGATGATAGACTTGATGCAGAATCCCAATCTAGGAATGGTCGAGGGCAGATGTATGCTGATGAAAATGGATATATTGCTGCTGCTTTGCAACCACAATCCATTATCGGAATGGGTGATATTGACAATGCAGTTCTTGAGCAAAAAAGGCAACTCCTACAAAGACAGCAACAACAACAACAGCTTCCAAACTCACGTTATCCCTTTTGGAATGGTCAATCTAACAAACTACATGAAAATAATCAGTTTGCTAGTGCTCACGCTAGGTACAGACGACATATTGGACCACATGATGGGGGAATTCAAAGACTAATATCAACAGGTTTGTATGAACTTTGTTTTTATTAGATGAATTAAGCCATTCTTATGATACCCCAGCAGCTGGATACAATTATATTTCAAGCAATAAAAACTCAACCTTGTTTTGTAAAGAGTCGCATACTTTCCTTCAAGTAATTTAGAAATGTATGAAAACGAATGCCCTTTTATTTTCTACTTGCTCCAAAACTGTACATCTCCATCTTGTTTCGCAACACAGCTCCTCGTTCCAGTCATGCTTCGAGAAAAAGTTTGTTTCGTAGTTCCTGAGTGTTTAAACTTTTTAGTTTCTATTTCACTTTCCCTCGAAACATTTGAATAGGTATTCAAATTTCAAAGAAATTTAATGCAAATTACGGCAAACTCTTTTGTTTGCATTTCTACTTTTTGTTGGAATGGAATCCATAAGCAGTGACTAATTTCTAAGAAGAAACTTTAGTTCATTTTATTAATATTGATGGCAGTTCTCTTTAAAATGAAAGCAATATATATTATGGATCATGCAGCATACACTTATAATTGAATTTGATATTTGCTTTGAAATTTGAAACATAAACTTTTATTTTTCCTCTAAAGGAACCTTAGCAAAACCTTTGAATAATAATGGGTCAACGGACGGGATGATCGACTTGATTTTTGCTACGTACTGGTTCTTTCCAGCCAAAACACAAATCATCTCTGCCAAAAGTAAAGAGTGTATTGAAGAGAAAATGTCTTTGGAGAAACAGAGATTTGAGGAGTCAAGTAAGTCTAAACTATTTTTATCTCAGCAAAAAAAACGAATAATATTTTGCTTTCAGTAAACCGCTCCGCCCTCTCTTCACCATTTTATATATGTATGTATGTATACAGTCGCAATGTAGCGTAGCGTCTATTCATTTCCTTAAAAATGATACACTTATGATCTTTTGAATTGCCCTTTTTGCTTATATATATCGCTTTGCCAATTTTTGCTTTTGTACATTATACTTCTGTTTGGGTGAAAAGGAAAGTAAATAAAATGAATTGCTGGATGTGAAAGCAGAGGTCAAGCTCAAAAGATGATGGAAAAGAACTGATCTCTGAGAGAAAAGGAAGGTAAAAAGCTTTTGAGTTTGTGTGAAAAGAGCTTACCTACAGTGGTAGCTGCGTCTGCTATTCACATTTTTTCCTTTATCGTCGTATCCTCATACTTTATGGACGAACAAGAGCACAAAGATGATAAAACGCATATCCTCATTGAAAATCAGATTTCTGATTTCATTGCTGAACTGCGATACACAAAAAATAGAAGAAGAACAGTTTTCTGTTCGTGTGTAGCCGAGATTTTTTTATGTAGTCTTGATCTAAATTTCTAATACGTGTCTTCCATTCCATCTCTCGATTTCTTTTTATGAAGATCCAAAGAGCGTATCATCCCATAAATAAAATGTTTCGATGCGATATGGCGTTTGGATGCTACCATACCATACCATACCATACCACGATCAAGGGAAAATAAACTAAAGCAATTGAGCTGATAGGTGCTTCAATATTCCATCGTTTTTGTTGAGATACTGACACGCACCAAGATAACAACTTTCCTCGTTGATCGTACACGGATTATGGACCGGTGTCATGCAATAAAAATACACGCGGATATACATAACTCTATCGTTCTCTTTTGTAAAGACGAGCGCTTTTGCTAGGAAAGATTGAAGATGTGAAAGTGCGTAGAAACAAAGATGCGATTCGTTCGATCACAGAAAATCCTTGAACTAAAAGTTTGTTGAACAAGGATAAGGAACCAAAATAAAATATATAATTTTTTACGATTTCTCATGAAAAAGGGGGAAACGATTCTTTTATTTGTTCGCAAATTATTACTAGATATTATATATAGTATATTGCATTGGCCAACTTTTTTTGAAATGTAGCTGCAGTTTATATATTATAGCTGAGTTCCTTCTAAACGAAGAAAGTTTTTTTTGGAAGAGCAGTACTTAGTTAGTTCTTATTCTCGGTATCGCATCAAAGTTGTTGGAATAATATGGGGAAAATATTATGTTGCTGCGAGCTAATTTGTTATTCTTCCTCCTTTTCTTTGTTGAAGAGAGATATATTTAGGTAATTGCCTACGTTTTTTCTTCTTGATAGAAACCATAAAATGAAGATGTAACAAAGCAATGAAGTTACTACCTACTACCTCTTTACAAAAGCGAAAACGAAGCTAAAGCTCCAATGTATTTTCTTTGTGAAAGTGTGGAGCAGTTTTTGGTTTGGTAATACGCACAAGTGAAGGCTTTGCAAGTTGATTCCTTTTGCTACATACAATTTTTGCAGCTATTCCTGCATGGTTTCTTTCCAAGCAAGCATATGTGAGATTTCTCCAGAGAGCCCTCCATACTTTTGGTGACTAGCCAACCACTCACTTAGCCATGCGTGGCCGTAGCCATTCATCATATTTTTTTGTTTGAAGCCCTTGGAGAAACGAGGGCAATAAGGGAGAAAACGTTCCACTGATCTGTCAGGAGTCACTACTTTTCTAGCATTTCTCTCATGAGATTCAACCCGTGAATTGACCTGAAATATTCTTTTCTCTGGCCAAAAATGATGATGATCATTACTGTTTCCGGCCAGGTTAGACTAGAAAAATTTAAGGGTAAAACAAAAAAAAGTTTGGTTGGTTGATTTGATGTGTTGAGTGAAGATAAGATAAAATAGGGATAAACATTTCGATAAAAGTTTTCTTGCTACGAAATCATATCTTCCACAAGGTATAAATGGTTTTCATTGTCGGAGACGACGAGCACGGGAGCACAACTTTTGTTAAGTCAAGCAAGCAAATGCAATAAGAATACGAAGGAGTAGTTATGAAAAAGTGATGAGAATTTGAAGATGATCTCTACAACCAAACATCTCAGTTACTTTTACTTTTTACGATGAGATTTCTCCTAACAAGATTTCTCCATTTTAATACCATATCGATTGAACAACTTTTAAAGCTTTTTGAAGTCATTTTATTGATACACCGCGCCTGTTTATGGTTTCTCACACAATTTACATTAATTGCATTTTGTATATATGCATGCTTTTAATTTTTTATGGGAGTGTAAAAAGTAGAGTTGGTTTCCATCCAAATTTTGAGGGAATCTCTGACTCGTAACCTAAAATGTTGAATGTATGTGAATGAATGTAACGTAACAAATATAAAGCAAAAAAGTTGACTTATTTCATTTCCCCACTAATTTCATTGTCAGGTTTTGTTGCAGTGCAGCGAACCAATATAAAAGGATGATGTGATGTGAGAAAGCAAGCAAGCTCATAAAAAGTGCAGTAGGTACATAAAATCCTAGCAAACTCCAAAAAGTTGAATTGTCTGAAGATAAAAGAAAGAGAAGTGTATAAAAAAAGGGAAAGGGAAGGCAATGAAACCCAAGGGCATCCACAGACACTTTGTCATTGTCACCATCGGTTTCTGCTTTCACTTGCTTCTTTGAATGGATTGTGGCAACTAGTGAAGTTGATGTTGTCGGGTGGACTTGCTACTTACATTTTTTTTCTCCTAAAGAGTATTTGAGTGGATAAATCACACTTAGTGAGTAGAACACCCATGCAGTAACTTGGTGAGTGGATCTTCCTTCGCGTTTCTAGTTCTAAGTGACTTACTCGGAGCAGACAATTGAGTTCATTGAGTTTTGGAATGGACTGGAATTTCGTGACAAAAAGAAAGATGTAAATGAAACTTGGGTTAAAATGAGATACGAGTAGTTGGCATTGCATTGCTTTGCTGCTGCACTGCTGAGTGGAGTGGTCTCGGTCTGATGGTAGTACTATTCTGATGATGTAATCGCTGTGAATTTCATGAATATTCTGGATAGTTGTTTCCCACCGTGGAATTCTTTCTTTTGAATTGAGAGAGAGGAAACAAATCGTCCCACTTTAATTTTAAAATGTGGCAGAACGAAAAAGCAAACATGGTTTTGAATGGTCCTCCTCCTACCTGTTCCCAACCAGCGACAAAAATAAATATATACACACACAGGAGTTCCACAGGGAACGCAGAAAAGGATATGAATAATGGAATATCATCATTTCCCGTCATGTTTTGTTGATTTACACGTTCCGTTAAACACAACGTGAGTACTTGTGACTTTGACTTGGGGGATATGATGTATACTATAGTAAAAAAAAGTCTCCTTCGGGGATGAAGTTGAAACTTTAGTTAGTAAATTCAAAAGAGTTGAGTGAGCTCCATAGGTAGTAATCTATTATACGTATGTATTTGCTTATGGAAAGTTTTAGCACTGGAAGTGAAGGTAGAATGGATGACTTTTATTTTTTGTTCTTTGTAAACTTTTCATTCTGATTTTTTATTCACAAACTTTTTCATTTCACTTGGGCTCTAGTAGTAGAATATAGGGTTTCCGAACCATCTTGGTAAAGTGAGAATGATGGAGTGAGTGAAAGTAAGTATAGGAACTGTTGAATAAGTTACAAAGTTACAATTATTGTGACTCATGCTCAGATCCAAATCCTCCTAGTGCGCTTTATTTCGTACCTACTTCCTGCGAAAAAGTATTCGACATCATCATTGTCATGATTACTTTGGTTTACTCCTGTAATTGATTGATTGAACGCTGCAAAAGTGACAGGTACAGATTAGGAAGCATCATTACACAGAACGCTGCGGCAAACATTGACATTAGATCATTCATGAAATTATTATTTTTTTTGTAATTTTTGTACTGTGATATGTGAAGCGCACACGGCTCAAGTCTTCACATACATTTTGAAATCTGAAATAACATAAATTTGGACACTCCCAAACAAATTTCTAATTGAAAACGTAATCTGAAAGAAATAAGTAAAAACTCAAAATTCGAAGTGGAATAATACTATACGAAATTAACAGCAATACTGAACATCGATCATGTATGATTAATTAATATTATTTATATCAGTAATTTACTGTAAGAAAGCATCATCCTTTCATGCCTATCACCTATCAAATTGGCATACATTATCCGATTTAAGGTTAATAAAAAAAGGAGCTAAAGCAAAGCCCACTAAGGATGCCGTTCCAGTTTCTAACGAAAGGACCGCTTCAGCGCCTGTTGCTGCTGAACAAGAAGCAGAAGCACCTGCACAATCAGATAAGGATAATACAGAATCCTCTCACGATAAAAAATTTTCAGTTGACAAAGAACTCACAGGGAATACAATGGACTCCCAGCCCGAGCCAGAACAGGACATGGATAACAAATCAATTGACCGCATTTCCTTAAGTAGTGCTCAAGAAACAGGAAAGGTATACGAGAATAAAGATATCGTAGAACTGATGAAACCAGCAGACCAAGACCAAAAAGGCCGCACATCAGTAAACTCTGGAAGTTGCAAGACAACCTCCGACGACTGTGATAACCAACTATGCTTCGATGAACATGGGAACCCAATACCGATGGAGAACATGAATAATCCAAGAATAATTCATCAAAAACGCTTCCAGCCACACCATAAACGACCAACTTACAAATTTGAAAGTGCTCACTCATTTGAAGGAAATAATGACGCTATTGATTTTGATATCGATGGGCTTATAACTAAAAGTAAGGGAGGCTGTAACTTTTGCACTACAGTCTGCGGTCGACAGGATCAACTAGACCCTAATGACCCTCTTCTAAGACGACCTTCATGGATTAAATTTGTAATAATCCCACATATATATAGCTAGTTGAGTTATATAATAAAATAAAGCTTAGAAACTAAATAGATTATTGTATATCTCCGCCGGTGTTCGTGTTCGTGCTCATCTAATAGGTTCACAATCAGCCAAATAACTACTACCGTTCAAAATGTCAGTGGATGATGAACCAGCATCGTTTGAGAGAATACCTCTCCAAGAAAGAGAAACGAAGACTAAAGAAAGCAGCAGCCACCAGTATAATAGTTGATGACAAAGGACACTTGTTTCCGTCATGGAAGCAAGTGGGAAACCTTCAAAAGCGGCCCCTATGGGGTGCCCCGACATTACAGTGGGATATTGATGAGAAGAATGGAAAACATGGTTATCGAACGCTAACATCAGATCCCCCACAAACTCGTAAATTCATTTGCTCTTCCTTTGAAATCTATTTATACTTTGTACTTAACTGAGTATGTACAAATTATAAGCATCTGCATTTTCCTTGCACAGCCTTACCCACATTTTTCAGAGAAATGCCACCCATTTCTGAGGACATTTGTTTTAAGGACGATGCAAACATTAGGCAAAGGCGACCTCATATTTTAGTTTGTCACTCTCCATTTTGTGCAAGGAAAATATCGCGAAGAGTTAACAGGGACTATAGAGGAAAACACCCAATAGGAGTGAAATTCGGGGATCTGCCACCTGGACAAGCGATCGAAGACCCTCTAATAAAACAACTTATGGAAGAAATGCATAAAGTATTTGTAGAGTTTTTAGCTCGCAAAGTTCCAATAATCTGGATTTATGGACGACCTATCAAATCGGTAGCAGAAATTCGACGGAGACACTGCATTCAACTTGCGGAAACCCATGGATTTACGTACATTTCACTTGATGAGGAAGTAGCCCTGTTGGCAGCAAAGGGCTCAAAGGCTATCCAAGGTCTGAATGAAAAGATAAAAAAATATGGAAAAGTGGCTGATTTATAGACTGCAACATAACACACAAAATAAGGCTTGAAATGCATGGAAAAGTTTACAAAACTTTTTTGTGGGGTTTTTTGTTTGTGAATAAATTTTGAATGTTACCTCATGTTTTTTTGTCCAAAGCTGGAAATCCATATTTTGAAGGATTTAGTGCAGTGGAGCGACTTGCAATTCCTGTCTGCATAAAACTAGCTCAAGTCTCAATTTACAGTTTGAATCGATATGAATCATTGGAGTTGTTAAAGTTCCTTATGCTCATGTACTGGCCAACAAACGGTTATGTTATTGACGGTTTCCCTTGGGATGACAAGGATAACGAAGACTTTGAGAAAACTTTCTATCCTATTTCAGCCGGCATCTACTTTCTGGACTCAAAGTGGACTACGGATAAAACTCGAACTCCTGAAGTAATTCCACCCTTGTACTTTAAAAGGAATATAAAATATGATGAGAATCTTGTGGAGGCAGCTTGTGGAAATTTTGGGTTGAAAACAATCAAAATTATTAATTGTGAGACGTTGGATGAGGAAATGTCATATGCTGTTAATTCCGTTGTTGATGAATACCTGGATGCTTATGATGAGGTTCTGGCAGGAAATGAGGATGTGCTTCGGGATAATGACTTGGAATTAGAAAAATTTGGGGAGACTGTTGGCTACGGGCTTGATTTGGAAAAGTATATGAAAAGAAAACCTGAGACGGATGTGAATGCGGATGGCCAAGAGCCCATGGATAAATTAAAAGAGGCAGGGTGGGATGGAAGCAAGGGGAAGGGGGAATATACTTCAGCTATCTTTGACACGGAAGCCCGAGGAGTGAAAGTTACTCCTTCGAAGAGACGAGCTCATCAGGATGGTGAAGGGAAAGATGTGGATGGCGGGAAAGGCCATGACGGGAAAAAGGATGGTGGTGACGGAGAAGGAGACGTAGTATGTCCGGAAGATGATGAGAAATGTAAAGAAAAGAAAAAGCATGACAAGAAAGAAAGACGAAGGAGAAAGCATTGTTGCAAATGTTGCAAGTGTCATAAAAAACGAGGTGACGGTGGAGAGGGTGAAGGTGACACTGACCAATCTTCAAGAAGGAGAAGAAGGCGACAAGGTAAAAGCCCGAGGACGGATGATAGTGAAGGTAATTTTGATGATGACGATGGTAGACGAAGAAAAGGAAGGAAAGGGAAAAAAGGGCCGAAAGCTTTTGACGACTCTCACTCCGAACCAGATGAAGAAATGGGTGAAGATGGTCCTTTTGTTTATGACAAAAAATGGGGATTCCGAGCAACAAGGAGAGCCGGGAAACATCCTGACATTAGAGTTCCAAGAATTACAACTCCCGGCTTAAATACAAACTTTAAGGAGAAGGAAAAGGATTTACAAAAGAGGGCTAAGGAAGGAGCAGGTGTGTATGCTTTACCACAATCCAAATCACATCAAATCCCTGACCCATACAACACATTACCACACCAACCTGGGGATAAGCCTGGAGATTATCTGCATGACTATCCTGGGCCCAACGCATCGGATAGGTTTAGCAAAATAAATCGGAAGCCTCTCTCAGAAGCGGACAAATTGTCAGGATTACAAGCTCCAGTACCAACCACTCCGTATGCCGAAGAACCCACTTCAGGACTTCGGGTAATATTATTATTATTTGTTCTCAAAGAACAAAGTTATACTCGTATCCTTTGTTCTAATCTAATTATGGAATTTTGCTCATCCTCCTCAAATCCATTTCTAATATATAATATCCCCCTTTTGTTATTATACTCAACTGGATTATTATTTCTTTGTAGTCCTTGTTCTCTGATACCATGTCCCGAATTATTGCCAAGAACCAGGCGGACATCCGCAAGATTAAATATGACAAGCTGAAACATAAAGTGGCTCAAGTAGAATATGAAATTTATCAAGATGACTACAGACTTCCGAAATATCGCTTTTACAAAACATACAAAGACTACACCCCAGAAGATTTCATCAAAGAGAGACAAAATTGGATACCTTGTGCAGATTGTTTTGACAGTTTCAAACAAGCCGAGCAGTTCCATCGTGGAGAACAAATTGCTAATCTCAGCCACATAAAACATGATCGAAATGAACAACAGGAAGAACATGATCATCAATATGGGAAAGGGCCACTCTTCAATAGAATGGTTTCCTGCCTTTGTGGGGAAGATAATGAAGCTGGATTTCATATTCCGGGCTATAAACCAACCCCAAAAATTATTGATGATACGGATATTGAGAGGTTTAATGAGTATCCACCTTATAAACAGCGAAAACCTTAAATCTTTGTCAAATTATCAGTAAAACCAAACTACCAAATCTTTTCCGGGAAATAGCAGATGAAATCTGAATGCAAATGAATTATTTCCTGGTTTTAAAAATAGAGTTGTCCTTTTGTACATAATTACTTCCAGGAATTTGACGTGAAATTAGTGTGTAATGACAGCTATATAAAAAGGAAAATAACGCCTTCTGGTTTCCTTGTTTTTATAGGGTTTATGATTATGAGATGAAAAAGATTTCATGATGTGTTAGTTATAAAGGATACGATTGTAAACCAAAAACTTTTGGAGTTGTGTGGTGTCACGCCACCATTATACCATCAAGCCAAGGTTTTTTGTCATTTATGTATGATGTGATTTTTAGAGCGGTTGATAATAATAATTATGATGCTCTCAAAGTTTCTGAGTACTTGCTTAAAATGCACGTAACAGTAGTAAAAAAGTGTGTAACTAAAATAATGATGAGGGAAAATCCCTTTCATCTCCAACTTTTTATGAGAAAAAGTGTTTGAAGTAATCACACGTGCATTTCCTAATTTGGAGTAATATCAAAGTAATAAACATTAATGTTATGACCCACTTGATAATTAAAATGTTTGTAGTCCATCAAACAACAAGAACCAGAGCTATTTCATCATTTCAGTTTTTCCTGAGAAAACGAGGGTAGAGTATAGAATTTTTTGGGGGGATTTCCGTTTAAAACATATGACAGCTTACGTATTATCTCTGGCTTTCTTTCGATTCTGTCAGAATTCCTTTGTTGGACTTGATCAAAGCTAGTAGGAAAAAACATGATTTATCATATTATATGCGAAAGTTGAACAAATGGAAGTGGTGAAATCAGGAAATGTAGACAAAGATTCAAGTTTTAATGCAAAGTTAATTGTGCAAGTGATTATGCCCCTTTTATTTTCCGGAAATGCCAAAGTATGCAGGAAAAAACTCTAGAAAAGAACTTGAGTAAAAAGTTTTTGGACAATTAGTGAACGCAGCTCTTGTAAAGGGTTGACATTTAGAGAAAAGGGAATACTCTAGTAGAAGTATTTCCTATACTTTCTCTCTTATGCTAAGTATACAATAATATTCGGATGAAACAAGAAGCTGTGACTGTGACGTTGCGCTAGGTGAAACGAGGCGGACTCTCACTGTGCTACTTCCTGGTAATATAGGGAATAAGACATGTATATTGTTACGTATGTATGACTCTCAGAATTTGTTTTATCTCTGCACAAAAAAAATGAGTACACGAAGATGATAAGGGAGAGAGACTAAAAGACTGGGAAGAAATAAGGAAGGAGGGAATAATAGGGAGTTGTAACGGAAGGAAGGACAACGTTGCAAGGAAGCATATCGTATCTCTCATCCTTCGTACTTATCATTACTGCCTTCTAATTTATTTTCTAGGGCAATGGCAACTGGTACTACTACTGGATTTTACAAATATACTTGGTAGTAGTCAAAAACACACTCTTTACTTTCTTTCTTTCTCCACCACCACCACATTTTTACATCTTGAGTGATAAGGGTGCTTTGATACGGTTCAAGGTTCCTTTTGTCGTAAACATGAAGTTGGACTGAGAGCTGACTGTTTTTTTCTCTCTCTCCAAACCAAACCTAACTAAGACCACTTAAGAAGTAGGAAGTTTGGACAATTTGACATTTTCATCCGTACATAAATGCCTCTTGTCAGCAACCTAATTAAGACATAGCAGCTGTTGTGATGTGATTGCATACATTCATTATATACGTAAAACAAGGAAAGAAAGCTTATATTTTTTGTTGCATTTTCCCAGTCACATTCTTTTTCTGATGTGATTACTTATGTATGTGTATATAAAAGTTTGTGGTTTAGTTTTGGTTGTTGTTTGTATCAACCCTTTTATGGTTTAATTCTGTCGACACACAGGCCTCTCGACATTTTTATGTTGTTTGTTGAACGAATAGTTCAGCCCCATACCTATACGTATGCCACGTCTCCTATATAATTATTGGACTATGTGGGTTTTTCCTCCTCAAAGTACGTGACCAACCATCTCATCCTAAGCATTAATTGTCTGTACTTTCTCCACTCAACACATACAGAGTTGGTGATAATATGCAATGGGAAATATATTGTATGTATTGTGCAAGTTTTATTATCTCGTGTACATAAAATGATTAAAATCACGTTTTCACTTAATGTCCTAACCAGACTATTCTTGGGCTTTCTCTTGTTTCCTCCCTCGCCTTGTAGTAGTAAGTAAGCAATAATGATAGTGTCTTGAAGTTAGGCTCACTCCCACTCAAAAATAGACATTTTGTTTTGTCCCCTTTACGTGCTACATTTAAGCTCAAGGAAAACAGTTGTGACAATGAACCTTTTTTAAGCTTGTAAGTATGTACATGTAGCGCGATTGTGATTGGGTTTTGGGATATGCCATGACATGACAGCTCTCTGAACGAAAAAAAGAGAGACAAACAAAACTCTCAAAAAGTCAGTTGATACACTCGAAATAGAGAAAAATCTCTGTGTAGCAACCAAGTCAAGCGGCATGTCAATCAATAATATGAAGTTAGCAAACAGTCAATGATACGGCAAATATATAGTGTAATGATGTACTTTCACGTTTGTGGAATTCTATCAATAATAGTAATTGTTTCGGGAGAAAAGATCTCTTTGTGGACTCCTCTGTTTTCATATTACGCAATGCAATACAATACAATACATTCTTCCGCTACTTCTCATCTAGCTCTTTCTCCTTTTGTTTACTCTACACTTAAATTTGTCACAAAAACTAAAAGAATTGTACTTGGAAAGTAATACCTCTTCAGAAACCATCACGCAAATAACGTAACTGACATAAGTAGGCAAAATACTTACATATATAGCATTAATTCTCCCATACCATGTGGAAAAGTACCAAAGGAGTGAAAGTAAATACAGGAGTTCAAATGTCAAATCATTACATTTTCCAATGAAGGTGATTTCTTCATTTCAAAGGAAAAACAATGATATATTATTACGTTTATTGTGAAACGAGCAACTTTTAACTTTGATCCGACATATTTATTACATTGCATGAATTTTTTTGTAAAGGCAAAAGGAGAACTTGGCTCAGGTTGCGAATCAATTTAAAACTATATATCTATATTAATGTCTATGATTATAGAAAACGTTAGAACAAAGAAACATATTTATTTATGCAACATTGAAACGAGAGAGGCTAACTTTTCAAAGGACATTATTGACTTTAGAGCAAAAAGATAAATAATTGCAATTTTCTTTTGACCGTCGGATATTATTATTTTGCGCTCGTGAGACCTGATTCCTCAGAAGTAATGTGTATAATGGAACGAGAAATCAAAAGAGGGTAAATGGAGCGTTTCTTATAATAGTGTTTAGATGTGTGTTTTAAAAATGTATGGAAAATATATATCTTTGCTTTGATGTCCTTGAGCCTCAAGCAATTCATTGAATTACAATAGATAAATGGATACACACAAGACAGAGGAATTGTGACGTGACCTTTAAGGTTACTCTACATGATTGTTTTTGCTTATCATTTTCCTTTAGACGAAATTAATTCTGAGAATAGCTAATAGCATTTATATGCCATGTATAAGGAGGTTTCCCTTGTTTCCCTTGTGCCGCTACCACCACCGTAAGCAAATTTCATCTCTTTGTTCTTTGTTGCTCATGTTCAAGTTCATCGTGAGATGACAAGGACAGAAACGTCAAGTGATCCTGTTCTCAACAAAATAGAAAAAGTCGACAACATCACAAGTCTTTACTTCCTATCTTTACTGACTGTGCATTTTAGATATATTATTTCTTTAAAAACAGATTTAAACAAAATGCATGAGTAAGTGGAATGGGAACGACAGGACTAAATGGGTTTTAGATATATTTTGTAGCAGTGTTCTAACTGGTTTGGCTTTTTTGAAAGACTTATAATAATACATGTTTCTGCCTCTTCTCATCTAAATTTCTCCAGAAAAGGAGCTTCACAAGTTTTTTTTATTCCCACTCCGCCCCATGTAAATATTTAACAGAAGCATGAAGAGCCGCACATATTTGTTGCATTGGAATCTGCTGTAAGTTGACAGATCGTTTACAAGTAAAAAGCTTGTAAATAATGCAGAGAAATGATGTTTCTATTGTCATAGCCCTTGATTAATGTTTAACTTTCCTAGTCCTTTCTCCCACTCATGGGCTCAGGTAGGGAGGAGGAAACAGACTACAATGCTTTAGGTAGAGTCCCCTGTTTTATGAAAAGTTATTGCTCAATGTCGAGTCAGGTATTGTGTGCGTGTGTTTTGAATGTGGACCTATGCCAATTAAATTCGTCCCTCTTTTGTGCGGAAATGAGAAAAATTTGCAATGCTTTAAAACACTTTTTCGTGCTTTCTTGCTTAAGCATGGCATTTTGTTTTGGAGTTTCTGGAAATACTGGAAAAACTGCTTTTGCAAAAGGCTTAAATCTTGAATAGAATGCGAAATGTGAATGAGAACAAACAACGAAATAATATTGCACGTGATTATTTTGGCTTTATTTTGGGACTGGAAGGTTGAGGCCGTGACAAGCAATTAAAATTATTATGTATTTATGTTTACTTAATTCCAGGCAAGTATTATGGAATGGACCATGACCAATACGAGGACACGGTGACGTCTGAATGCATTCAAAGTGACACATCCGACTCCCTCCTGGATATTTCAGTGGGTGAAACTTATAGAAAGAGTGAGCAACAACAGCAGCAGCAGTCCATGAATTTGGAGCAACCTGGTATCCCTCCGTCACAATCAACTGGAACAGCAAATGATGGAGGCTTAGGTGGAAGTGGAGCATCCACAGGCCAAATCTTTGAGAGTCAGGCGACATACAACCCTTTTGATATCCACATGGGTCAAATGACAGTCTACAGACTTCGCATCAGTTGCTCTTGCTCTCAAGCTGGGAAGAATGAAAAGGAGGATGGAGGAGAGAAAAGTAAGAAAAATGGTAAGAGTCAGTTGAGATGTGCCAAGATTTTGCCTTTTTCGGACCAACCGTGGCAAGGCTATATGGGAACTCATGCTGACTCCTACTTTTCACTGACGGCAAATCCCTTTCCGCATAAAATTCTCTCCACTTTAACATCATCATCATCAGCTACCTCGTCATCCACATCATCATCATCATCCTCTTCTTCTTCCTCCAACACCAACAGTGGTGGAAGCAGCAGCAGTGGCATTACTAAGCTGTCAGACAGTTCTGCTCGTAAGATCAGCTAAAAATGGGTGATAACACTCAAAACTGATGGAGTCATCGTAAGTCTTCTTCTCTCTCTCTCTTCCTCCCTAAAGTCTCCACTATATTACTTGTAAAGTTGAATAAAAGTGATGAATAAGAGCCCACGCAAATCCATGCCATATCTTTTCATGATGACTTTTTTTCGCTCTTTCTTTTCTACACTAAAAAAAACTCAAGTTTGCGTTCTTTCCTTATATACTTCAACTCACTCAATGTACCATTACAAAATATGTTTCACAGTGACAAAATCATATGTAAGCACCACGCTACTTCCTTCCTTTTTGAGTTGAGCAGTGAGCAAGAGACAGGAGGAGTAGCAGTAGGAGCAGTCACCAAAAGTGTAACGTGGAGAAAATGCTCTCGCCCTTTATATCTTGAACAACACTTGACTTTTGGCTGCATACGTAATGTGTCTAGCTGAACATAAAATCTGGATAAAAATCAGTAACAGTTGGTGGTGCTGTTAGGTATAATTTTATTCAAATTTGTTATACAACTATGGCAGCTTTCTTTTTTCTGGGTGAAACTACAAATATACATATACAATGCACCCCAATGTTTTTGGCAGCTGAAGTCCCATATGCATGCATATCATCCGTATTTAAAGATCTTTCTTGCGTTGTCAACTTTTTCATATGTTTTGGAGCTAATAAAAAATGTGTATAAGAACGAAGAAGAAGAAGAATAAGGCATGTGGAAAAAAACTTACTTTAGGTATTATTACTTTTATCTGACAATAGTCATTATTTTAAAAAAAGAGAGACAGGAAAACAGGAGTCTGTAGAAGTAGCAGTAGTAGAAGTAGTTGAGGAAAGGCAAAATAAAATGGGAATTTTATCTCCTACCCTCTCGCTACTACTCCCACTGTAATAAAAACACGCAAACTATTTTTATTCATCTACACGACGAGACTATCAACTCTGCACACATAAAACAAAACGGTTATAGTTGCTTAAGGCATGGCATGGTACCTCCATCAAATCTCTAACAACTTTTGGAGGATCTTATGAAATCTGGAAAGTAGGCGTCTACAAAAAAATATTTATTGTATCGGATCTAAAGTCACTTGTACACTGGTAGGCAGTAAAAGTCGTGAAAATTAAAACGAGAAGTGATGCAGAATTCACAAGTACCCAAAATCCAACCCAATGAGCTCATTGTTAATATACATATTATTAATACAGGAATCATAAACAAAGAGAATGCAAATGAGAGTAAAAACTGGGTTCTGTTATTGTGTGCTATATTAAGGGGAAAGTAGTTATGTCATGAAAGCAACAAAAAAAAGTTTCTTTTGTTGAGGAAAGTTGCAAACAAAAGGGAAAATCGGGAATATCAACGAATATTAGCATACTAATGTGCAGCTCACAGTGGGATAGCCATTGAATAAAATAAAAGCTGAATGTTTATTGTGTAAGGATCATACGACGGCGGCGACGAGGACGAGAGCCGACGAATGTATTGGATTCGATGGTCATATTAGCACCATAGTACACTGTAACATATTACCTTGTATTGTAGATGTGGAGGAAGGAAAAACGCTCTAGGCTATGCCTCAGGGAAAGTAACATAGCAAACAAATGAATTGGCGGTAGTGCCCGTATTATTACTTCATATCATGAGCATTCGCACACACAACGAGTTGTGCTCAAACTGACATCAATTCTTTTTGTTACTGCTTCGAACAAAAAACACAAAGTTGATATAAGTATACATACATAACAAAGTCAGGGATTGATACAAAAGAAGAAAGTCACTCAATCATATCATTCCTGTTCATACTCTTACTTACACACACACATTTCTACTCTACTAAACTTTCTAAATACAGTTTGTATGGAGAACAGAACAGATTCCGATCCCGTAAATCCAGTAGCCCACACCGCTGAGAAATACATATATTTCCAATAGAAATACACTGACTATCGACTACTCCCTCTAACTCTCATTGTCATTATTATTATGCAAGAAAATTAGCATAATTTCTCCAAGCACATCTGGAACTAACACTTCTTCGTGTACTTGCAAGTGACATGAAAGAAGGGGAAACAAAAAGTGTAATGATGAGAATACCCCCATGGCATGGCATCCTCAGATCATGTTCATATACTTTCTGTCTCCGAAGAAAAAAAGAAAGACGATGAGAATGAAGGATATCTACACAGTACACAGTACTTTTGGGAATCTGTGTATTTTCTCCATAAAGTAAATTAACCCACTAAAACCGTAAAACCAATGATGATGATGATGGTGGTGGTCGTCTTCGTTATTATTATGACTAGGAAAGTTACTCTAGTAAAATAGGATAGGATATAGAAAAGCTTTTTATCGATCTTGTTTTCGCGATCGTCATCCATGGTACTATAACTATTACACAACAGCATATATTCAGTAAAATATTTGTAGGGCCTGCTTGTGAAGTAAAACTAAACCCAAGAATTGAATTCAGCTTCAGGCAACCTGCTGTTAATAGAGTAAAGCTAAAGAAGTTTCTTTAAAAAGTGCAATGGGGTAGCTAAATGTTGCTAGCAGAGGCATATTTGTTTAGATTTAGATTAGGTAGGTCGTTGACTGTACATATAACCATATAAATTGTATATAACCTGTAAATTAAAACGAACTAGATTACAAATTAGCTTAACGAAATATATACGTACACACATATAGAATATATGTGCATATATAATTTAAGCGTTACGCCACCATACTGTGTAATGTGGTACGAGATTACTTTTTCCAAATCAAGAAGTAAAAATAAAACTACTAATATGAAAGAATATTAATATATGGTAATTATATAGTTTAGTTACGGAAAAGTGAATGTGTTTGTTAAAGATAGTCCCCGTTGAATAACAATAGATTGTTATATGTTAAGTTAAATTAGTTTTAGTGAAACCCAATGCAAATTGGAGACAGACAGAGCGAAAAAATATGGGTGACTGCTGATTTTTTTAAATTGGATGTGTGTCTGCTTTACTTTGACTTTGATGTTGACGTGCATTTGTGCATAAATGTAGATGACAGTTGAGTTGAGTAAAGTCCTCTGCTTGATTTTGTAATGAAATCTAATGTTAATTGAATTGTAGGATTGGATGTGATATATCATACATGTATATTACATATATTAGATCTTTAATTAAAATTCAGTTTGTTTCCGACCTATCTAAAAATGAGCATTCTACTGACGATGAGCCGCTGTTATATATGTCGTTACAGCACCAACCAAAATACCTTGAAACTTCAATGTTGATGGTATCTCGTGATTATGCAAAAGTACGAATGTTTGCACACATTACATTTTACTGATTTTACATTGATTGAATTGAATATTGAATTAGTGAAGAGTGAAGACTACTCTACTCCAATGTGTATTGTATTGTACATTATTGTACCTTTAATGTTGTGTTGTCCTTGAATGATGTGTTTTTTCATGGGGAAGGAACCATTTCCTCCACTCTTTGGAACAAAATTATTATACGAAACGATGAAAATTTGCAATTGCTTTTTGCACAGACAAGACAGAGTAGAGTGGTGGGTAGAAAGTAATGTTTTTTATCTCATTTATTCCTCCGTGTCTGTTGAGTTTATCTGAAAGTTTTTTCTCTCTATTCATTCTAAATAAGTTTGAAGTTGGATGGGACTAGACTAGAATAATAATAAAAAAAACAATGTATTTTACCTTTTGGATGAAAATAAATGTCAATTTGTGTTAAGCATAATGTATTGTTGAGGCCTTGCCTCTCTTCCATCTAAGTCCATTTGATTTTCAAGTCTGAAGCTCATAAAATTCAATTTAAGTGCATTCATTTCATACTCATCTTTCCTCAAACACACTTACATGTATTCTACAGTAGTATTAGATCTCATCTAACATTTAAATTTACGACCATTAATCTTCTTCCCACAAAACCAAATTCAAGTCTTGTATACAATAAAAACTGTATGCACAGGAAATCAAATTCACAACCAAAACCAAACTATTCTGTAATTTTTACAAACTCCTTTTAAATCCCATTTGCATACAAAAGCTGCGGTAGCGGTTGGTTTAGTAGCCCCTATAAAACAATAAAATACGCTGAGTGAGTTTTCTTGAGAGAAAACAAATAAATGCAGCTGCTGAAGTACATAAATCGATTTTGTTCATTGGAATACCAATATGTATTCCGTGCAAATATATTGGCAATGAATGAATGTACACATTTATTATATATTTTCAGTATTGGATTGGTAAACACTTTTGGTTGTTGTTGTTCCATAAAAGCAAATATATCCAAAGAGATTTTATTTTATTTGCGAGGTAAATTTTGTATTTTACATTTATTACAGTACGCCATACTTCCTCATTTACTGTAATGATTTAAGGAAATGCTTTTTAAAATTGTGAAGCTTATGACCGGCTTAGAAACATGAATGAAAATATAACCAAAAATTTGATCTGCTTTAGGTCTCTTATTCTTCCTCAAACATTAATCATAATAATAATGACTCCGTTGTGTTGTGTGTTTCACTTACAATGGAATTGTGTTAGTGCCACTACCCCCAACCCCAACCGTAGTATTTACATTGTTTTTTGTTTGCTTGCCAGAAACTCTGCGACCACGACTTTAAGGTTACAAGACAAAATTCCATAAGTTCACTGATATCATGCAACAAGCAAACGAATAACGAAATAATGGTGCTCCATGTTTGTGTTTGCATAAATAAAGACGCTTATTTTAATGCTCCAAGGCCAAATGAAAGAAGAATAAGTAAGTTAAAAAGATTACTTAAAATTATTCTGCAAGCTTACATTTTTTATGATAAAAATTACATTTTCTTCCACAAGCTCAGTCGGACTTTTCGAATCTTATAATATCATTATTATATTTAATCGAAATAGCATGACCAAATGACCAAGTAGGTGTAGAAAAGTAACAGTAATGGAAAACTGATTAAACCTAGCTTTGCATTTATTATAGTCGAGGTCAAGTTTTCATGTCATCATCATCTGTCAGTGTGCAATTGTGAGTAAACAAAAGTAGCTTAGTAAAAAGCTGTGATTGACCTCTGAGCACGAACCGGCTAACGATTCCATCTCCAAACTTCCTCTTTTGTTAAATTTTTCTCACGTTTATTATTATATGCAAGTTTTTGCATGTTATTAACGTAAGTTCCCAAAGTTTAAAGAAAATTGTTTTCTGTACAAAAAAATGATTATCTTGCTCTTCATTATTGCGTACGTGCTGGATGAACGATATAATTTAGTAACAATAATTATTATCATCTATTACTAATGTACATAATACAAATTGAGATTGTAGTCATAATTGCTCGAATCATGCAGTAGCGAGCCTTTAATTTTACCCCTTTTCCCACAGAACTCTTATTTTAAGACCTGAGAGAGTATAAGAGTAATAATATAATCCTGTATCCATCCCGTCCCTAAGTCTTACATTGGAGACATTGACATAATCTACGAAAACTGCCACATGTAAACTGCGCGTCTCTTTCGGTCAATTATGCCTTAAGAAAATACAAGTTGACCAGAAATTTATAAACAATATCATTACCTAAAGAAAAACATTCCAAACACCACAAATTGCTACTTGAACTTGAATTAACATTGAACTTGACCTTCACTGGTTATATTTTACAATATTTATTTAGGAAAAAAATCATTGAAGCTATATATTTCGTCACGTTAATTTAGACAGCTTTCAATCAATCTGCTACTACTTCGTACATTGTCTTAGTCTTGGCACATTCGCAGGTCTTTCCATTGTTGGTATTTGATATATGTGAAGTATTTCGAAGTATAAAAAGAAAGAATAAATGCTGAGTTCATTGCCAAATAAACTCTTTTTCTCCTCCCGATGTTCTAATCTCATTATCAAATTTGAATAGTAAACATATTTTGCAATTTTCATGCACAAGAATTCGTTACGAATAATAATTGCTCTCTTTTTGTGAAAAACGATTCACACTCCAACAAAGAAATTAAATAGATGAGCTTTTACTGATGGGAAAAAATTAATTAATATGAATCCCATGCCCATGTTATTTATTACGTTATTGCGCAATTCTTACGTTATCAACCCCAATTGGCTAACGTGTTCAAGCACTAACTCATTATCCACACAACAGGGGTCAGAAAAATGGTACAGGTGAACCATGCGAACATTGAATCTGATGATGATGCCTCAATTTATATACGAAAATGCATTTTGATTAATTTTTGATTGTACCAAACTACAAGGAAAATTGGTGTAAATTACACGTAAATTACTGCTAATGATAAACTTTCAACATTTTGAAAAAGGAGAGAAGAACAAAGGTGAAAGAGGAAGCATATAAAAAAATAATCACTTCTGCTCAGTCAGCAGAGTTGTTGCCCATTTGATTCGAGAGGAAGGAATTGAAGGTTATTATTATTAATTTCGGAAGCCATAATGCACGCTCTATTGTGCACGTATCATAAATGCTTCATTAAAAATGTGAAATGGAATCATTTCTAATGAATGATGAATCAGCACTTTTCCTTCCTTTGTATTTAAGATCCTAAATAAGTTCTGGAATCTGGGGAATAATTAAGCAAACGATATGCACAACTAAATGCCGCAGGGTATAGGAATAGGAATCCTCTAAAAATAAATACATTCAACTAATCCATATCATTTTGAGAATGACTACAAAGGACACTGAACAAATACTATACAGTAGGGACAATGGAGGGTTGATTGTACGAGTCACAATGTTGACGCATGATTCACAATGTCAATGACAATGACAAGTTATAAGGAATATTATTATTGTTGAAAAATGAGAATGAAAAGCCTTGCACCAATTTAGTAGATTGTACAACACAAACATTGTGTAAAAGTATGCATAATGCAATGCATATATTACTCACTTCCCACACTTCCCTTCCTACCTATAACTGTTTCCTTAGTTCAAATATTATTTGCATTCTCTTGAAGATCTCCGTTCATTAAATAGAATATCTTCTATACCTACCTACCTAACTAACACGTATATTCATATTCATCGCCTAGTTGTTAAGAAGACGTCAGCATATATACACCGTATCAAAGAAAAAAACTGGATATGAATTTTGTTGCTTTCAAGACCAAACGTCGTTCTTCCACTTTTACGATGCATGTTATATATTATTATGTTGGACCACATCTCGTGTTTGATAAAGACAATCACTTATTAATGAGCATATATATACACATATGATCACAATATGTTTTTTCCATGTTCCTTTTTTCCGTTTCTTACGTCGTCGTAAGTAAAGTAAACTGTAACCTATATACATACAAAAATATATCCTCACACTCACGACGAAGATAAAGTTGGGTTAAATATGACGCATATTATTGTGTTAGTATGAACTTCAGCATTTTCCCCATGAATTCATCGTTTTGTCTGCGCTATTATCGCAATCATCATCTCCATCATTAATTCCTTTTCAACATGAAATGAAAGACAAAAAAGTCATATAAAATACAAGATATACAATACTTAGTTACTTTACTCAGCATTATTTATTCTCTCAGTCAGTGTGTATACCTTTGAAACAAGCAACTAACTATCCACATTTATTGCACAAAATTATCCCCTAACTCTCTACCTCCTGCATAGAACATAGAAGCGGAGTGGTTTGTGGATGGTTCACGTTTTTTGCTGTGTGCTACAATTATTGTTTTGCTACTCCATCACCATGCAATAGGAGAACAGGTCAAAAAAAGAATACTATATTGTGGATGGATGATGATGACGATGATGGAGAGGTACCTGCTCAGCCCAAACTCGTGAAATAATATGTATATATAAGATGATAAGAGCAAAAAACGAAAGTAGAGTCTTGATATATAAAGTTGGCTACCTGGACCTTCAACTGATTCAGTTGGATATTTGCTGACTAGACCGAACGCACACCAGCAGGAAGGAATGTGTATTATTATTTAACGCTATTAAATTGTTACACTTGTTACATCCACGTTGAACTTTTATAGTAATAGAGCAATCATAGTAATATTGTATCGTATCTTCAGTTAATCTTGAAAGTGTAATCCACTTTGCTGACATCAAACAAATGTAAATTTTTGTTATTGCTTTGGAAAGAAAAATCCCATTATTTACAGATTTATATCTGAAACGACATTTCCTTAGAAAAGATAAAAGCAACATTTTGTATTATTTGTAGTAGAAAAGGAAGGAGGAAAGGTGAGATGTGAAATAAAGTAAATCCATATATGCATTTAAATCAACAAGTTCTTTTGTGATTTTCTCCTTCTAAATTTCGAGTGTGTAAATTGTTTGTTCTTCTTTCAGTGGATGAGAAAAAAAGTCATATATTATTTGTTGTGTTAGTTCCCCTTGTCAAAAAATAAATCAACATGCCACTCAAAGCGCCCGAAATGCCTTTGCAGCCCCCGAAAAGTCCAAAACTTTTCAGAACTCAGAAGGAACTCGTCAAGGCTGAAGAGGCGACAATCCAAGGAAATCTTCCCTCTTGGGTCAAAGGTAAGCTCAGCAACGACAACGACCCACATTTTTTTTCTCCAATTTTTGTACTCTTCTAGTAGTTCAAAACGCTTGGTGTGTTAAGTCAAGATATTTTGCACTGAAGAGTAAAGTAATGTAATGTGTTATGTTGGTGGGATGAAATTGAAAGGGAAGTGTTGTTGAACAAAGTTGTTTGACGAGTGATTGCACTCGGCTATTTGAAGTGGAATGATTTTTTCATTATAAATGCATGAGCCAAAAGAGATGAAAAGCAAGTTGTCCTGCTATGAATTTTACCCTACATGAAAAAAAAGCATATTTATAATGTGCTATTTTATTTTTCGTTAGTTCTTTCTTACATTCTCAAAAATCCAGCTTGGAGCCATGGTCGTATGACATTAAACAAAGGTTGAGCTTCATATTTGATATTATTATTATTTTATTATGTTACTTTTCCATTTGTGAACAGGCACTTTCATGAGGATTGGACCTGGTAAATTTGACTTTGACAAGGACTTCACCGTACAACATTTCATGGATGGCTACGCTTTGGTGTCCAAATTTGATATTCGGAATGGAAAAGCTCGCTATGAAAAAAAGTTTTTGGAATCCGATGCCTACAAAAAAGCACTTATTGCTCAGAAGCCAGTGATAACTGAGTTTGGAACAAAATCCTCCCCAGATCCTACAAAAAGTTTCTTTTCAAAGATGGTCCCATCCATTGTAAGTGCATTCATACACCACCTTTCATTTTCATTACTTTGTAGCTGTACATAACACAACTATGTTTAGCTATAAGGAATATACAGGGATGCTCTCACCTTATTATTTAAAGTGGGCTAAATATATTGGGATTTAGACTCCAACCTGACATTATACCTAATTTCCGCCTTAAAATTGAAATTGGAAAGGGATGCATTTAAGTGAATGATTTTGAGGAAATATTACATATGGATGAAAACGCATGACTAGGGGGCGTACTAAGATAAATGGGGCTGCTAATAATGTATGCTGATTGTCTTTGTCTTTTTGTTGACTTCCTTCTTCCCACGCTTGATGAATTTCAGATGCCAGAGCTGTCGGACAACAACAACATCAACCTTTTTGGAATTGGTGGGGATATCTATGCAACAGGAGAGACGTGCTTCTTCCGTGACATTGATCCAGACACATTAAAGTCAGATAATAAGTATGACACTAATAAATTCTTTGGACTCCAAATGGCCAGTGCGCATCCAATTACTGATGAGGATGGCTACACATACAATGTTGGAACGTCGCTTCTTGCAGGCCTAAAATATTCTGTGAGAATCCTTTTTTTTAAATTGAAGCTATCTAATAGTAATCTCATTCAATTCATAACGATTTTAATGACTTTTAATGTTGTTTGACCATATAAAAATTATTCATAATATAATTATTATCCGCCTTACTAACGTCATGTTTTTTTGCTGTGATGCAAAATCTTGTTGTAGGTCATAAAAATTCCACCAACTGGCAAAAACGAGACAGCAAAAGATGCCTTTAAAAAGGCCAAGGTTTTGTGCAACATCTCAGCCAGCAACACTGGACTTCTAAGCTTCATGCACTCGTTTGGAATGACAAAGAACTACCTCGTATTTATTGAGCAACCCTATGTAATCAACGCAGGTAAAGTGCTCGGCTCAGTTTTAGCCAAAGCCACCCCTATCAGCGAGTGGCTGGAATGGAGAGAAGAGTTGCAGAACAGGTTCTTCATCGTTGAAAAAGCAACTGGGAAAGTATTGAAAGCTGATGTGATAGCCGACGTAAACTTCTTCTATCTCCACATAATCAATAGTTTTGAGAAAGATGATCACATTGTACTTGACATCACCACGTTTCCCAACACCAATGCTCTCACGAAAAAGATGGACTTGGCAAAATTGAGGCGTCTGAGTATTGACGATTGTGACAACCCAGTTGGAGAACGTTACGTAATTCCACTCGTGGACTTGGATGACATAGAGGAAGGGGCAAATTGTGTTGGCCTTCAAAGTGGAGCGACGGCTGTGAAAAGAGGAAAGCAACTTGTGGTCACCCCCGAGGTCATTACTGAAAGGGGTCTTGAACTACCCACCATTAACAAACGATTTCTTTCCAAGAAAACAAGCTTTTACTACGCCACCGGATCTGCTACCAAAGGCTATTTTGAGAATTCCGTGTGCAAAGTCCATGCTTCTAAAAAGGAAACTATTCTCTGGAGAGAGAGTGAACACTATTGCCTGGGTGAGCCACAGTTTATACAAAATCCGGAAGCCAAGTCAGAAGATGATGGCGTTTTGGTTACGGCTGTAATTGATAATCGTGAGAACACCAAAGACTTTCTCTTGTTTTTGGATGCAAAAACTATGAAAGAGGTGGGACGAGCTTATTTTAAAGAAGAGATCCCTGCAGCAGTTCATGGTATTTGGCTACCGGAAAATGCTGTCTAGACCTGGCATGATAAAAAGCTTTGCCAGAAAAATAGATAGTAGAATACAACAACAACTCAGCTCCTAAAATCAGCGCATGTTTTGTATTACAACTACATTTACGAATATTTATCATTGCAACGAAAAACGAAAACTAAATAGTAATGTAAAACCGTTTTTATTTCATATGAGGAATTCACTTGGGATTTTTACTTTTCCTTATATTCAGTAGTCAACCATTCAAATTTATGTCTGAGAAAATTTGGTCATAATTTTGGTGTACCACAACTCTCTTTTTGCGTTTCTTCTGAATGATAATGTGATATATAAATATAAACATAGGGGTGTACTACTGCACAAGAGCAACAACACACCTGTAAAAGATCAAGATCAAAATAATACAACGCAACGATTATATGTGTTATGCATTCATTAGAATAGTAAACCATAATAGATTCAAATATTCCAGTTTCTTCTTTTCCAATGATGTTTATTATCTCCTTCAGATCATGTGAGCAAGCAAGCTTACTTGACTTTCATATATTATGTATATTCGTTCTAATCTTTTCACAGGTTTTTTGCATAGTTTCTCAACAGATAACCTCTGGATCATACTCAATGATGTATATAATATACTATTATACACATTTTAACTTATAAGTAATTGTCAATAAGTGCATATTTGAGTCGAATTTTCAATACAAGTGTCGACGAATACTTGAATCAAATTAAATACACTCAAACTTGTTATGCTGGAATTATAGTAATAATAAAAAAAATCTTGTTATGCAACATTTCTGCGAGTTGTTTACTTGCATCACACATCACACTTTGTTTTGTTCATTGTATGACTCTATAGCACAAGCTGGAATGGAATATAACTACACAACCCTTCCAGCTGGAATCATAGGTGAAAAAATTTACATAGTTTTTCAATATGCACCTCATCATTACCATACTCCTGTCAGTCCTATAGTATTTTTTGAATTATGAAGCAATTGCATATTTAACAGGTACGGTAAAAAAAATTAATAAATTGTTTACAAATTCTTGAAACTGAACTGTTGAACTGTGATGAAAGAAAACAGTATAAATTGTAAATGCTAACACAATGCTTACTAGACTATAACAAAACAAGGCTGGTTGGTTAGGTAGATGCTGGAAAGTATCATATAAATGATTGATGCTGCTCATTACTACTTCTCCACTTCATGCGTCACCGATTCCACATGGATCCATCTCCATCCGATATTTCGCAAGGTGCCTGCCTAGTGCCTACTCATCTATGCAAACTTCTGTCCTTTATCTTCATCTCAGTTTTTGTCTCATGAGATGTGATTACCAAAGTTCTGGTACGTGTAATAATATAGTACATAAAAATTTCCATATTGGTCACACTTACAATGTGCTACATATATTCAAAATTTATATATGACATCCCGTCACATGGCTGTACTCACTGCCTTTTTGTCATCAAATTTTCAGTCTTTTCAGAAGAATGAGTTTGCGCCAGCCATCCAATAAAATACAGAAGGAAGATTTCCGTGAAAAAAATCCAGACAAATTAACCTCCCCTGTTTTTGCTGAAATCACAATTTTCTATAAAATATGAGAAAAGTTTGTTACCCTTATAAAAATGCTGAGTAAGCAGAGCTGTTATAATAATGTGCATATTATTATCTCAAAAAAATTAGCGTCTATCTTTGCTCACAAGAACCTTTCTCTCTCTTTTTTTACTCATCATCGCCAATAATGGCTGTGAACGCTCATGCTCATCTATTTTCATTATCCCATTTTATTTGAAGCAACAGGCTCATTTTTTCTGGTGTATATTATACCTAAGGGGAATGTCTGGCTCTGGATTGTGACTCCACAGTACGACGACCCTCTATGTAAAGGAGGACAAAGACAACGCATATTTCTGTCAATAAAGGAAAGCTGGAGTAGCGGATTTTTCCAAGTAACTTAAATGGTAACGACGCACATACGTTTTCATCTAAACTTCATCTCACTCCAAATTACATAGCTGGCTGGGTACGTAGAACTCAAAATAGAATTTACCATTGTGAGAGATATTCTTCCTGTTGATAAGAAAAGTCTACAAGATATCCCACTGTCCGTGGGAACTGGGAACAAAAAAGAATATTTCGTCGCTGGAAGACTATATAGGACTGACTATATATGCAAGAACGGCGGAACTTCATCACATCCGCTGTACCAAAGGCATCTTCCACGTTGATGAGGTTGTCTCCTCCCTAATTTTAATCTAAAATGCTACATATTTTGATGAGCTTTCCTCGGGTCCAAATTGAAATGTGAAAGGACAACAATGTACTTGATAGAATAAGGAGCGAGGAGATGAGTTTCTAGAGGAGAAAATTAATTTTTGAAAAAAGAAATCGTAATAGAGGCAGCAGTATAGTATGCTATATGAAATGATACATACATAAAGGAGATGCCCAAAGTTATGTAAGCCCCTTATATAAGCAATAACAGTAGAATATAAAAGCAAATCTAAGTAGGCGAGAGCCATTGTTTGGTTTTGTATTATTATGCTTACTCTCTTGCCAAAACAACCTTTTATATTCATGGCATGACATGACCCATGCGTTACAATCCATACAACTGGAATAATAAGAAAGATCAAACATTTTTTCTTGTATTTTGAGTTGGAACGGAATCCACACTGAATTTAAAAGACTACAAGAAAAAGGTTGATCCAACGAATGATACTTTTACATCATTTACAAGATATATAGACACTCCTAACCCCCAGCCCAACAAGTTCAGTACACATCTCAATGCTTTATATTTTGTTCAAATATGTACATATATTTTTTTATAAACACGAATCTGCGAAGAACGATCAGAGCTTACATCACATCTATGTACGCAAATTCTACATACATGTAAGTAATGGAATAAGTAAGAAATCACGCTCCGAATCATTTCTAGGATTTTGCAAACATAAAAGAATCTGTTGCCTCTGCACTGCAGCAAACTTTTTTTTGGGGAAAAGTAACAAATGGAAGTCAGCAGGTTTGAATGGGCTCTTTCTCACTCTCATGTTCATCTATATATCTATTAGAAACGTAACGAGAAAATTGAAAAACATGGCTGGTTGGCTGGCTGACGATATCTTGAATGTGCAGAGTTCTGTTACAAATTGGCATGTCAGAAAAAGTCAATATGCCACTCAAACGTAAACACATGAATCTTGAATCTCGAAGCAAGGTAGGAGGCAGAAGCTATAGTGTGTGAAGTGAACTCAATAAAATCTATTTTTATCAATTTTCTTCCTTTACTTTACTCTTATGGTGAGATCAGTAAGAAATCAGTCATGCTCGATGATACCTATTCAACTCAAGTGCTGAAATACGCTACATTATTACAGTACAGTTGTATATGCATCAAGTTTCTTTTTAACAAAAAACTCTTAATATACTTGCATTAAATTAAACTGTCAACTGTCACATCTCTCCCAAAAAATGCTGTACTTTATGAATCATAAATTATGTTGTAACTTTATATTGAAAATAGAATTCTTTTCCCAAGAATTCATAACATAACGGAACATGACAAGAAATATATTAAACAATAAATTTAATGTTACAGCTAATACAAAAAATCAAATAATCTAAAGTCTAAAAACTTCTTGCAGATGGGACCGTTTTTCTTGAAATGACGCAGGGGGTGTAGTCAAAAGATTGCATGTAAAGTAAATCCTACTAATAATATAATTTCAAAGGTTGGCTGACGGTACCCTTTTGTAAGTTTTGCTTAGCTTGAAATATCTCAACATAAAGAATGGGATGATGGGTCAGAAAACTTGGAATATTCGGCTACATAGATAGACGAAAATTTAATGATTATATATTATTGTGTACGTGCAACCCTGTTATAGTTAAAATAAATAAAGGGGTTCGCACCAGTTGCAGTAAGCTTGGTTCATCTTTGAAGTTCACTTTTGTTTTGTACTTGTAGTCCTTGAGTACGACAACTTTTGTGTGGCCTTCAATCATCATTCTCATCATCATCATCGTCATCATCACTTCGCACCAAATTGCTCTAGGTGTCTGTCAGCTTCATTTTCTTAAAAGTTTGATACATCAAACTGTAAACTTAAATAATGACTTTGATGCTTGATAGTAAGTTTTGAGCTTGTGGTATACTTATTGTGTGTGTGGTGTGGTAGGTTCTATTCTTTAGATTTTTGTTTGTTTCCTATCCTAACCATCGCAAGGTCAATGGTAATGAATGACAATGACTATATGCTTGTATAGCTAGTGCATAGGTTACTCATCATTATTAGAAGCTTAAAAGTACAACGTACCATATGGCAAAGCCGTAAAGCTAATCAAGGACCAGCATATTTTTGTTCAAGTTCAATGAAAAATAAATTGCGAATGAAATGAGGCATGCGTGCAGCGTCCAACAGCCTTTTTCGAGCCGGTAACACGACAGCTAAAGAGGATGATGCCAAGTCAAAGTCAAACGATCTAATTACTTACTCAAAAATCTATAATGCAGATAAATCACAAACTGCATTGCAAATTGGTTTTTGAGAATCAGAACTGTCATCAAATTCCAAGCAAAAATATGGCAACACATTTAGTTGTATCAATTTATGCATTCCAACGGAATATTTGGCCAATCCCTGTGATTGTAAAGTGAACACATGTGCTGAAATTTGTATGCAAACACTGCACCTCCGCCTCTGTGTTCAGACTGTCAGTGTCGGTCGTAAATTATGCACCTTGTTATAAGGGACCCTTCATCCTCTCCCACTAGATTACATATTTCATCTGCTTTATAGCAAATTCGTGACTATGCGAGGACCATATACGACGTTGTGTTGCAGTAAAGTAGGATGTACGTTAACATATCACTACTGAGGTGCACTTCTTGTCTTGCACTTACGTGCACCTCAGCTCCTTTGTTTGCAACTTGTAACTATAAAAATTCACCTTTACATTGTCAACTTTTAGTCTCGTGAGGTCTAGTTCACTCACTTAAGAAATCAAGGCTATCTTACATTTTTGTTTGGGTGGTAGTTTTGTACTTAGTTGCATTGTTTGGGGATTTTCATTGGCTTAAATCCATAAAATTATGTAGATTTTTCACCACACTAAAAAGTACCCTATTAAAATTGCAACAAATGTGGAAAAATAAATAAATACATGTGTGAGTGTATAAATTTTGCTTTGCTATTATATCTTCTTTAATCTGGCGCGTACCTAAATTATGATATTAAATGGTTGATTCATGTTGCTTGCAACCGTAATTGGTGTAATTACATGTTGTACTAATTTACTATGTACATATTTATTTCCGGTTTGAAATACGTGACTGCAGACACGAACACAAATTGGTAAACCAGACAAGTACACATTTTTTTGCTGGTATTTTATCTTGTACCTTGTACCCTATCACTTATATGATATGATATGTGGCGTGAAAGAACATTTCAGCATATAGATATACGCAATAACTTAGTCTTAATTTATGCTTGCTATATATAATAGGTGTGGACTATTTTGTTGTTTATCCATAACATCAAAAAATAATCCTCTATAAGGACGAAGACGAAGGACAAGTTCAAGGTTTTAATATAATATGTATTTATTGCTAAAACCTGTATGAAATGAAGCAAGTTGAATGCTGGAACTAGAAAACTTTTTTTAAAACGTACTATATGTTGTTGTTGAGTTGTGTTTTTTAATTTACGGCATGCATGCATAAGTAATAGCTGATACCTGCATAATATGTAATGTGCTGCATCTAATTAAATTAACACTTGTTCATTAATTCTTGGCAAATATCATAAAGATTCAAAATCATCTGTAATTGAAATTAGATGGATGATCGAATTTGCAACGCAGACTAAAAACTGGACACTAGAAATGCACTCATTCATTATCATCATGAAGTTACATCACGTTATGTAAAAGGTTAGTAATACTAACTTAGTATAATAATTACTAGCTCTGTTGAATTACATTAATCTGCGCAAAATTTGTAATTTTCGCAATGCAGTTATAATGCATTTATGATTCATATTGAACAAGAGTAAATATCATTAATCTCATCATTCATACGACATATTTTACAAGCATGGAATGAATATGTATTATGTATATATTTAATTATCTATGTACATGATTATGACCGTAGGAGTGGCGTTATGTTAGTAATTCTTTGGCTCACATAATATAGTCTTTGTGGACAGATGAATATGAATCGGCATGACGGTTTATCGGCTTTATGAACACGTCATGATTTCTCATGGGTGAAGGAATAAATCTGTCAAGAGGGTCCCTTACCGGCTTTCGTTCAGGCTATGACGCATGAAGTGTGCAGGCACATGAAAGGCTCCACGTCCACAAATGAATAAGTAAATACTAAATCAGCAAGTTATTAAAGTGGAAATGAATGATGCTTAGATATGTTTTGTTATGTCCGTCGAGCCACTTATAGCAGACACACACTTGAAGGAATTTTGATCATGATAAATGTCATCAACATAGTCAAGCATTTTGTTCGAATGATATTACCATAAATATGCTTCAAGTTATGTTTGTTTTCCTCTTGTCTTATAATCCCTCGTTTTTCAGATTCATTAAAAAGGTTTGTTTTTATAGTTCACTGGAATTTTGTTGAGATTTAAATTGCTGTTTACAGTTATTATATGTAGTCAACGCTTGCATTTAATTGCCATCCATTTCTTAACACTTTCTTTTGTTGTCGATTCATGCTGACAATCAATTTTAGACCTTTGTTGTTGTAAACACTTTGTCCATTTTAGAACAGAAGTTTGCTTTAGTGTTCCTACTTTCAAACATTTGAGGGTAAAATGATATCAATGTGGTTTAACAGTGGGAGAGCCTTTTTGTCCATACGTCTTTGATATTTCGCTGTGCTGTACAATGAAAAATAATTTTACCCAAAACCACAACCGATTCTGAGCTGTGTTTATTCTGAAATTTAGACAAACACGTAGCAGCGGGTTGACGTTTGCAAAATACATCAAAGACAATACTAATTATTAATCTCTCGCCTGTATCAAGATACATGCATCTGTACAACCGCAACTCGTGGTGGTCAAACCCATTTCGAAAATTACGGACACTGAAAATTCTGTTTGAAAAGTCGTAGTTTTTCTTACAAAACGTAGTTAGTATTAGCATACACTTACATATTGACATAAGTATGTATATCATGGTAGAAATATGTTTTTTGTAGTGCATAAATGTATTTAGAGAAAAATATGAAACCGATGAAGTGGAACTATAGTGTCATGTCAAGGTCTTTCTGAAAAGCTGCCTCAATCTACATAAGCATTGGCAATCGCAGATTTTTGTGACTGCCAAAAAACTGCGTATTTAATATTTTCAACTTTTGCAATCTATTCAAGTTCAAATATTGTAATAAATATTGAAATATCCTCGCTATGTGCTGTACCAGCTACATCAAATATTTTGGAACCGTGGGGAGGAGTTAAATATGCGTAATTTGACAGATTAATTTATTTACTTTCACAACAAAGTGGTCCTATGTACATAAATTCTCACATTGCCCCCCAGTCAAACCTTGCTATAGAATTGCAAGTAAAAGTGACAAAAGAAATTGATCCATCGTAAACAGAAAAATATAAAGTTTACAAATAGCTGCATCAACAACAACAGCAGCAACTTTTTTCCAGGCCAAAATGTATTTCAATTAGTTAAGGCAATTAGTCAAGTTTAGAATTTCTGTAAATAAAATTGTGTTGTTGTGATTTTCACTAAAACACACACAACATTTTATACTTTCATGAAATGAAAACAAGATAACAATAGGACTCAAGTGCAGTTGTTACTAAAATTTACAAAACTGTCTTTTCAGGTTTGACCCTATAAGTTATTCATGTAGTCAACATATATTGAACAAGGCTTTCATAATATATTATCATTCATTAGTAGACATATACCTTCTCCTTGAAAACCCTGGATTCCTTATTTAGTTTTGCAAAAACTTTACAACATGCAGCCATGATGTACATAATTTTGGTTGTTAACTAATACTTTTTTTCCAGTATCCTGAAGATATTTTCAAATCAATTTTTATTGCAAAATAGTCTGACATGGAATTTCCATTGCAGACATGCTTGCACGTTGCATTACGACCATAAACTGTGTATCTGGAAAAAGAGATTATTAACATACACCGTTGCAAAATCATGAGAGCATGAAAAAGCTCTGGAATGATTATAAATGTAGTGCAAACGTATAAACTTATACAACAAAAAAAATATGGAATGATGTGTAACGTTGCGAAAACCATCTTGAAACTACTTTTTATGGGTTGTGATACCGTAAATGATGGTAGCTAAAGGTGAGATTAATCATTTACATGGCCAGGTTGGTGACAACATTGAGCTAGTATCTCATGAAATATAGCTAGTTTTCAAGCAAAACTTTTACTAAAGCCAAAAATGCTCCATGGCATGGCGGAGTGAATCCTGGAGGAAGGGAGTCACACTGAATGGTAATGGTGATGGTAAGTTAAGTAAGTAGTTTAAGAACAAGAGATACGTTAAAGAACCCTGCTTTTTTCTCCTACTTATGAAAAGCTTTAAGTAGTCTCAGCTTTTTGGAGAAACAGCTTCACTTCTTCTTCTTTTGCAAAGAAAAATGTGAAATATTACAGGAAAAAACTTAACTTGTCCAAGCCATTCATTATTAAACTTTATTCCTGAAAATGACGCACTTGATGCAATCATATGGAACATCGTATTTCATACAGAATTAATGGGATTGCAGTATGTAGTTGTAGTTGTGGTACTTGATTTCATTTTCATTCCAAGCCAAGCCACTCCGTAAAAAAGTAAACAAGAAATTGGGATTGATTATATTGTAATAAAAGCTGTAATGTTTACGCACATAGACATGAAAAAAAATATAGCAGACAACTTTATGTGCCAGACAACATACATACTTTTGTTGTTGTTGTAAAGAATCGCTGAAGGACAGTGTATGTCGCGAAAATAACTTAACCGTTCTTTGAATTCGAAATCCCTGTTTCATGAGTTTTCCTAACAAAAAATATCTTCATTTTCAGCAGTCGGTGGGAGGAAATTACTTTTTGTGAGTCAAATAAGCCAATGCGTCATGATTATAAGGAATTTGTATTTATGTTTTATTTTGCCGGTGGAAACAACTTACTATTTTCTTAGAAGATCCTCCTTGAGTTGTGACTATGAAGGATGTATGTATGCATTGTTGTAGTAAAAGAGTGCGAAGGAAAATGAATATTTGTATGAAAATTTTCTTGTGCTCTTACCCGACGTGTATGTGAATCCCATCACAAGATTTCTCTTGTTATTGCTAACTTTGGGGGAAGATGAAAGAGGCTTATTACGATAGTTAAGAGTACTTTAGCGCGATGGCTTTTGAGTAGTGTGCATTACATTCTTTAGAAAGAGATTTTCTTCATAGTGAAGTGTGAATTCAGTATATATTTTACGTTTGGGGGCACCTTGAGACCTCAATTTGATGTCACGTTTTCTGACACGACAGAAACGATTTACACTATGGACTTTGTCTTCCACAAAGTACGAAAGCTTACATTTTGTTCTTTTCATAGTCCAAATGATAACTACAATAACATAAAAATATAAAGAAGGTTACGTAAATGAAATGCTCTGTATTCTTTTGACAATATGGTATCGACGAAATATGATGCGAATTATGGAATGGATGAAGATGAAAAAAGCAATAACATAACTCAAAATTACTTTTCTTATGTAAATAATTTGATGACATGGCGGATTGTGGATGTTATGCACAAAGGGCTCAAAAAATCCAATACTTGTTATTTTGAGAATCCCCATGCTTGCAATATTCGCTTGAGCATACATACAATTTATTATTTATTGGCTTACATGTTGGAAAACAAATTATTTTATTGAATTTTCATATTTCTCTTTCGTCGCTTCCAACTCATCACCAGGGAAAGTGTCATTTTTTGTTATTGCGGCATGTTCTGTCGCAATAATGAGATACAAGAACCACGCTCACGTTTCTTTATGCCAAGTCAACTTAAATTACAAGAAAATTAAAGGCCGGATTATGTTGTTTACGCGAATGTGATTTCAACAACCCATATTTTATGACTTTCTCCCTTCCAAAGTTCAGCAGTTGGCCATCATTTCCAAAGTTTTGTTTACTTTGCGCTCCTTCATTACGAATAAGATTGAAGGTTTAGTGGCTGAAGCAAATGAAAGAATTATAATGAACAAAATATGTGAAGTGAAACGTTGGTTGCATTTTCAGCTCAAGATCAGCTATCATAGCGTAAGCTGTAGTTAGTAATTCACTTGGTTTGTGATTTGAAGCTTTGTTTAACTCAACCAAACTCCTGGAATGGAGTCGAATCCTCCACAAATGAGCCACGGTAGACAAAAGTTGATTGGGATCAACAAAAAGGTACAATTAAACAAATCCTCATCGACAATCGAAAATTTGTTATTTTGATGGAAAGGGAGTATACGTTGAGCATTCATCCCGACCCTCTAATTGCGTAGAGCTCATCTTTTCTCCAATTCACGCAATACTTGACGTCAGCCAAAAAACGGCAAGGTTGACGTCTGCAATATATACGATACTATACAAAAATTGGGATCAGGAGCCCCTCCTCCGCTGAGTTGTTTGTATTTTGTAACAAAAATCTTCCCTTTTTTCAAACTCGCTTCATCTACTCATTAAAGCTTGTTCCCTTTTATTTACCTCACGTGTGTGTGTGTAAGTATACATTTCCAGTGTTTTGTATACGCTAAAAGACACTGACAACGTAAATAACATTGGCCTTTTACTCATGGCAAACTTTCAAGAAAACAGTAGAGTCTAGAAAAATCCAGTCTCTGGGAATAAACGAAAAAAGGGTAAAGTGGATGTTGAATGTGAAGAAGCTAAAAACGAAAACATTCTGCTCCATCAACTCTCAATCATTTGAGTAACCAAGCAGCAGCATATATCCAATTTCAAACACAAAGACTCTGGGAATGACGTAGTGAAAAACGCTAATTAAAATTTTCCATCATTACAGCTCCTGTTTGCTTAACTACTCGAATTTCATTATTTCACAATGTCAACTTGATTTTTATTATCTCAGAATGATCCCGAGAAACAATGAATGTGTTAAACACGTGGAGATTTCGTTAACTCGTGGAATATTGGAGATTCCAAAAATAAAAAACGTTCATATTTATTCACATCGTGTACAAAACGTGTAAAATTCGGTGTTATGCAACCCGACACCTTTTAAGTGTTGCACGCGAGCATTTCACTACGTGGTTTGCACCATCCCAGAAGAACGAATGCAATCCGTGTAAAAGCGGTGGCGATTTCGTGGCTTACCCATTCCTTTATCCCTAACTATTTGGCGCGAAATTGATTTCCATATGAAAATCTAAATCACGATACTTGTGTGAACTACAGCCAACATTCTGGGATTTCTGGGGCTAATATTAGATAAACAATCATACTATGGAGCATACACATGTTATTGAGTCAAAAAGAAATTTAACGCGAACAGGTAATAAATCAGTTTTGGACTCATTAGCAATAATTTACGATCAAGCATCCGAAGAAAACACCCAAGATTCGGCAGTTGCTTCTGTTATATTTCAGCAGCAAGTGCAGAGTGTTGTGTTTGAAAGTAATCCGGAAGAAATTCGTTTTTGTGAAAGTGAACCAGAACCCACAGAGGATTCAAGCTCTGAACAGGGCGACTCGGATGTCTCGGATCCCCAAGATTATCCTGCTTTACCGAAAGATTACACTTGTGACATCATTTCTGAGTGGAGAACGTGGTCAATTAAACATAACATAACCCTAACGGCAGCTACCGATTTACTTAAAATTTTAAAAATTCATTCAGATTTTAAACAATTGCCAGCTGATGCTCGGACATTGTTGTCAACTCCCAAGACTGATAAAAGTTCTTAAATCTAATAATTTAATAAGTGATGATTAATGTTAAGATGCTCGAAGACGAGTGAGTGGGGCTGACCATCCAGTTCAAGGGGACCCGCAGTTCGACAGACCCGCATAACACCAAAGTTTATGGTCAGTTAATTTTAATTTCACAAATTTTAGTTTTGTTTGAAATAGTGATTTCATTTTAGTATAATTATTGACCTTTTAATTTTCTAGCTCCACAATATACTACAGGCTTGAATTTATCTACAAATAACCAGCCAATGAAATGTCAATCAACCATCGAGTCATCCATGCATGAAAAGGACCGATCTTCTCAGCCACGAAACCAACTCGGTACTGATTAATCATAGCGAAGTTGATATAATATTGTGGTAGGATTTGGTTACCCAAATCCCACTAAGCCAAGCTATTCATATGATAAGTCTCTGTTTTGAAATGTTTCATTAGTTTCAAAATTGGATGATGAGGAACGTTACAATAATTAAGGCTCAGATGAAGCAACTTCAGGAATCAATGGATGTGCTTTTAGTAGCAGGAAACCATTCAACAGCCTTCGGCAGCCAGTCTAACACCGATTGAGGATGTTGCTGCTCTGACTGATATGGCTTTGCAATTGGGGAAGAAAAATTTACGAGAGTTAATGGTATGTTTTTTTAGCATTGTAGTTTTGAGCAAATTGTATTGTCTTAAATTCATTAAATAAACACGCAATTATATTGAATGTTCTAATTTAGGTTCATCAGCTATCATTGCATGGTGGAAAAGATGTGGGTGACTGTACACGAAGAATCCTTACTGCATTGATGCGTGATGAAGTCGCAGAAAGATTCAGCTGGCTCGGGTCACGTGGAGAAAAGCTCTCGTTTTCAAAATCTTTCTTAAAGTCATTGCTACATGGTGAGTATCCATTTGTGATCAAAATTGCATGGGGTTTCACAATAAAACTGATTTTAAAATGCCTATTCAACTTAATTTAGGATCGGTTCGGGCAAACCTTGTAACGAGCAATGCATCGGACTCGCAAATCGAGATTGTGGTTAAAGAATGGCTAAAGAATGCAATAAAGCGAATTTCTCGAGCAAAGAAACGGTTAGTTTGGACATAAACGATAATCTGCGTTGCGGTATATAACTTATATATGTCATTGAACATCATGTATCTAAAAAATAAATATGATTATTATTTACAGTCGCAGCCATAGCCGCCTCTCAGAAGTGGACCAGGACAGTCAGCAAGAAGCCTAATCTTATATTTAATATTCAAAGATATTTTTTTAACCAGCTTGTAATAATTGTAGAATATGTAGTATTTTTACTTAAATTTGACACAAATAAACAAAAACAATAAAATAATTACTGTGTAGAGTTTATACTGATTAAAACATCACAATTATAGTGTACAAAGTGGTGAATATAAGCACATATTTATCAGGGGTTAGTTCCGTTATTATTTGGTTCTGCATGTTTTCTCTAACACGGCTAAAACACCAAATGTAGACGGACATTTACCCTCGGTTTGTCACCACATCTACATCATTTTTACCAAGAGTTCTACACGGAATGTGGCAACTCAGATTCCGTGTGAAACAAGTGTTATTCTCGTGGCAGTGTTGCTCGGGATGCCTTCAAATGAGAGTGTTTTTCAAATATCAAGGTAAAGAAAAAAAATAAAGACTAAAAACTTCAATAACAAGGACGATAAACCACACCTTCATTGCACAAAATATTCGCTCGTCTTTATCAAACAAAATGTTCTTTCGGATCAGATCGTATTTTTAAAAATATGTGGAAAAACTATCTGAAAACGGGATTTGTCTACCTACTTTTGGATACCCATATGTTTGTTAAACTTTCAAGCTAATAACTTCTTCCATATTTATATTATAAATTCGATTCCATAATAGGTCATTATCAGAACGAGATGACGCGTTATCATTGTTGTTTCAAGTTATAAATACATGAGGAACTTGAAAGTGCACATGAGAATGTTTAATCCATTTTACATTTCATTATTATTACCGTGGCATGCCCACACACAATATAAATCCATGTTGTTATAAAATTCTGTTATAAAAAGGCCCAGCAACAAAAAGCCTTTCATGGTTGCTTTCCCCTTTGCTCGTGTTCTCTTTCATTCGCAAATAAGATTTACTCTTTCTGAATGCATCTCAGTCAAAGCTTTTTTAAACACGAAATTCTTGAGCATGTTATATTTCTATCCCTTTTCAAGACAATTTGATGAAAAATACACCACTACGTTCATATATTTTTCTTCTCCCAAAACATTTCATTCCTTATGAATTTGAAGCTCCCAAGTTTTAAGAAAGTACATACGTTGCTGAGTAACAGTATTAGTATTACGTTTTACGTTGCACGCAGGACAAAAAGGTATGTAAATTTTTTTTACAATGCTGCCTTAAGTGTTATGATGATGAAAGGAATGAGAGTAAACAACATGATGTCATGCCATATACCATTTTCATTCTGGTTCAGAGTAAGAGAGTCATGTCTTGTCAAACCTTTCAATTTGGCTTTTCGGAGGTTTTTAACCGAATTTTCATCTATATCTGACAACCATTTTCCTTTGCTTACCAACCGCCACTGTTCATTCTGGGATTAGGATTTCTTTGAAAGCTTTCTTCTGCATCTCTTTGAAAATAGTGAAATGTATTTGTGTTGTTGATAGTACAAATTTGTACTTGGCTCTTATTGTACTGTAAATATACATACATATAATATGCATTCATTTCAAATTCAACCCAACAACTTTCAATGTTGAAAGTCATCCTTGCACTTTCGCATCAGTTACAAGAAAAGCTTTTAGTAAAATTAAGCACATGGTTAGAGGATTTAGGTATTTGAAGGAACAAAAATGGAATTGAGATGAAAATATGAACCAGAAGAAAGGAATGTTTGTAGAAGATCGTCCTTTACTTCTTCCTCATTGATGCTTTTCTTAGAGTTTCCTTTGGCAAAATTCAATTTTGCTTCCTTTAGATCTGCGGCTGCTATGATATATCCTTTTCTAGCGATGGTGTGATAGATAGTTCAAGGATAACTTTTAAGAACCGTTAGCGTTTGTAACATGAAAGGATTTTAAATCTGATCATTTTTAGTGTGCACATGCATTGCATACCAATATACTACAAATACTACTGCACACATCCCTTTCTACTTACAACTTACCTTTTCAGCGTTGGTATTACAGTTGTCAGCTATTTTTTTGCTTCGATTACACAGCAAAGTTATTTTAGAGAGACTGCTGGGATTGGATCGAAGAATAGATTTGCGATTTACACTTTTTATCATTCAATTTGAAATGAAATGACTTGGAACAGCATACGCAGTAATGTCTTCCAGATGGAAGAATTGGAAAGAGTTCTGTTGAAATGAGGATTTTTCTCAGTAAAGCTGCTCAGCTCATTCGTCAATTAGTATGTTTTTGTAATAAATACAATGGTTCTATGCGTGTGTAATGAAATGTAATGGAATGAAATATTCATGAAGAGAGAATTAATGAACTTGTGTTATAGGAGATAAACATAAATTAGTCCACTCATTTCCATTCAAATTCAGAGCCAACTCAGATTATCTTGATACACATAATCAACGTGATTTATTTAAAGCCTTTTAAATCGTGTTGCATTTACAATACATTACATTACAATACAGTTCATATATATACACATAGATATATATATAGCTTTCTTCTCATTACTTAGTTGGAATTTAACTTACGATTAGCAGACACAATGTCACATTTTGTGTGAGGTAATTTGTATATATATCTTGTAGCTGACAACAATTAATCTCTATACTTGTCCAAATGTCACCGGAGTATACAGTGATATAATGCAGTTTAGCACGAGAATCCCCCCCAAAAAACACTATCATTCTTCGACTTACAAATAACATGTTTACATATACATATAATGTACAATTTACACGTATATACATACGTACGCCTTTCACTTACGCCAAGGATTGATTTAATATTTACAATTCAGATGAGTTTTCTCCTTCAAAATGGTCGTAAATAGGATGCAACATGAAACATGAATAACATAATAATAATATGTACAATGCACAAACATTAATCTAGAATGTAAATCGCTTTCTTATTTATTTATCCTTGAATGTTGTTGAAGAACGAACAAGTTGGATATTTATGTACTCTATAGCTCTATATATATGCTAACGTACGCGTTATGTACAGTACAGTAACAGCTAAAAGTCAACTTGCCCCCGATGATAACATTAGGGTATACACTACGATGAGTATTTTTGACAGTAAATACATTTTTGATGATCGTACACGTTAAAGCCTTATAAAATATTGAAACCAGATGAGAGACGTAAATACAACATTCAACATTACAAAGTCACTTACTTTAGCACAGTAATTTATGTAAACATACATATAGCTGTTCTAATTTTAAAGTACGTTATGCTCTACAAAATGTATATTATTTTGATCTAGTAATTCTTTCTTATGTTGTAAATTTAACATTTGTTGTTTTAAAATTTATAGTATGTAAGAGTGTACATATTATTATATTTCCTTAAAATAATCTCCACATTTTGTTTTACAGCAAACAAAATATCTTATATTTTGACAGGTAATCATCGCATCGCATCGCCAACGTCGCAAAATTCTTATCACCGAAAAAATCACCAGAAACAGTTTTTAATATATCATTTAGCTTTATTTGTCGTCCGCTCTTATCAACTATATAAATATGCTTTTATATGAACTAAACCTTAAGCTGTTCATTGAAGAAAAGTAGAGCACGCACTTGTTGTATAATAATCACAGTTTTACCAAACAATTTTTTATATCCATATAGAAGTTGTTTCACGCACAGTTTTGTAGATTAGCAATACGATTAAAATTATTAGCAAGTAATTAAATATAATGGACCCATTTATTCATCCAAAATATGTATTGTTATATATCATATTTATTTTTTACTTGTAGGAACCAACGAACATTGTCAATATCAATGTATACCAGGTATGTAGCATTTTCCATTCATTAAAACTGAAAATGAAATGACGAAGGAATAATTTTATAGCTCTAAACGCGTCTCTTATAACTCTCTACTTATTCAACACTAATAATGATTTCGCAAAGGTAAGCTTGCCTATAAATACTATAGTGCGCAATTACGAGTGACTTGGTCATTAAATAATTATATATTCCTTTACAAATACAAAGGTGTACCAACTGTCAAGTAGAATGAAAAGTTAGCATTTTTATTTATGCTTTGTAAATTTACACTCTTATTTTTTCCCTAGAAATAATTAAAATTCCCTTTTCCAAACATACGCCTTTTATTTTGTTTTGGAAAGTGAAGGCCTTATTATATTTTATTCTTTTGATAATACAATTGCAATTAATGCTTTCACTTTCACTAGCATGACGTGACGTGACGCGTGACGTGATAGGACAGGGCTAGTATAAGTTTAAAGGTAACGCGACAACTACAACTGTGAGGATGAAGATACTCAACATACATTTAAAAAACAGTCAATCCTCTGCTTCCCTTTTTTCTTGGAAAATCTTATTAGAAAAAGTGTTTTTGTTTAAGTTTATGATAATGATGATGATGATGGAAAAGTGATAAACTAATGGTATTAGAATATATTTCTATTCTCTACAAACACTAAGATGATACTCATTAGTGAGAAGCTTTCCCTCACTTTCATTTTTTTCCTTTAGTAAATTGCTAGTCATAAAATAAATTACTCATTCTCTCATCCCACATCACTCTCACATTGTTTATAAAAAAGGGCTAAGCCTACACACACGTGGCATGGACCAAAAATGAATTTTTAGACCAAAGGCTCGGGATTAGTCTGAAAATTCATTTTTTTCTACAAGATAAGGATATGACAGATATACGTACGTGTAATGCTGTAAGCTTTATGTAACCCTATCACATTTTCACTTTTTTGTGTATATTATTTACATGCTTCTGTAGCAGCAAAATTGTGTGTGCTTTCATTAAGGATCAAGGAGAAAATCTTCATCCTCATAATTCATTAGCAAAAAGGAGTCTAAAATTAGAATTTTTCACAGTCTTACGTAAATTCTATACGTAATCTACATTATATATATTCATATTATACTTATTATTATTCGTTATGATAAAAGTTAGGATTATAAATTTAAGCATAGACTCGTAAATACAGAGGATTAAAAACGGTTTATCAACGTCATTTAGTATTCATATTGTGAATAGAAATAAAGTATGTGGTCATGCCTTTTTGCTCACGAATGTTGTACTGAAAACAATGTTTTATTTTAAAATTCGTATTCCGTTAAAAGTCATTTGCATGAGAAAAATGAGACTTTTAAAGCCCTTAGTCATCAACTTTTATCGCTGGATGATGATACTATGTAGAATATTTTCACCGACTGTTTTTGTATATTGTCTTGCATTTAAGATTTTAGAAGTGATATTTAGGTATGCTTCACCGTACCAGGATGATTACCCATGGGATTGTGAGCTTAAACTTTGATAACAATAGTAATACCAAATTCAACTCATTCCAATTTAATCCGTCGTTATCACTGTAGATATTTTATGTTATATGAAATTCAGTGAAGCAAAATTGCAATTTACTTCACTGCCTGCTGGTAATCCAAATTTCGAGAATCAATTGTAATCATTATTTGCATTAAAAACTTACTTTCACAGCCTCGGTGAAAATGATGTTACACGAAAATATTTCTATTTTCTTAACCACCACATACTTTTCACATTAACTTCCATGATGTGATGAGTCAGGCACAACGCTGCGCTACCGTAAACTCTCCGACTTCACAAATTAGTTGGAAATTTTTTCTCAAAAAAGTTTTGTAATAATGTGAACTGCCTATTTGTATTTTTCTGATATTGTTGTTTATAGTTTAATAATGGAGTCTCCATCCCACACTCATTAATACGAGTTTAAACACTTTAAAAACTCTTTCATGTAGCGTTACCTAGAAGAGAAAGTGTAAAATGTATAAAATTCTTTTGGTTAGTTTCGTAGAGAAAATTGAACAGTTTTTTACTCGCTTTGAGGCTGTTCCACTTGTATGTAAAACTTTGTTGAAACTCTAACCGTGAAAAGGCTCCCTGTGGCTTCATGAAAATGGAGCTCCTACTTGGAAAACGTGAATTATATCAAGTTACAACACAAATAGTATAAATACGGCATTTTTGGCTTTTAACGCCACGTAACAATGCCGGATCCATTACAAAAGTATTGCGTAAAAATGTATGTATGTATATTCAAATTTGTAAGCTTAAAAAGAATGAAACGCCTAACTTCGATTGCTTCAGGGAACGGAAGCAGAGAAGCAAAATAAATTGGAAACTTTCGCTGTTGGAAACTCAATTTTTATATATTGAAGAAATTGGCCGAACACCCATAGGCGAGCATTTCTATCCAACTTCAACTGGATTTAAACCGTATTGTTCGTGTGACTTGCCCTATATTATGTTTCGTTATGGAACATACAACAACCGTATTTATATTTGCAATTTTCTGGGAAACCGTATATAACTAGTTTTGGAAATGACGGCTAATAAAAGTTGGACAGTGGCTTGGATTAATTAGGTTTCGCCATTCAGAAAATTAAAAGCTTTCATGTATTTGAATCGTGGTACTTAAGCTTTAGTCAGTGAACAAATGTCCTGTAGAGTTTTCACAGAGAAAGTCATAACTTTTGATATATTGGACAAATAACCATATGTATTTGTTTTTTGCTAAATTGTGAGATATGGTGATAACGAACTAGAAAGAAGAATGCATTGTAGGGTGGAAACTGTTCTAAAAATAGTTCATGTTCGTTTCGTTCTGAGAAACCATATCCATAGTTTTGTTTGACCAAAAAATTTGTGCTATTTGCATTGTTACATAGTCTGCGAGTAAATCGTATAATGAGAATTAGCAATCAATATACATTTCTGCCTGTTCAATTACGTTTTATTTTGATTGTTATAATTTTCTATTGTCTCTGTTTATCCAAATGAAAGAAAATCCCAAAAATTTTAACAATCCGGCAACAATAATGCAACAAGCAAAAATATATGTGCACTACCAAGGTATTTCGTGGTTATGCATTGCACTGTTGTAGAAAGTATTTGTGCACGTCATTAATTTTCGTTGCATTGTGAATTGAATCCTTCAGAGAAAACCACACAATAGATAACATAACATACTTGAAAATATTTAAGTTCTCAACTCAACTAGTTCCCGAAATAACTTCATCTGAGTTGTTAACAAAGAGTAGAGCTGTTGTTATAAGTATATTTAAACTAAAAAATAATTTGGAATACTCAGAGGAAAAACTTCAAGATTGCAATCCTACTCTTATACCTTCCTGCCACCACCACAATTATGCTTCTCCTATTTTATATTCCATTTGAAAGAACTCTTTCAAAATTCCCCTAACTTTCCACTCCGTTTGACTCCCACTTAGCACAGCACACTACCATGCATGCTTCCCTCACTCACAGAGAATGTGAATTATGTGGCCCATTAAGTAACTACAAACCACACAATTTATTAAGCCCGCTGACGTAAACTGCCTCATTGTCTTGATGTACAACTATGGTATTCACCACTAAATTTTATTCTCCTGCAATATTCTGTTTCACGTTCACGCTGAATAAATAAGCACGGCAAATTCGTTGTTTGTGTAACCCAAAAGAGTCCAATCTTTAATCTCATATAATCAGCTTGAAAATAAGCGCTCATTATACGCTCATAAACAAGTCAGCTATCGGGGAAAAGGAAAACTTTGGAGTGGAAAATAAACAAATAAATACAATGAGTGAGGATAGGAGAAAGTCAAGAGAAAGAAGGGCTCTTTTATCTCACCTCTTTCTCTTCTTAATATTTCAAAGGAAACTTTCTTTTGTGGCTGTGACACACATCACATCACATCACAAAAAGTAAATAGAACTGGGGCTGCGAGGGACGTAAAGAAATATCTGAAGGGAGGGCGAATTGTATTCTGTTCGATGTGGTATAAAGGATGCTTTCACTCATCTTCACCATTTATTTCCCAGCATTATTTTGTTAATGAGAGAGTCTATTAGCATAATATTTAAAATTTAATATGTATTTACCGCATAGGATACAAAATGTACATACTTTTAGAAAATATTTCTAGTTAGTTCATTAAAGTGAAGATGAAAACGTGTGGAAAAAGGAGTCCAACGAAGTTAATTTTTTTCGCCATATATGCTTCTTCTCCACTCTGCATATTTTGTAAAAGTGTGCAAAATTGAATGAAAACAGGATACGAGATGGCAACTTTGCAGGGAAAATTCTTGATGATAACAAGGGGGATGTTTCGTCTGTGACAATAACAGAAAGGGATCTAAGATGAACATTTATATAATATATAATTCATACATACGGGATGCAAAAAACTAGTTTGATTTGATGTGAAAAGGGAGAAAGCACACATAATGACAACAAGATTTCGCTCTACTTGTCGCTCTCACCACGTAATATTTTAAGTCATCGACATTCCCATATTATGCTAGATGGAAGCATGACCATGCATGTGTGGACAACGACGACGACAATCTGATCCTGTTTCTTGGAAAATGAGATGGGTAAAAGAAGTAGTAGCAGTGGTGGAAAGAGCTCTTCTGGAAGTGAAGGGAAAAAGGAAAGTGGAAGACTGAAATGGAATAATAAATAGACACTTTTAGGTTTTTAAGAATTCCTTGGAGCATTCGTTTTCTTTGCGTATACCGTGAAAAAAGGAAAGAAACAAGTCGTGCTCCTCCTCCAATAAAAACCTTCTCTATTTGTATACTTGTCAAGAAAATATATACAGATAAACACACGTACCCAAATGATGTTATTTCCCTACCTTTTACATGAGAACTTATGTACGCTAAAATCCCCAAAAGTGAGCATAAAAACGTGCAGTAAAACAGTTGATTTTAGTTTTCAGAATGCGGATTAAGATCAAGTTGAAGGAATGCTATACCCCGTTCCTTCCATACATTTTGCATTTGAAGTTAAAGAGCAAAACACATTATTTATTCTGCTCTTTTTTGCACTTTCTACGGTATTTTAGGGTGGAGAGGAGGAGATCATGATGTTTTAAAATGGATGATACTTTTGTGATGAATAAATACCTCATGAAAACAGGACGTACATCATCAAAAATGTGCTTGAGCAGCAATAAGGCTTTTCTGAGCTTTATATACTTGTATAAAATTTCAATTCTACGTAATAGTAAATACGCAAGCAGCATACTCGTTAAAGGTTATCCTTTAAAACCGTTTACGATACAAAGGAGAACGCCTTGTGACTCTGAAAAAAAGTTTGTTTATATCTCAAAGGACTAGAATGATAGGAGAAGGAGGTTCAGGATGAAAATACAAGGATGAACTTGTTAGATGAATAAATATACACAATCCGTACACATGTTCACTGCTCCAGAAACTTCATTCATGTGATGAGAATACAAATGCAAATAATAGTTGTACAATGGTCATTACGTCCGATCTAAGAAAGAAAGGGAAGTGAAGCATGAATTCGCCGGGTTTTCCTGACATCATTGACGTTGTAAAACGAAAACTTATTCTGACTATCGTAAAGGACTCAATTGGCTTTAATTTTTCAGGGCTACCATCAAATTACTTGTTTGAGAATACATCTAATTTTTAGACTAGGAATGAAAGGAAAACTTATTTTCAACTCAACTTCTGTTTTAAAAAAAGAATGCAATTTAATTTGAATGTTTGTTCAAGGAATAGTCTTGTACTACGTATGTATTATATATTAATTGGATAAACTAGTTATCAGAAGTGTATCAATGCGACTCAGAGTAAATTTACCATACCATTTTTTCATGTTCGTTTCCTGTCTCATCTGAAATGAAAAAAGTTTCCACTTGCACGATATTAAATTCTCATGCTCATAGTGCGCATTTGAGTCAGAGATCTCTGTCATGAATTGTTAATATCTAGTTATCTCACAGAGAGTTAGAGAGCAAACTTTTAGATGCATGCTTTATGTATTTAGTAGCAAACTATTTTTGTTTCTTGCATATTGCAATCCAATCCAGTCCAGTACATTACAATGAATGAGTATAAATATGAATAGGAGGCAGGATAATAAACACGATACAGATCTGCGATAGTTGTTGGTTTTGGCTGAGTCTCAAATTCCTTGTAATCTCCCAGAGACATTGAAAACATTGAACATATCTACTCATCAGACTTGCAGATGGGATTATATTTTACACCTATTGATTCACAAACAACGGAAACTACTGTCTGAAAACTTTTAGTGTAAAAGTTGATCTTGCACTTGATAATTCTTATACATACAGATACATAGGTGGGCATTTAAAAAGCAAAAGTATCAAATCAAAAGTTGTTATCAAATTGGTTTTTTGTCGAAAAAATTGCAATCCCTATATCATATCATACCAAATATATGCCACGAACAGCGAGATGGTGTGCGTGTGGTGCCAAAGAAAATGTAAATTCACTTTATTTGATTCTAATCCCATGTTGATTTAATCCGACTCAACTCAAACTAGGTTATATATTATTTGAGTTTGCATGAATCCCTTAAATTCAGTTTCCAACTTACTTTCATTCTGAATACAAATACACCAATCAAATTTCAAAATCGCATCACTGACTCTGTGTAAACAGTATACCTACATTTCTTTGGGATTTGGAGAGAAGGGTGAAAGCCTCGAAATATATCTCACATTTTCTCTCTTTGCTGCAAACCAACCAAGTTTTTCTTTTTTCAGCAGATAGAAATCTAAAATAGGTCATGGTTTTTGGCTCACGATCAGTCATATCATTGCACTGTGCTGTAGGCCATAGTACCAACGAATTTCAGACAGACAATCTCCCTATTTTTATGGGGTGGTGCGGAGACTCCATTCACAATATCAATTTCAGCAGCAGCAGCTTCTTCCCTACCACATGCGTTATGTTAGCGTTTCACCGCTTTTCAGTGTACTATAGTCTTCTCTCCCACTCTATTTGACATTGTTTTCACCTTTACGCTTTACAAATGATTCATATTATGTGAAGTGGAGGGTAACGAAACGGATTTTGTGCATCGTTGTGAACGGTATTGAATTTGGATCTGATTTTGTAATGATGATGATAATGATGATGATCATCACCATCATCATCATCTTCATGCTCACGTTATTAAAGTGGTGGAGTGTTATATTTGTTCTCAGGTTTCTCTTCGTCTTCTTTCTCAGAAGTGGGGTGTTTACTCATGAGAGAGGAAGTTTGCAATCAGAATCAGCATCCCATTCGATTCTACACACACTATTTGTAGTTGTCAAAGTATTACAAATATTATCCATTATTCGGAGAGAAGAGGGAAAAGCTACATGTTTTTTTCTTCAAATGCTATTACCGAAATTGAAGAGATCGAGGGATAATGAGATGCCGCCTTGTATTATTGAGCGTTGGCTTGGCGTTGGCGTAACTAGACCAGATGTGGATCTATTCATTTACTAAAAGTATATCATCTTGCTCTGCTCAATACTTTTCTTTGTAAAATCCACACATCATGGATTCTAATACTATGCTCTTCAGTTTCACAATTCCCATTGCTGTGAGGCTATAGGGAACAAGGCTTGTTTATCAGCATCGCATCACCAAAAGCCCCAGACTCGGCATGGCATGGTTAACGTTGCAACCTGATCTGCTCTTGGATCTTGTTCATACTTATTCTACTCACTTGATTGTGTTGTTCTCGTTGTTTCATGAACTTGTTACATTATTCTACAGCGTGTTTCCTTCCTTCCTTTTTGTTGTTAGTCCATAATACATACATATATACATAGCGTGTCGAATGTCATTCCATCCAGCGATAAGAATAATACAGAAATGATGATGATGATTATGAGCAAGGAACCGGAGCTGGGTATTCTCCTCCCGTTTTCTCCAACTCATTTCCGGTGTCTCTTTCTCTATTCCCACAACAATACATGTCCAAGTTGAGCTGAGTGTAGTAGTAAACATGAGCTTCTTTTGTCCTCCTTACAGCCCCCTTAAAGATAATAAGAAAAAACCGGAACAAGATATGATTATTTTATCAGATTACATTACATCACAAAAAGGCATTGTTTGAGATTATTGGGTAATCATAATAATACTATACTGCTGCTGGAGTCAGCAAAACTCCCACATATCCGATTCCAATGAAACAAGTGTACGCAATACTAGTTAGGTTTGGATTGTAACATTATTACTGCCAAGCCAAAACCAAGTGTGCCACGAGGCTTGCTATATTGTCATTGTAATACATTCATATAAAGAGATGCCTATAAGATTATTACGTAGCTGAAGCGAGAGCATTCAGCGAAGTAATGATTTTACTAAAACTGTCTGTCTGTCCGTGCGCACTCTCCTGGTCACAAACATTGCCCGATTTGGACCAAATTTGGTACACAGGTAGTACCACTCAAGAGGACCTCTGGGAATACTTTTCAGATAAATCGGTCAAACGGTTCGAAAGTTATAGGCGCTAGAGTTCGGAAACTCATCGATTTGGCTTAAACGTATACGTATACGTAAGAATTGCATAGCATCCCTGTGGATGAGCTTGTGCATACGTCCAGAATCCGGAGTGGTATTATGCGTTTACTACGTTTGGAGAGGATCGCAGAGGTGGGTTTAGAGGGCAGAGGTGGAGGAGATTTGGTGAACGTGGGTGGAGGGGGTTTGGAGGTGATCACTCAACGCCTTCTTCAGCTACGTCTCTGGCCTGCTTACTAGCAGTTTATTATAGTACAACTCCCATGCTACCTCATTTTACATTTTCCTCGAATTTTTTCCTACAACATATGTAGATAACAAGAACCATACTCGTTAAAAATCATGAGCATTGTGATGTGTACTCCAGTACATTGCAAAAATTACAGTTTTTCATTGTATCTCTCTCTGTAAGTGCATCTCTACCACACATCCAGAGTAATTGGCATTATCAAGGGAGCCGTCTATCATTGCGGCACTCTCATTCTCATGCTTCCCGTCATCCCGGTACATATGCCCTATTTCCCTGGTCAGTGTTTTACTTGTTGGAGGAAACATTGTCATGCAACATGTACCGAAGTAAAAAGACAAGAAAGAACTTATCTCTGATCGTGAGTTTTATCAAACACGCTCGCTAAAAATTAAACAGAAGCCAAGCCAGCCTTGAAACTTCCAATGTGGACTCTCAGGCGCTAGGTTTTTTTCCATGCTTCCAATTTAAAAAGAAATCTTGCCCTGCCTGCTGTCGACTCACATAATTAGGTATATATTAAGTAAGTACAATACAATGAAAGCTTCAGGTCAAGATTAGGACTACGCGTGAAACAACGACGAAGAAAAAAAGGGATAACATTTTATTGGAGATAAATCGAATTGACATCGAGGGGAAAGCCATCTGTGTGCGTGTTTCTATTGGAAAGTATCCCTAATTAAATGGTTTGTGTTTTAATGTGCCAAGAAAATTAAGGAAGGACCAAACTAATAATATACTTGGTTGGCATTATACCATCGCAATCACATAATAATAGTTGCTTTTCTCTTTGTGACCAACATTTGGACATGCTTTTGGAGGCAACAGGAAAAAACACATTTGGGACAGAGCTGGTTTCTTTCTTGATGCTCCCAGCATAAACATCATAATGTAAGTAGTCCTGTGTACTACATATTTATAAGGCACCAAGACTTACTGCAGGACAACGAACACCCAAGATACAAAGAACTGCTCACACATTCATTAGCTTCGAGCCGTCGTTAATTTTATTAAGCTGGCTAACTATATAAGAATAACCGCACTGGTCCATGCGTCCATGAAAGGCTTTTTTTGTATAAAATTCTTTACTTTTTTAGCAGCTTTCACTATACATATATCAGTATTTACTTATACCTTTGGGATTTTTCCAATGACACAACCGGACATCAAGTTGAGAAATAAAGCAGAAGCAATGGGAACAAGTAGCACAAAAACAACAAGAAAGCATCAGGTTTTTATCTTTCTTTTGTTAGTTTCATCACATTAACTTGAGGCATGCAATTGCATTGCATTTCACTACATTAAATTTTGCAGCAGAGGACAACCATAATGAGTCGAAAACTACAGGCTATGGACAACAAACAACCAGACCAGGTTCTTCCTAACAACGTCTACCGCGTTGGATGATCACCATATCTCTATATACCGAAAAGAGATAAAACGACAAAATAAAATCAGTCGGCTGAAAAAACCGGAGCAGAGCAACTGAAGGAAAAAATAATGTTTGGAGACTGTAGGAGCACGTCTACTATACAAATATCCTATAAACATAACTTTAGTATTGAGAACGCGCTTATATATGAATGTGCACGAGCGAAAACATTCACTCATTCATCTAGAAGGATAAATAGGACTTCCACTGGTGGTTTCACTATTTACTGCCTATTATTCAGTGAGTTATCGACCGAATGGCACTGCTGGCCTGGCTTATTCTGCGCTCGTGTGCTTTCACAAAAAAAGTATAACACTTTATCCACACAGGTATTAGGTATTATATAGTACACAGATCACCCCATACAGTTTGTCTTTTGGTTTGCTTTCTTTTTCTCATTCATTTGTGTACAAGTGTCTTTTCAAGCATTTAGAGCCTTTTCATTTCTTCGGATTGCTTTGCTCAAGAGGAAAAGCAGGAAGGCCATTTTATATATTTTTTTATTTTAGCACCGAAACATTAATAAGATTTTTGTAGTTTGCTTCGAACACGATCTGAGAGAAAGACCAATTTAGTAATAAGACACGATGACCGTAAAGGATTGTTAATATTAAAAGGAGCTACATTTTTTTTGTGAAATGAAGGAGCAATATGATCACGATCGTTAGGTACACCCACGGCCACTAAAGTTATTAAACTGACAGCTTTAATGGGAGAAGCAGAGCAGCCAACAATTTATTATTTTGGAGTGGGGACAAAATAAAAACAAATACGAGAGTCCTTATTGGTAGGTAACTACTACTAAAACATACATAATTGTAAATGGGATTTCTCAGCACATAAAAACAATTTCCCTACCTCATAAACCACAGAGACTGGGCAGTATGCTTCTGTAATTGTAACTTGGAATTAGTGAGTGTGACTGCGTCCCACATAATAATTGATTAATATTGTCATCATTATCATTCTTACTCAAGTACAAAATATTTTTACAACAGAACAATATTTCAGGAAATTCATCAAATGTCCAGGCTCAACATTTTTTTTCATCTAATTGAATTTTGTAATAAATGCAAAATTATTGATTTTGTCATCATCTTCGATATTACACCTTCCTAATTCAAGATTTCTTCAACCTATACTTTTGCCAAAAATTTTAGGTAATTTTTATTTTTAGTATCTGCTTTTATATTATACATTATTGGCTCTTTTTTTATTCCTTAACGTTGTAACTTGAAGATTGAATTGAATACACAAATCTTTCAACCTACAATGAAGCTTGAACTTGAAGTTATCAAGAAGAAAATCATTATATAAAACTAATTTTTGTCATCGTCATCGACCTTGAGTCCAATTCTTTGCAAAACTCAAGATATTAAATTAGTTTGTTCATTTATACATGTCAGTAAAAAGTTTAATTTTCATTGATGACATTGGTTTTCGATTTTATCATGAAAGCAAATTATTAAAAGAGAAAATGAGATTTCAAAATTGAATAAAATAATGAGTTCCTAACCTAAATCAAATTGAATCAAGCAGCCCACTTCGTTTTATGTTATAAGTATCACATGAAGTCAACAATAACAAATTTGATTGTAAATGCTCCAACTCATTCAAACTGTGTTACAATAAATTATAGTGACATAAAAATTACATTAAAGACAACATGATTCTTCTTAGGTTAGTCAAGCAGTACTTTAGTTGTACTCTGGATTCCCATTTCTGCGTATCATAAAGCATCAATTCAAAATTTGATTTCATTAGTTTAAATTTTGTTTTCAATGGTAGAATGTAAGCAATCACAGCAACGACCAGTATTACACTTCTCACATAATCCTATCAACCACCCTTTAAATGGCACATCAAATAAATATGACAAACAAATGATGCCACTTCGCCCCTCAATCCATCTTATAGTATTATGTAAGGGTTTTACAGGAAATAAAGCAGAATTGTACCAAGCAAGGAAAAGCACACACCTTTAGGATGTTTTTCTAAAGGACAGTTCCAGCTTTTACTTCATAATTTTTCTAACCGTAGCTCTTTTTCAGTTCTATTGCTCGCAGTTGCCCCTTTCTATTCAGCTTCCATGCATCAGTGCAATGCAACCGAATAAGAGACTCTTGTTATACATACATATATATCCCTGCAAGCCTTTTTTCTTTTACTTAGAAATAAAAAGGAAAAAAAGTAAGATCTCATAAAAGGATAAAAAAGGATTCTCCTCCTTTTCCCGCTTCTTCTATCCCAGTTTTTTTACGCTACAATCACAAAGATCCTATTAGCATTAGCTAGCTCAAGTCCTTATCATCATCACCCTTATTACAAACGCATATGCCTAAGACATGTACTCTCATATAATATATATGTATTTTTTTCTGGAAAGCTCATAAGAAAAAAACATGTAACCCGTCCATCTAGCCATTCTATTTTAATAACCAGAGAGACAGGAGCAAATGTTTGGATGAGCCTAACCTAACACATACCTCTATTCTACTTTCTACTACCGTTTAACCATGCCATGCCAGTATAGTTTCTTAATATGCTGTTGTAACTTGTAAGAATTTTCTCCTCTGAGAATAGAATGCAGGAAGAAACTAGCATGTAATAGTCGTACTCATTCCACTAAATCCCTACAGAAGAAAGAAACTGAAAGAGAAAGAAGATGAGAGAAAATTGCCAGAGTGAAGAAAGGAAGCAGACAGACCAAAGATCTTCAGCTTGGATTCACTTGAACATGAGACCATGCAGTCGAAATAGAAATCAGGAGGGCCTTCTTTTTTATTTTCCTTTCTTTGGATACACACTGGGAGCAATGCAATGTATTGCAATGGTGAAAGTCGGGGTTTATCTTCTTTTTTCCTTGTGGATTTTTCTTTTCCCTTTGTTATTTCAGCTGTGTGTGCCCATATTCCATGAAAATGTATAGGGTTGTGTTGTAATAATGAACAAGTAATGATGATAGACTCGCAAGCATAACATTTTATATTTTATATATAAAATTTCCGTTCTACTAGCTCGTCCGTCCATTCATTAAAACATGGCTTTTGGAGCTATTATTGAGCTGACATTGAGATGCAACGCAACTATGTTGAAAAGTGAATTCATAAATAATTTCCTTGTCATAAACAACATTGGGATAATTTTATGTTAACTTTCACAAGAAAAAAACCTTTTTGGTGGTGCTACATTAAAACTCCTTTTTCTATGCTTATGCTTATACAAACTCATTCACTCACATCATTCTTTCCTTCATTATTCTTTTCTTAACAATAACTATGCATGTATGTTGTAAAGGGATTTCTTTTTTTCTTTTTATTGAATGAACTAGTGCTACGTTGTGCTAGTCTCCAATTGTGGTATGGTGAAAGTATAATGGGATGCGTGCTATTAAAATTGCAAATAAAAAAATAGAAAGCCCATAAACTTTAGTCTTCATTGAAATGACTACTAAAGGATTCTGGAAAAAACTCTATACAAGCTGCAACCATAAAACTATGAGAGAAGAAGAAGAACATCATATAAGTAATACAATATAATGTTTACATTCAGTCAAGGCCTGATAAAAGTTGTCATCACGAGACAATGATTTTAAAGAAAATGCCAGAGCAAAATGAGACAAGGTTGGGGTAGAACATGCACAATACTAAATACATACAAGAACACGTACGATCCTATTTAATCCGTGCCTGTTCTTTCTCCAACCATGAATCATTTTGTGTTTTTGGGATTTTCTAAGGAAATTTGAGAACACGATGTAAAATATAGTTGTTAACAAATTGTGTAACATCAAGACTTGCAATTTAACAACGGCATGCATGGTATTACAATAGGATGGATTGGACAGGAAGAATGATAGAAGGATCATGATCATGATGATGCATAGTCTCAAATCGGAAAAGCAAATGACAGAATGTGCAGTTAATAGTTTATATATGCTCATATCAGATTTCCAAAAACACTAGGTAAAATGACATGCACAAGAAATCCCATCCCCTTGAACACATAGTCAACGACACATTCGACGCTTTTATCTACGAGGCATGAAGATTATAACGATGTTGCTCATCACATCATCATCATCATCATCATATGATCATCCTCAGCATTCTCATGATGATCATCTCATGAAAGAGGGCTTAACAAGATCTTAATCACAATTCTGACGTGATGGTTTCATATGCATGACAGATCCTCTCACTCTCACACTGCTCATACGAGCGTGTACATGTATAGACACTTATATCATAGCATCCACCAAATGACTGCATGTTTCCTCCAAAACTCCAAATGAGGTTTTATATCTTCTTCTGATGAGCTAACCTCTCCTCCACACACCACACCATGGGTTTTTAGTGTGAGACGATGAGTTTTGCGGCAGATTTTGTTCCCTTTGAATGTAAAATCAAATGCATGACTTGCATGCATCCTGTTTTTGGTGTCGTGTCGAATATATATCATATATATATCACATCACATCACTAGCCAAACCACCCATGTGGAATTACCTTCTAGTCGGGTTTCTTAGATCTGTAGTTCGTCCAACTTTGTTTTTTTCAAGGGGCTTTGAAGGACGGACGAGCTGCTCGCTTTCCTTTTCCGAATTTTCTCATAATAGCATCCTCATCATCATCATCGTTCTCGTATCATCCAATCTATCCTAAAATACATTTCCAGGTCTAAAACGCTCTAACCTCATCCTTTGATGGTTTGAGAATTGGAAAGCCGTCTTAAAACTAAAGAAAGCACGTGGATGGATGCGATAGAAGCAAAGGATTTTTTGTATAGTTTATGATGGTTGGTGGAGTTAGTTGCAGCATTTGATATTTACATTTTAAATATGAAGTTAGCAGACGAAAGTCTCAGAGTTTCCGCCGCGGTCTATCTTGTATGTTGTGGTTGTTTATGTATTTTGCATATTTTATTGCTTGAGAAAATCATGCAGAACATGCATGTGAACTATCTTGTACTGGAAAGATGCATGGGATTAGGAATTTCACGTTTCATCGAAAACACATAAACAAGATGAACACTTGTTGTCTAATCTCGAAACTCATAAATAGTAAATCAAGAGAATTTTCGGAGAAACACATGAAACACATTATTCCATTATGGAAGAAAGGATGCAAAAGACACAAAACTTGCTAATCTTGAGATTGACGTAAATATAAATTTTCAGATATTACATCCATCCAGCAGCAGCTGGAACAACTGTTCAATTACTTGGAGATGAGCCTTCGATTCGATTCTCTCAAGTGAAAGTGAAGGACAGTTTGGAAATTGACTACGAAAGGGGAAGTAATGCCAACTAAGCCTGGTAATAACCTTTCTAAAGACACCTGAAAGACTACAAAGCGTATGAAATAATGAAAATGAAGCCGATAATATATTCTAAGCCACATTTACAAGAAAAGGTGGGCACCGTGAATTACAAAATTATAGCCAGGTGTACATACAGCATATTATTTTTATATTTGTAAGCGTATTATTTTTTCTTGGTGAGCAAAAGATTTCTCAAGTATGCTAGGTTCATATAGAATTTCAGCTAGTTACAATGTTTACACCTCTATTTGCAAATGTTACATCTCATATGACATTTATTCAGGGTAAAATAAATTAATAAGAAATTTCAAAGTATATCTACTTGAACGTATTTTCTACTTGGTAATACACACAATTTAATTTTACAAAGTGCAACTTAGGTATACCTGAATAATTCAAATTAATTAGTAAGAATAATTAATTAAACAATAAATTAAGTCAAGACATGAAAGACAGCTTTCTGGAATTCAAAACAGTACATGTACACAGTGGAAAATATTCCTTCAGAGATGAAAGAACATATTATGCAAAGGACTTTCGCAACTAAACAATCACTTTTGAATGAAGGAGAGTCTATTCATAATAGCTGAAAGTACTTGCTTCTAACAACTAAAGAGAAGTCCAGGAAAACATTTTCATCTAAAAAAACTCATTCATGGGGATACTGGAGACTCAAAAGTTGAGATCAATAATATCCTCCTTTTTTGGAAGCACAAGCGTACATGCATAATATTCTTGAACAGAACATTACAGGATTTTAAGCACCATACCTTTTCAAAGAAAAATATCACATTCTCTTCTATCATCAATTTCTTGTAGTAAAATAAAACCCGGAAATAGGATTCCATCAACGATGAGTGATGTCTACGAAGAAACATTGGCTAATGTATTTCATTAGGAAAAAAGCCATTACCAACTAAAACTTAAGTCAACCAAAGGTAAGTAGACTGAAAAATATACTTGCCTGCAAGGAGAAATATTGTCGTCGTAAAATTTCTTAAATATCATCCCCGCGTGCATATTATGAATATATATAGTGAGGCTAAGGTTTTTCCCTTAAAATTGCTTATCAAAGAAAATGACAAGCAGTCAAAACGAAACTTATCTTCAAGTGAAGCAACAAGACAGAAAACTTTATATTTCCAGTCTTTATTTCAACACGGAGATTTGTACAAAACTTATTTACAGTTTTACATGAAATGAAAGCAGGTGAAGGTAAACTGTATACGTATGGACAGTTCATGGGCATAAACGTGTTTTGAAGCCACCCAATATCTACTATCCACACAGTATACCCTGCTGATATGGTTAGAACAAAATGGAATTCCTAATTTTTCCTCTGTCGGTGAAAGTGAAAAGGATGAAAAATATCCGGAAGAGAAAAAGAGAGTTTCAGGATAAAAGGAAAATGGGTATAGATATTTAGACATTCCTACAACATTGTAAAATATACATATTTGTATTTTTTAAGGTACGTATATATAATGTCGTATGCTTTTGGGCCTAATTTATATTCACATAATATGCTTCTATTTATATAACACACAGCATAGTACCTCCTTGACTGGCATGTTATGACACAACTCAACTAAAGCCATCACACAGATGCTGCCATTGCTGGAAGCAAAAGGACTGCTTCAGAGAAAAGATGAGTGGAAACGACTCACTCAGAGGATAGAAAAAGCAATGTATGTTCATAAAATACAAAACGGAATTGCGAAAAAAGGATTTTCTTTTTTTTTATAAGTCTACCAAAAACATACACCAACTTATATTATATATTCCACGGTACATTAGAAATGAATGCATGTAAAGTAGGCTTCAAAATCCTTCTGAAAGAAAAAGGAACTTTGTGCTTCAACCATGAAATCAGAAATACACCAAAACCTTAGAACCATACACATATGTATTTATACAATTTTCATAAATAAGGAAAGATTTTTTTGCATCTTGATGTTGATATACATATAATAATGGTAAGTACGCATTTATGAACAAGAAGGTTTTTCACGTAAACGCACATACATAAAAGTATGTACTTTTTTTCAAACTCATATCATATATCTTTCTAAAAACTTGTGCTTTTCGTATTCATGAGCCGAGAAAGAGCGGAAGTGGAGTATGAAGCTATTCCCTATTCTTGAAAAAAATGTAAAGATAAACATGTCTCAAGTTTGCATTTTTCTGACTATATAAAAAAATCTTTTGGTCGTAGGACTGAGCTGAACCCTAATCTGTTGAATGTGTAAAGAAACTATACATCCAGTGCAAAAAAACAGAAAAGCTTATTGCATTTCAAACATCACATCTGGTCTGATTTGTATCCCAATTTTCTCCTAAAACTTCAACATCTTTCCTTATAAACTCAATGTGGGCAGTAGATATACATATAAGGAAGTCTATCTTCTTTATCTACACAAAATATTATACGATCGTTTCTCTACAGACAGACATTGGTATGGGATGAGGAGTAAGTATCATAGATCTTGTGTATAATGACTGACTGACTGCAAACGTTCATAAAATGTAAATGAGATAAAATGTATACAATCAACTTTTCGTGAAAGCTTTTGTGCTTCCTAGCAGTCAATGCTTTCTCTTACTTACTTGAGATAAGTCAGGTTCCCTGTTCCTCTACCTCTCTACTCTTCTCGCCAGATTCAATTTCTGCTTCGAATTATTTTATGGACTTTGCCTACCGTTCTAAAATTCTTTATCGAACGGCAAGAGAAACTACATACATGATTTTATTGCTTTGAGGAAGTTTTTAATGTCCGTTGCAGTTTCCCATTAAAACACAGTAGTTATTGTTGGAATTATTATCAATATTTACTATATTGTTGACGTTTTCCCAGATTAATAATAAAAATTTGAATCAAATATCCGAACAGCTTTGGATGCAAAAACTTTTACAGATTTTTATAGGCACATGCCATAGTCACAAAATGGAGACAGTATTCTAATATTTTTATTTTATTAGCTTCAGGAGCTTTTAAGAATAGCGTCAACGAAAAGAATGACAGACTGACACAGATTCCGAACGATAAATCAGAGCTACTACCTTCAACCTTCAAAAACAAATCAAAACCAACTTGTCGTCAATGCAGCATGCAAACAAAACGAGTTTGGCATTGGCATGTCCATTAAAACACAGAATTAAAAGCGGAGAGAAGTGACAGTACTTAATATTCCATGCCATTCATGCTTTTCTAACGGAATAAAAAACAGTGAGTGAGGGTGTTATCTCAGTAGCAGCGCAGTAGCTTTATTTTTACTGGCATGTCTTCTTTTTCGGATTGAACGACCTTGTTTTTATGGGATCGTATTACACGATGACACCTTTTATATTAGTCCTTTGATGGCTGTTGTATTGTGATTCGGATAATGTATTTAATAGTAGTCAATCGTGTGTATGTGTGTGATATTCACCAACACCAACTTAGCCAAACCAAGGACAAAACAGCAGCATTTATTTGAGCTTTGCAGTAAACGTATATATATACACGTCATTCCACTGGGGAGAAATCAAATGTTGGATGTGAAAAGTAGAAAAACAACATCTACATTCCCATTTCCGTTTTTTCACTCTTATTTCTGGAATATTACCCCCACCAGCAAAGTCCTCTGTAACTTAATACCACGCTTTCAACACAACAAAACATCCACATCCACATGCCATAACATTGAACATTCATTAGTGAGAATTCCTCCCCATTCAACTCCTGCCTTGATATTATGATATAAGTTCAAAAGATTGAATGGTAGTTGCTAACAGTCACTACCAGCTATCATATACCACTGGTTTTTTTATCAGCTTGGGATGGAACCCAGATGAAAAAAGGAAATGGGAGAGATAGATGATGTGATGAAAGATACAAAAGATAAAAAACAATTTAGTGACTCCCTACCTATCTCCACGCTCGTTTATTCTGGACATTATGGTCTCCATTTATGACGACTTACAATGACTTTTGTAGCTCTCTCCTAGCTTCTAGTATTTCCCAAATGGTGATGGTGCAGAGAAATTGCACATCAAATACACTCACACCTATATACTTTTTATTTATCCCCCATTTCTCTTTTTCATGCCTCGTGGAATTGGTGGCATTTTTTCATTATTGGATAGAGATAGAGAGAGAGATGGAAAAAATGTAATTGCACTGGCGTATATTATTACATACCCGGGGAGATGAGTTGGAGGAAACCAAAAAATAATATAGTTGACTTTGGGTGCCAACATATCAAATTGGGTGACGTCATGATGAGATACATACATACATGCTCATTCATGTTGCATTATTTCATCGTGGCACTCCAGGTATCCAAACATGATGCTTCATTACATTTGACATTACAATAAACACTCTTGCTTTGATATCATTTTATTTATACACGCGAATTTATTCTGCATGTGCAAGGTTTTCCAAGACACTTTAATGAAAAACATAAATTCTTCTGTAAAGTAGTGGAGGTAAAGAGAACGGTTTCCTTGAAACATTGTTATATTTCTCAGGGTTTCCCTTTTTAACAGATATTTCCCTCACACAGACAGTTATAAAGGTGTTAGGTAACCAAACTACTTTTAGAAAATGAATATGACCCCGCAATTTAATATTGATGAAGGCGAGAACTAGCCAGGCACTTCATTATACTTTCACGCCACTTTCCTTGAGTCAGTTTAGGCTATTGCTTTGCTATATGCTATTGTACTTCATTTGGTCGTCCACAGATCTCCCCAGTGGAATAGTTCTTTTCATAATATGGAGAAAGAGAGAAAGTGGAGGTCTGGTGGTATATGGCGTTAATTAGATTATGCTAATTATACTAGGAACGTGAAGTATATCAAAACCGGAGTGGATATGGCAGTGAGTATATAGTGAGTCCCTCAAGCAAGGGGCGAGTAAATATCAGACGAGAGAAGCAAATCCCTTCCAAGAAATATTACGCTCTTGCACATGTCAGGATGTTTTTACCACATTCCTTCTCAGAGTCTTGTTAAGCAAGTGTGAGTGAGGGAGTAGAATAAGGCATGTTAGGTAACATGTGGAGTCCAATGTTTTACATTTGCAAAGACAACTCAAAATTTCACACATTTTCCCTCTGTCTCAATCACTAATTCATCTAACCTTGTCAAGCTATACACGCGTTAAAATTTGCATAAGTTCTCCACGTTAAATTGTACACACACATACAAATCTTACTCAACAGCCTGAGGTAAAAGACTGAACTGAATGCTCACATCATGTCACGTCACAAGAAATATAGACTACAACCTACGTCTACCAACACTAATTTGACTGTCATGAAGATTTTGTGATGTGAACGCTTTGATAAAACCTTGCTTGTTCATCCTAATTGTTGGATACAAATACAAGTGTTATACAAACTTTATAAGATACAAATCTTTTGTTACGTAAACCAAACTCTCGTAATTTTCAGTATTTGTAAAGATTACAGAGAACCAGAATTATTAGGGAATGCAAATAATGTAGAAAATTTCACAAGTGGGGAATTATGGCGGAAAATCAGCCCACAATCAGACACACATATAGGAATAAGAGCGAATACGTGAGAAAAGTGCTCAACGATGAAGCCAAGCCAAGCCACTCTCAGCTTCCATTCCAGCTGAAGAAGAGGATCACGCCTAGTCACTAGTAATTATTGCTAATTAAACTTGGTATTCAATTCGGCTACTACTTCACTTCCTACAATTATTTTTATGCATACATTTTGCCATTTAGCACTTTACACGAAAGCCACTTCACGTGGCCAAAATGACTCTGCGTTGTATGCGAGCACAATTCTACAACTACAATTACCTACATTACAATTATGCAAAATGTACTGACGCCTGACACATATAAATACAAAGTAAACCACTATGGAGAAGAAGAAAGATGCTAACGCTAATAGCAAAAGCTTATTAAACGTGACAAGTTTGTTAAACTTTACCCAACTATAATTTCCAAGCCACATTCATGTCTTTTTTGTTAAATAAGGTGTTCAGTGTTCACAATTTGGATACAAACGTCAGACTTCTTTGCAAATTTAAAATGTACGAGTAAAAACTTTGCAAGTATGCTTTTCTAAATACTTATGGTAGGGAAACTGTAGATGTTTATACTTTTTCTGAGACGAGATGCTAAAGGTAAGCTACTGTAGTTGTATGTTTCATATTCATTTTATATTCCAGGAATCGTTTATAAATTCCTTTGTAGAAAATCTTTTTGTTCCAAGCTAAAAAGGCAGTTTAAAAACGTATACTTTTGAATTTAACTTGTACAGTGGCTAGAAGGAGCAATTTCCTTGAAAAAAAAAACATAATGTTTGAGGAAGCTAAAAGATTTCATTTGAAAAAATTCTGAGACTTAAGTAGGTTTTTGTAAATTGTCTGATCCTTCTTGCGTGGAAAAGGTAAGCTTCTCATATTATTTCCCAGGAAGAAAACTATATAGGCTCATGTAAATAGGTTGCTACCTTCAATTTATGTACCTATGCAATTACGTAAAATTAAAACTACAGATACTACCTAATTTTTGTTAACGAACAAAAGCTCACCTTGAGTAACTTTCATTACAATCATCCTGAGTAGTCCCACTGGCAGCAGGGGCTGAGTAAGTCAATGTTAAAACCCTCATCTTTTCATGAGCCTCTTCTTGTAATCATTGCAAGCTGGAAATTGAAATGATGTGGTGGTGTCCTTCACCAACAACCCGGATAATTCCCCAGCACGTGTGCAGCCTTGTCCAGCTCCACACTACATAGATATATCGTTTTTTTTGTTGTTACATAACTGCTCATTTTCCAATGTAATGGTGATGATATTGTTCTTGAAAACTTGTGTCATGTCATATTCATATCATAAAGAGTGGGGACTTGTAGTAAGTCAGTACAATAACATCTTCATACTTTCTATCATCTCCCCAATTCAATTTCTGTTCAACACTGGGAGAAAGGCAGTGAAAGTCGAGTTAAGTTGAGTATTATTTTACTGTTATGATTATATGCGTTTAGGTACAGCGTATATAGATGGTTTTTTATATGGTTCAATAAGTTTATGTAATGGAATCCCTTAAGACTTGTTTAGTTTTGCGACTCCATTATCCTCTCATTTGCTACAGTTATTCCAAAGGGACTCTCAACAACACCGGTGGCGGAAGTAGGACTGCCACAGCACTCATTCAGATGAGCAGATGGGGGTCGGCTGCTGCTGATGATATTATCTCCTCCCAACGTTGTCATCGGTATAATGTCCCCATTGTTAGTAGAATTACATCCATTTCCACTTCCACCACTACTTTTCAACATGATTTCTGCCGTGCTGGCAATAATACTGTTGGCGCCAGGAGAAGTTACAACATTCTTTGAATTTGTCATGCCATTGAGACTTTTCCTGTTTGTGTTATTATTTGGGACGGGTTGTTGCTGTCCCTGTTCCTTGTTATTATTTCGACATTTAGTAGTACTTGTAATCCCATCCTCTTCCGTTACAAATGTCACAGACTTTCCAGAGCCACTAGGACTCCGACTCATACCTTTCCCTAGGGACGGAGGAGCTAGCAGCGTGGAAGTGGTCATTGTTGTCGTCGCCGGGCCGGTGACTACAGCCGTCGTGATAATATTATGTGCTCTCTTACTATTCCTTCTAAATGGGGCGGAGGCTGCTGATGCTGAATTCATTTGAAATGGAGCTGCGGGAGCGGTCGCCGTGGAGCAGGCGGCCGCAGCAGCAAGTGAAGATCAAAGAACCGTCTCATTCGTACATGTTCTTGGCCCGTTGACAAGAGAGTAGCGGGAAGACCCGTTGTGGCGAGCATTCGCTGCAGCCCCTCGGATAAAAAGGTCCTTAAACGTTTCCCGGAACTGGCGAGACATTCCACAATAAATGGCAAAGTTGATGGGGAAAGAGAGAGTGATGAAAAAGTTTGAAAAGAGGATGAGCACCGCAACCATATCACTCTCAATAAATGGGAGCTCAACAACCGTATTAGAAACAAGATGTAACACGGTGATAATAGCGAGGGGAACTTCCACAAATAGGAAGACAGTGACGACAACAATGAGCATGATAGTCGTCGAGTTGGCATCCCTCATCTTTCTGCACTCATTAGCTTTCTTATTGTCTTTAAATAGTTGGAGCCGTTTCTGTTGGGCTTCCTTCATTGCTCGAAAAAGGAGTGAGTTGAGAACAAGGAGAGCAATGCATGGTCCCATATGGACGAAGATCACACGGAACCAATAATAGTAATTAAAATAATAGTCTACAGTGATGTAATGCTCCATCCAATACGCATAGTGGCTAAAGCAAACCTCATGCTCTGCCCCTTCCCACTCGATCAGCCCTGTTGTGAAATAGTTATCAAAAAATCTTGTTGATTGATGAAACAGCGCAAGACCAAAGATGATCCCAATTCCTTTTAAAACACGTGGCATTGTGCACCAAGTGCGAGCCACGGGAGCGTGACATACATAAATATAGCGTTGGATTGCCAACGCCAGCGTGAGCCAGATGGATGCGGTGTGAAATAAGTTGGGAAGTATTTCAGTCATGATCGTGTAGGCATAGCACATGACCACAGGAGATAAGGGTTTGTAATGATTCCCAAATGTGTACATGTACAACAGCCATGGTGCGGGGAAGAGAGCCATTAGTGTGTCTGACAAAGCCATTGTTAGCAACACGGCGTTTGTTGGAGATCGCATATGCCGTTTTGACAACACCACCACAACCAATGTGTTGGCTATGATTGTGATGAGAATTAAGAATGGCATGCAGTAGCCCCCAATTGGGGTGGCGTAGTCGATTGGAGAGCTTAGAGTGATGTTTAATTGGTAGCCGCTATAAGTAGCATTTTCGGGGAGGGATGCTGTTACGTTATCAGGTTCTGGTGAAGCTTCATAATCGTTGGAAGGAGGACTCAGGTGGAACTCGTCCAGGTCATCTCCAAACCCACCAACTGTAATCTGAGGATCTAAGAAAAAAAAGAAGAAAGAAAGAAAGTGGGATTAGAAAATGTTGAACAATGCTCTTCCTTATTTTTATCCGTGGGTGGGGTGTATATATAATGTGGGATTAATTTGAGGAATGAACATAGTTTGCAGACCTGGCAGTATAGGCTTAGTTTACAAGTGGTCACTCATTCGATGTAATGTGTATTTACAAAAGTACAAGCGGTTTTGTTCTAATAGGATTTTCTGTAAGCGTAGGCTACTCTTTGTCAAATCGTAAGCGCCTTTACATACTACATTGTGTACTTCAATTTTAGTATCTGGATGGAAACTGAAGTAGGATGAAAGTTGGAAGTCGGAATCCGTTTAAATGTACTGAGAAACATTAGTATATAGTACAGCTCACACTGTCGTGCAGCCATGACATGGGTGTAGAATGGCATAAGCTGAGATTGTCGCAACCGAGATATATTTTGCATACAGAAGCTAATTTCTGCGCTGTCCTCGCCGACTGCACGATATCATGAGCTGTGCGGTATCTCAATAATTCACATGTAGTGCACACATGACTTGACGTAACAACAAAACAAGTGGAATCACATTACTAAAAAGAAGGTATTACGTGAACATTATTCCTCGTACCACTCCAATCCTAAGGTACTTAGTTTGCTCTTTTGCGGTTGGTAAATTTATTTTCTTTTATACAAATACTGTCGCTGTGTTGAGTATTACAGTAGACTTTTTCAAGTGATGCGTGTGCGTTATCCAAACAAGATAAAAGTGAAAAAAATAGAGGGGTTCGGAGAAAGCGTCTTTCGACTCGATACGTAAAACCCAAAAAAATGGACTTTCACTAGTCATGTTCCAAACACGTTGCAGATCTAGGGCTAGATAGCATTGATAGCAATAACAAGTTTTAGATGGTTAGCACAAATAAGCAACAACTTCTCGTGTCTCCGAAAAAGTGTCAAAACCACTTGTTTCTCATGCAATTTTGGTTGGAAAGTTTGGCGTAGCCATTGTCATTACACTCACTATAAAATAAAATGTATTATTGGAAGTAGTATATGAAAAACATTATGTGTCATGTTTTCCTGGTCCTTTGAAAAAACGCTGCATACTCGCACGTCCTTTTACATTAAGTTTCACGTATGTGTATTATGTGTAAGTATATAAAGTGATCCATTCACAGACTTTGTATTTTGTATTCCATTCTAAAAGCATTTTTACCAATTTTCTCTACTAAACTGACAGCGGAAACAGGCATAGTGTGGTTATGAACAGCTTTGGTTTTCACTCCATTTCCGGCATGATGTCTGCAGATGCGAGATATATTTTAGGGAAGGAGTGAAAATATTTTTTTCTCGGTGCTGCGGAAATTGATAAACCACACAAGTATATAGCGGTAGTGGCATACTGTACTCAAGTAAACATGTAGACACACTCGCTGGAAACAAACCACCAGCAGTGCCGAATAAAAGATAGATAGATAGATGATAAAAAAAAGCTCTAAATTGACTGTTTGTGAAGCTTGTAGTAAAGTCGATGTGGATGACTTGCTGTGTTTTGTTCATTTCTACTTTTACCACTTGTACCCTTTTTTTACACTACAAAAACATTTTAGCCATCTTCCATGTGATGTAACATGTACACTTGTGTACGCTCATGAATTAGATTTTATAGGCTACTATATACCGCTTGTGAAGTTATTGTGACATCCTACACACCAAAACTATTACCAAAACATGTTTACTCCTAATCTTTGGGGGAGTCAATAACACACCAATGACGCTTATTATTGGTTCATGTAACATAGGATTCAATGTGTACACAAAACGTTGCGTTATATTGATCCTAAAACGTAAGTAAACATTTCATTCGAAACCATTCATCTCCGTTTACTTAATACTTCATCTTTTTAAACGTTGAAACTGATGATGCTTCACTAGCCTAACAAAAATCAAAGGGTTCTTTGGTTCAGATTTTTTTAAAGGGTATCTGCTTATAACCATTTGGTTGGATTGGGATGTAATAAAGCCATTTTCCTCTTAGCAAAAGTACTACGAGCAGTTGCCCTTTTATTTCCACTCCGATTTCTTTGGCGTTTTTGCCAACGTTGCAGAAAATGGCGAATCTTGGACCACTCAACCTCAACAGTAATAATTTGACTTGCAGTATCAAACTTGGCGAGTGAGTCAAAGTTTATATATAAAATAGAGGTCGGGGTCTCATACATATGTGTTTTAAACACGGAAAAATGTTGTTATGTACCAACCATGTACATAAGTATATATTATACAATAGCACATTGGAGGTTAAGTAACATTGTGGAAAGGATTCTCAAAAACGTTGGATCAGAGACTAGGAAGGAAGGACGTTAAGTGGATGACTTATGCCATAAGTATACCATCATCATCTTCCAATATCACTTTTGCTGATGCAACAATCTAACATTATGGCAGAAAAGTGAAGGAAGGCAAAAGTCATAAAATGTCAATTTTCTTTGAAGTTCTAGAAAAAGAATTTAAACATTATCGTTGTTACTAGAAGAAGCTATCATCATGATGATGATCATCATCATCATTGGCATCATCTGTTTCCTTAAATTTTCCTTGGCTTTGATAGAATATTACGTATAAAGTTTATTTGAAAGTTTTCCATAATAAGATGGCTTCATGTTCCACAAGGTAGAGAGTAGGGACTAGAGATATTTGCTTCCTGTTTGCTAACCATTCCGGACTTCAATCCAAAATCCAACCCACTCGTTTTTTCTGACTCTTTATGCTTTCACAAATATAAACAGAAAGAAAATGTTGAGCATATGGTTGGGAAATGGTATACCAACAAGAAAAAAGAAAAGAGTTTTCCTCCATACGGTTTGAAAAGAAATTGATGTTGGTGAAATAACAGTGATAAAATGGAAATGGATCAGGGAGACAAGTTGTACATTAAATATTCCATCAATTTCGCAAACATTTGTTCATAATACTTATATATGTACTAGTTCCACTAGTTGAAAGGAAAAGAGGGAAGAAAAACTCGTGCACTTTATTGAAACTTAACTGAAGTTTGAGTGCCTACGATCAGCCTTCTTGCTTTTTCCAAGTATAAAAGTGTAGTGCCATGTGTTGTCCATCCATTTTGAATAAAATGGGGAGACACATCAATAATGCATAAAAAATGAGTGATGTAACCCCATAAACCGTGCATTTTACCTGAAAGCAATGAAATGGACCTTACTTTTTCCTCCTGAAAGGGGAGTGATGAAAGGTAAGAGAAAATAAGCATTAAATGGATGAAAGTACAAACTATACGAACGAGGTGAAGAAGAGCGTGATGGAATGAAAATGATGATGATAGTTTTTCTGAATTACAAAAGAACTTTCTTTCACTTTGCTATATAGTTGTAGCTCAAGAGAATGTCAAACACCATTACGAAGAGGGTGACGCTTATTTGATAAGTGTCACAGCACATCGTTTTTACTCACTTAAGGACACACTACACGTTTTGTATACCTCTGCCTACAACAAAATATTAGAGACAGCAACATGTCAGTTGTGACTGACTGCTTTATAGGTATTGTGTCTACAATATGTATGTGGACATTGATCGACTGGGCTGATAGTGATATACCTACTACTACCAACAAAACCTACACTCTAAACTTTTTTTTTTGCTTTTTACGCTAAGCAGATTGACATTGATATTGATACCTCCACCTCACACACAGGTCCTGTTATAGCTTGTTTCGTAACAAGTACAGAAGGTGTACTGCTTGTACTTATATCAATATCATCATAGCATTCCTCTCCAATAATAGGCTATACTTTCCTAGTGTCCCAATTTTCACCATGTCAATGTCGGTAAATCCGGAATAACGCAACGTGCTAAAACTTGGGAAGTATTGCCAGCTAGGTTGGGGGAGATTGCATGAGTACGATGAGTAACTTTTTGCCTTACAGCAATCGGGATGAAATGATAGGAGAAAGTGAGGAAGAGGGAAACGTTTACTGTTTGCTTGCTGTCTCGTTTTCGGCAATGTGAATGTGATGATCATGCTCTCCTCATCCTGTTCAGCTCTTCTTCAAGCTAAACTAAAAAGTAAGAGTCAGTCACCGTCACCACGACAGGGACCACAAAAACCAATTATTTATCAGAGAAGAGGAGGAGGAGGAGGAGAGGGAACCTAAACACCTCACTCTTATTATTGCCAGCACTGGCTTGTAAACATAAATGTATATAAAATACATTTCTATTTTGAAACCTATGTTCAAATACTGCACATCACAATTTAATATATTGCATACTACTGCTCCACTCCACTCTACACACACCTTATGTGAAATGAAAAACCACATGGAGTACAGACTGATGCGAAGGGATTATGTTTCAAAATTAAAACGCGTTTTGCTTGGCTATTTACTACTCCTATAGTCAACTCAACGCTGCCATCCTTGGCGTTGATTCTCCCCCTACTAATTTGAATTTTAGATAATAAGTATACGTATCACGGTTTATCCTGTAATAATGGAGAGAAGTGTGTGGATTGTGGATCTATCCACGTGTATGCTACCTACCAACGGATATAATTTTTAACTAATTGCAAATATTCACGAAGCATTTGACGTGACTGCAATAATATCCTATCCCAAAGGCATACTTTAATAAATACCACTGCATTGCACAGTGCACTGATGCTGCTATTTGGCATGAGGTGGGCGAGTGGGCATTAAATTATACTTGTCAGATGCTTGATTTTAAATATATCTTCACACGTTCGTCATGTAAGGTCACTTTGCTCATCCCGTAAAAAAATCCTCAGTTTAAGGTCAAATGCCATTATGTATATTAAAAACACACAAAGTGAACATATGAGATCGTAAAGAACTCGTACATACAAAATAGATTACATATACAGCATACTGCAACTTGGTGTCTGGAATAAAGAACAAAAAAGTTATATAAAATGTGACCTTATTTGGGTGCAGTGTTTTAGTTTTGACAGTGGGAGAGGAATGCAGTGAGCAGCATGACAAAATTTGTAGACTGAAACTACTATAAAGGCATCGTGCATTCCGTTTTAATGAAAACAGTCCTTCACTTATTCAGCACAGAACCACGGTTACTTCTTGTTCTTTTACCCTTCTTCTTTCATATTACTATGTGTCTCTCCTCTTCACTAAATCTTCATCTTACATATCTTATGTGTCGCCATATTCTCTAGTCATGTCCATGTCATCTCCTTTTTCATTGTCAAGAAAATGAAAAAGATTGAAACGGGCTGGCTTTTCCCTCTCCTCCTTTTTCTTAGCTCTCTACTAATGAGTCATGTATGTGTGGAGAAGCATTCCATGTCCGTCTTATTTGAGCAAATAGACTACTGCTAGAGTGAATGCTAAATAATATGAAAATTCTTGGTGAAGGGATGAGATGTGAGTGAGACACGCTTCAAATGGATATAGTCCTTTGGTTAAACTAAAAAGCTTAAGACAAGACTTTTTGTTTCCTTCGGGAAAAATTTTCTTTTCACACGTAATGCTGCTGATGAAAATGCATTAGTATCTTATTATGATGTTCCATAAAAATACCATCGTAAGTTTAGTCAGCGCTTCGTTTTTAAGTGAACCGTTGTTTTAAAGTTAGAGTGTGCTGCTACTTTTATACTACTATACTACCATGACCATCAAAGTTATGTATGTAATAAAAATAAATATGTATGCTTCTAAATAAATTTGGAATGTACACGTTAAGCTTGCCTTGGTATCGTTTAGAAAGGGAAAATCAATATTGTTGAGAAACACTTTGTTAAATCTTGTTGGACGACCCAACATGCACAGCATTTTAGTATAGCTGCTTGTAAAGTATGCATGTTGACAACCACGACAAATTTAATTCAGTATGGTAAATGGGCGTATACTCCTTTTACCCTTTAGTCTCTTCACACATTTTTTGTCTTTCGTGAGACGTACAAGACAAGGGGATTCTTGTTTACAATATGGGCAGGAACATCAACTCGTAAATATTAAGTTAGGTTTCAAGGAGCCATCACATCACATCACTGAAACAAGAAAAACTTACCCAAACGTAATTTGCAAAAGGATGCACAAAAATCCAAATATGGAAAGTACAAGAAGAAGAGAACTGAATTCGTTATCCTTATCAGTTTAGCCTCAACTCAATCTCCCTTTTTACTTTCAATAAATGCTCGTAGTTAACTCACCAAATGCTCAATGTTATTGTCAATTTTAATACAGAGTGAGTGGGAAACGGTGTTGAATGGATTTTATGGATTTGGGTGCTTCTGTTTGTGCGGTAGATTTTATGTGGACCAAAATAAAAACTTCTAAACTGGATGTACCAAAGTAGCGAAGGATGGTCGTAGCTTCTTATGGTATAACAAAATATTCCGTTTAGTCAACCAAACTTTTATGATTATGAGTGTTTTCTGGGTTTTAATAAAATGAAAATTTGCGAAACAAGCGATATTGTGATATGGAAATGTATATCAGAAGCATACCAAATTCTGAGACCGGCATGTCATTCGATTTAAGTGCTAGACAGAGAGATGTGATGATAGCATCAGAGCACATTCCATTTTCCAACCAACCACGCCCGTTTTAAAAACCTGAAAATGCACAATCTCGTAAAATGTTGATCTTTCATTTTATATTTTGCACATATAAGATTTTTTGCTACACATTTAAGAGCTGCCAGGAGTTTACTGATACAGCAGTAAAAATTTATAGCTGTACCAAGCCGCATGTCGTTAAATTTCAATTTTCATGATGAAATGCGACGAATGACGAAGGAGAAACATAATCCAAGGATGTCTATAAATAATTCTAGCTCCTTTAATGTTTGCTTCCATGATGAAGAGCTTCCAAAATCTTATTATTTCTTATTTTCGACAGCCTGTCGCAAACAATCTTTAAACAATTTACTCTCTGAACCCAACAACTCCGGATATTTCTATGATGCAGTTAGCAAAGTGGCTGTAATTGAAATATGGAGAGGAAATTAAATCTAAACTATATTTGGAACAGCAAACTCAGCTTTATTTGAATTTTGCATACGACAAAGCTAACCAACTTTTAGTATAAAGAAATAACGTTCACTCTACTAAACGTGTATTACAGCAGGCTTTTTCAACTTGAGGACGATCTTGACTCTGACTCAGCTCTTGTCATAAAAGTGAAATATGAGCTGAAACGGCAAAAGGTGAACTTTTTTCCTGGGAAATACGCTTGGACTCAACTATTACATATGTTTGAGTTGACAATGTTGACATGATGCGTAAATAAAAAAACTAATGCCATATATTTTTGTTAACCCTGCAACAGGTAAATCTTCTAGTAATATATCTTCTGTACTGCGTCCTCTCGTAACACCACATATCACATCTATACAGAAAGGATAAAATAAATCACAGAGAATTTCACATTCGCATCACTCACTCACATATTGCGTGAGTGTCAACCAGTCCATCACTGGGATAAGTTGTAAACTTTCTCTCATCCGCATCTGCCCTCTACTTTACCAAGTGCATGCCTAGAATTCCTTGCCATATTGTTAGCAGAGAAGATACTGTTCACACGACCATACACAGGAATGAAGCTGATAAGACAGCAGTGCTTGTGCTGTCACATGGAGACGTCATAAGAGTAAAAGTGCAAATCTAGAATGTGAATATGTCCAAAAATATTTTTATGATTTTTTAAGCTTGCTGACATTCTCAGAAGCTGTTTCTCTAAAAGAAAAAGTGAGTCATTGCTGACATCATAAATCATGACAATGATTTCTATGCGTCCCACACAATTTATTTTCCAGCACGCAGCGTCTTAAACCAGCATGTTCTCCTACTTCTGTATGTCTCGCTATTTTCTTTTTGGAGAAATTAAACTTCCGACAGTATTAGGTACATTTTTATGCCCCCATGTCTTCTCAGATTAAACTTGTCAATTAACTAAATTGTGATATTTTCAATACCTATATATCCTTTAGCTCATGGCATTGTGGATGGTTATGTTATTAAATCAAACAAAGAAAGAGGAGATGATTTTGATGATGGGAAAGTTATGGAAATAATGCAAACTAAAAAGTTTGTAATCCCTTCTTTTTATAAACCATTCATTTTTTAATCAAATAGACCGACGACATGCGGGCTTCAGGCTGCCATTTGCAGGTTTTTACCCGTGCTTTCTCTTTACTATTCTCTCCACAAGTTACTAGAGATTTTAGAGGGTTTACAGAATTCTGGCCTAAAATAATATGTATATTGTAAAGAATTTTTTATTCCACTTCACATTCATGCATATAAATAATTCTCTGGGAGAGATTTTTTAATGTAAAAATATTTTTTATACAGGAGAATCGAAAAAAAGAAAGTTGAGTGGTTGACAAAAACTAAGAGGGCCTGCGGTAAAATGTGTTTTGAGATTTAGTATTTCGTCACGTTTCTCCATTTCTCATTCGTTTTACTCACAAGAGGCTTGCAACTGAAAGGATGAAGTGGGTTGAAAAAATGTAATCTAGACACAAATGAAAGAAAATGACTAAAATGGTAGTCATATGAAAACAAAATTCGAGTGAGAATACAAAAGTAAAATTTCAATTCAAAGTCATCAAGCGCAAGAACTAAAGGCATCGTCAGTTCTTGAAACTCATTTGAATATAGGTACAACTCTGGATGAAACCGCAAGTAGAACGAAGTATTTTAGAAGGCCTTGATGATCGTATGCGTTTACCGCAGAAACTGATTTTCTGACATGTCTCATTTACTTTCAATATAAAAAAAATGGCGATTATTGAAGTAGATTTGTAAAAATTGTTATTCGATGAATGACGCATGCAATTCTGGCAAAAAAGCTAGAGACCTCCCATACTTGTGCATAATATATGTGTATACCATTCACATAACGTACTTTGAAAGTAGAAAAATGATTAAAGAAACCGACCAGCGCGACACTCCATCCATATAGTCAGCAGGCACTCACTAATTTGGAAGCAGCACAGCACACCACATCACATCATCACCAGCACCCAACCGTTTTCTTCCCTTAATGAGAATATATGTGCCTTTGAAGAAGGCACAATTTGGTTGGAAGTTGGAAGCCAGAACGAAAAGTAAGTGCTGAGCTCACTGAGCAAGACTGGAAAATATGGTGTGTCTAAATGATAAGAAGTGCGTTGCTCTCACTCTTCCTCTCTCCTTGGAATAAATTTCCTCTCTCTTCTTTTTTTTGTTTCAGCAATGTATAAAAATGGTGTTCGTAAGAATAAAAGAAGGTTCAATGAATTACTGTAACAGCTTTACACATTTTTCTACCCAGAAGAATTATCCTTTCATGGCAGTTTCGTACACACACAATAAACATAACCTCAGATTGGAACAACGCGGATCTTGTGTATACTTAACAAAGTAAGTATTAAGAAGGCTCACATTAACCATTTAGAATGATATTGTAGCAGATGCGTGGTGTGTGGTGCTTAATGTGAAACAAAAGTTTCCAAAAGAAAATTGTCTAGTCGTGTAGTTAGGGAAAATAAACGCAATCCCAGCCAGCCTAAAACTAATCCTTATTTATATCAAACACTTTGTGTAATTACGCCCCAGAATCTCCGTTTTCTCTGAACTGGGAACGAACCATAATGATTAAATGCATATATATTACACATACCAAATAGTCTCCAAAATCGAGACAACATCTTGAATTACATAAAAAAAGGAATAGGAATGAATTCCTTTTTGTAAGGCCGGCTATGGCTCTGTGTACATAGATATATACACACCTGGCTGATTCTTAATTTCGTTTCGGAATACTAAGAAACAAGTGCTAAAAATATATACGTATATACATTTCTACTATAGCAAAGCACGGTAAATTAAACTTGATCAATCATGAAGAAAGAGAGCACAAGTGAAAAAAAGTGTGAGTGTTCACAAAACAAGTTTTCTTTGAGCAAAGAAAAATGATAGATCGAAAGCTTTTTTTCTTTTCAATCCATCCATTCAATCATCTGCCATAAAGTATCATCTTTCACTTCTTATTTTTCACTGTATCAATGTATCTCTTCTCTTTATTATTATTATTATTATTATTATCATTTCTCTCGAATTTTCACTCAACCGGACATTCCATAGACTCTATTCCATTCCGTATGTACCTTTGCAAAAAAAGGAGTGATGAAATCTTATTCCTTGATGTTGCTGTCCAACTTTGACATTATATTATATTACAGAATTTTGCTCAAGTCAGAAACAGTATAACAAAAGAGAAAGTAATTTTATGAGGAAAATGTAGCACACTTTATGAAACTAGCACTTTCCTCACAGCAGTCTCTCCTCCTTTCTCGTTCTCCATTTTCTTCATCACCTCCAACCTCCATCATCATCCCACTTTCTCTTTTTAAGATGGCTCTGATTTCTCATCCTCTTTCAACTCCTTCCTTATCCATTTTAGAATATTTCTCATAGTTGATCGATTTTACAAAAGAAGGATTTCTCCCATGACATTAGCAAGAAAATGAACACTGCTCCTTTTAACGTTTTATCTATATACACTATAGCAGATTCCACAGTTTGTGATTTCATGGGAAAGCCCCTATCCCTCTTTTTCTGCTTTTTGGTCAGATTCCTTCTCTAGGCCCATTATACTCCGTGTCTGCAATTGAATTCGACACATGATCCCACTCGTAATAAATCTTTTTTGAGTTCAAAGTTGTATAGCTTTTGGCTCGTGTGTGTGGAACAAAGAAAGCAAGAGATTTGTTGGAAGGTATATAGGTACCAGCTTTCACAGACATTCATTGCAAATCCTTGACTGAACTGGGACATGGATGGATGGAATGTAAGTGGTAGGCATATGTATAGGTACCTAATCAAAAAAACTAGGTTTGAGATGGAAAGCTTGAACCAAATATCCATAACCCTTAAAAACTGATGAAGTTATGTCTTTATTTTTTACGCTTAAATACATAGATGTTTGCCATATGCCAGTCAAATCAACTCAACTCAACCAGATGAGTATTATTTAGAAGTTATTATTCATGATGATGATGAATCTTTCATCATGCGTCCAAAATAACATTGGAATTTCTCACATCACACTAAATGCACTGTTGAGATTTATATGGTGGAAAACTTTGACGTAGACAGAGATTGCATCACTGCGTCTGGCATCTTTCTACTCTCTGTCATCTTATGATATGGATGTATGCATTATTTAGTGTTATACCACCTGCAAGTGAAAACATCTGAATTTTTCATGGTATTATTGGTTTGGCTTGGTTTTGCTTGACTTGGCCAACCCACTCGCAATGCAATGCACAAAGGAATCCTATCACTTGCAAAAGAAAAGTAATAATATTCGCTTCCTTGGTTGGCGCTCTATCAAAAGGAAATGAAGCTGCACAAAAATCATTCTTGTTTTTCATCTCGATTATCCACCAACGCTTGCATGACGCTTCTCTCTAGAGATTGGCAAGGAATGCATAAGAAATCATAATAATAGTACGGATGATAAAGGTTGCAAATAACGCAAAACCTTCATCGATCGGAGACAGACAGGTAGTTTTGGTGAAAGGCGCCAACGCAAGGTTTCTACAAGGAATATAAAAGTAAACAGCTTATTTTTTACTTGCATTACACGACACACGAGTCATAAAGGAGTGATGTGATGTGATGGGTAGGAGACAAGTTCTTAAATAGCTCCGGATAAAAATGCAGGTTAAAGACTAAACGCATTTAGTTGGCTCCGAGGAAGGAGCCGTGTGTTTGTAAATAATTAAATGGACCAAGGTAAGATTAAAGCCTTGATGCTGATGAAAAATAGTGCGGGTGAAAAAGAAATGCTTTGTTCTATATTATTTTACTTGGTAGGAATTCCACCAAAGCAAGAGCATTTTATTATCTCTGTGAAAGAATCCGGAACTGGGACGTGACAAAAAAATAAGCTCCAAAGTCGGAAAGGAATGTCAACATTTATATATGTTCACTGATAATAAAAAAAGTGAATAATGCAGGTTTGGAAAGGTCAACTTGTGCAATATTTTCTTTGACTGCCTACCTGCATTAGATTGAAGCATTGATATCAAAATTGTGCTGACAATCCCAAATTCTTGGACTTGGACTTGCCATCTGTCTACACATTTCATTTTCTATCTTGACTTTCTCTGAGAGAGAAAAAACTCTCAAAACGTTCTCATTGGATCACTCCATTACCCAGAGCCTCAATCAAGAGCCTATCATCAACATACATTCCTTTAAATTAAGATACACAAAAAATGCAAACACAATGGCAACGTTAGTCAACCCGAAGAAAATTTTGCTGGAAGTATAATAGGTTTGTCTATGTATACCTCCCAAACAAATGCAAATATACATGATTCTGTTGAAAAACTTCTTATGTTCTCTATTTCGAGTCCTCTTTAAATACTGTGTATGTTTCCTTCGTAAAACTTGGTGGAGCATACTGACATGTGTAGGAGAGGAAGAGAGTCTTTCTTTGGTTTGGTTTGGTTTGGTTGTCGACTCCAAAATTGAATTGAATTCCAAACTTATTCATCCTTTCTATATCACAGATTTAATCTTTGTGTTCTCGCTTTTCTCCTATGCTAAACTATGTATATACTCGTAAGAATAGGTCCCTCATCATCATACTTAATATAATATTCTGGCTTGGTTGGAATTCTGTTGTATTCCCCTTTTATCATCATATTCCTTCTTTCTTTGGGTTCTTCTTCACCTCTTTGCGTTTTTGGAGGAATTTTTTTTATACCATCATAATATGATTGTGAGTTGCTCCAATTTTATTTACTCATCTTTTACGAAATTGTTTGGGTACCTAAAAAATATACATACCTTTAAAGCACACGAGTGCCCTTTCCTCTAAAAAAAGTCTTGAACTATTCTTCTTTCAATTGGATTCCGATTTTCTCGTTTTCTCAACAAGATGAAAATGTATGCAAACCAAACCAATAATTCTGGAAAACCTTTTAAGGCACACAGACATGTCTGCCTCCAATTATGTAATGCTCTTATACATTTGAACTTTTTCTTGTAAAACTTTCTCCAAACTTTCTCCTGTAGTCCGTGCATTAACAATAATATGAAGCAAAGCAACCATGAGCCACGATTGACAATGCTGACTTGTTATAGGAAAAATCAGACAGCTGGAGCGTGGACTTGCATGATTTTGAAGAAGAAACTTAAACTCACGGGTATTTTATTAAAAATTCATCACGAACACACGAGTCTCAAGTTAATTTGACTCTTATTGTATTAGTTTTCTTTTTTCTGGTGTAAAGTTCACCATATAAATTCCGGGGATTAATAATATGAGGGAGGTGGTAGAAGCAAGAGGATTTTAGTGTTTCGTACAAAGTTGAAGGAACTGAGAGAGAGAGAGGATGAAAAGTTGAGCAAGTGTATTTCATGTGACTATGTTTATATGTGTATGTGTGTTGCAAAGCTTTGAGGATATAGGATGGAGATTGAGGATAGTACAAGGGATACAATAAATATGGGGACTCACAGGGTTTTCTGATGCTCAGTTGCGAGGAAAGTTTTACATTTTATTTCCCTAGTCGGCGTACAAAGGTTTAGAATTGAAAGAAGTGAAAAGTCACAAAGAGGACGGGAAAAATATATGTATGGAGAGTAAAAAGGTTAAATGAATGCCGAATGCTCACCAAAATTAATCTCCGCCTTTTGGGCTCACTTTCACTTTAATCATGATTCAAAGACGTGGTAGCACCCAAAAAGCCACTGACCTTATGCTCCCTCCATGCTTGATTTGCTACTGATTTAGTGTGACTCGCGTAAATTTAATTAGATGTCTTTTTATGTCCTTTCATGCACCCCCACTTAGTTTAATAGGAGCTCCGTGACATGAAATATCTCATACTATAAATCCTCAATGCTTACCTTATATAAGGTTTACGGTTTTATACATCTTACATCACAACATTACATTCCGTCATTCATTCACTCCTGCATCCCTTTTAGTATTACGTGTTTATTATATGTATTAATACAAATTCTAATATAAAATGATTTACTACATAAACCCTGTTGGCTTTGCCAACAAAGTTTTTAAACATCATGTATCCATTTCATGTGTGGGAGTCTCAACACAAAATTTTGACAACATGGTGAAACTGGTAAACATATGCTTTCCCATGTACTACATTTCACTACAGAGGGAAAACTTCATTGAAGTTTTCAAACAAGTGGTAAAACGCTGATCGTGACAAAACCCAAAACATATCAACACCATACATAAAAGTAATGTTGATTATTTACACAAAAACAAGCATGCAGCTTATTAGCTGCTACTCATAAATCCTAAGGACACGTCATATCACTTGACTATAATCGTTGACATGTTTGCATAGTATTGCTCATTTATGACATTTATTTTTACCTAAAAAGTTGACAGTTCCCGCAGTCTGAACTGACGGCTGAGTTATGAATGAAATGATGCATGCAAAAGTCTAAAAGTAACTCACTTTGTTATTTATTTAAAGGTCATAGGAGATGAGATTTTACCCGTATACCTTACCTACTTACTATTGACTAAAATGGCTTAAAAGCACAGGGAATAAAGTATTTAATCTTGCTTTAATAACGTGTTCAAAAGATTTAAAAAATGATTCAACTTTTTGGTATTAAACTAAAGGTCACATGGCAAGCACATCTGCTTCCTCCATAAATTGAAGAATTTCATTATGCCACGCTCCCAATGAGGATGTAGCCATGAATGCTAATCCACTTTGAAGTTAACCCTGAAGATAACTCATTTTAAAAGGAATGGAATTTTGCACGCCTTCTTTGATTCGATGGATGAAAATAGAAGATCTTTTCTCTATAACAGACCAGACCAGAACATTTGGTGACGACAAAGAAAATAAGAGAAGACCGAAAGTGTGTACAAGATGGTTTATTGCTTCCTTATTCCTTAGGCATTTTTTAATTAATGGATTGATTATTTGATTTTCCAATATTGAAGATCTTAGCTCCAAAAGGGTGCTGTTGCCTGATGAATAAATTGGACCGAGTAAAAAAAATGTTGGAGCCAAACATTACGTCCCACATATTACATCCCGTGTATATTATTGATTTCAATTAAAGTGAAGGGAAAAAGCAAGAGCCACGCTTTAGGATTGTCGTCACGCTCACCCTAATACAGTTAACCCATCCTGCGTGACGACCAAAAAACAAGGATTTGCTCCACAGCCCAAACAAAACTATAGTCAGCCCAACAGTTTTTGGAGAAACATAATATAAGCTTCCAGAGGTGAACCAAAACTTGTGTATTCTCTATACCCACCCCTGCTACTTGTCTCCACAAAAAAAACCATTTTGTGTTTGAAAAAGAAGAAATAGTCGTGCCGTTTGAAAACAAGAAAAAGGAATGAAGTAAGATACATATAGAAGAATGTAAAGACGCTTTCATGCATAATTCTCCCAAAAGACTACATACCTACATGTGTGTAAGTACGAGTGAAACAGAGTTACTTAAGGAATTACTGGAATCCTGACACTTCAAATCCATATTTAACCCTAGAGTCTGAGGAGCTTGAAAATGTCTTGGAGAGTAGTGAGGGGAAAACGAGGGCAAGGGAAATGAGACATGTTGGACCCTACGGTGCGGTGTTACAACTTCAATTTGAAGACATATACACTTGTACAATCAAGATAGGGTTAATTAAGTTTTTTCTCTCGGAAAAACCATTGAATCCTTTCATGCCTTCATTTTTTCCAGTCTAACCCCAAACTTTTATGTTTCCCATCTGCAAAAAAAAGAGATCTTCTGGAATTGACACAATGTGCAGACAGATATGTCCCTTTGCTATTTTCTTATTCATTCTCTGCAACCTTATTTTTCTGAGGAGAAGCACACAATGCTATACGTTCAAAGCTCAAACAAAGAAACCTATATACTCGTGCGTATTTTTAAAAAAATCCCAAGAAAACACGAAGGGATCAAAGTAAACCAGTTGTTGATGATGCCCCTATTGTTTTATTCCCTGCTGTTCAATACTCCCTGCCAAACATTTACAAAAACGTGAGCATTTCAAGTACTTCAGAGATACTTGTAAGTATTAAAAGTAAGGAGAAATTCCAACTTGTGAAACTTTGGTGTAGGCGCATGGCTCGATCATTTTCAATGGCATAATTTCCATTAGGACAAAAAGCAAAGTCAGGGAATTTTCTTTCCTCCTCTGCCTCTTCTTTCTTTTCTCAACAAAACATTCCAATCTACTTTCCCCCCTCTTAAAAATTTGTGGGATGGCATGTCAAGCAATTTTTAGATAAAGTACGAAAACGATCTATTTACGAGATACTATACTAAACTACATGAAACTACCTACCTCCACCTCCCTTTTTAAATGAAGAAGTTGGAGTGGGAAAGTAAAAGTCAAACAAAACAAAGTTGTAAAATAATACTTAGCTTTCTCTCTTGGTTCGTTTGTTTTTGTTGGCGAAAAGTTTAAAAGATGTACATACATACTACTATTATATTACATTTTGTACATGAAACTGAAGAAGATTGAATTGGAGATGCACTTAAATGTTTAGTATCATCCACACATAATATTAAATCCACCAACTACACCACCCGCCATCACTTTTGCATCTGAATGAAAACACGTGCATTTGTGAGGATGCGGAGAATGATAGGTTTACGTTTGAGGAGAAAGTAGAAAAGAAAGTCGAGCCCAAAAATATGGTGGTAGGTAGGTATAGCGCAGCGGTAACACATGCAATCCAATAAAACTCGAATGGAATGACATGACATTGTCACAACAAAAAGTAATGAAAGGGAAAGGAACAGTAATGCATGCGGTGTGATAGTGCTATGTGATGTGATACGATAGGTTTGTATTGTGCTATGCAATAATGCTTAAAATGTGAGCCTTTTTATGTTATCATAATCATTTCATATCATTCCTGAAAATTGAACATATGGCTGGATTTATATATATCCTGCGCCTGAACATTTGATGTGAATAGGAACTTTCCCCTTGAGCTATTTCAGCAATTTTCACTTCCACACTCCTTTCCAAGCTATTTAAATAAATGAATGGGTTGAATGAGTCTCCAACTTGATTCGGCTATTCTATTTCATAACACGTTTGATTATGATACAGATACAGATGGGTGTAATGGATACTCCACGTACGTGTGATGTGGTTTGTGAGTCGAGAGGAGGAGACGTTTTATATAATTGCTCTCACCATCAAGATCCATAAGGCTAGAGGCAAATTCATAAGGATGAGGATACTTTGGATGTTGAATATTACACCATAATGTTTTATCCCCGTTTAATGTAAATTCTCAAGTGTTTGCTTTCCTACCCTCAAAATATCCTTGGCTGGCGGATAGTATATAGTCTCAAATAAATTGTCTTTGCGTGTTGGGATTCTCATAAACTCAAAATTTTATAACCGTGACCAGATTAAACACACCTTGAAAATGGATGTAAAGTCAATTGTGTGGATTTTGGAAATAATAACAAATTTATTTAGAGGGGTTACGTGCTACTTTTATATACGTGCACTCAAATGATGCTCTGCGTGTCTAACATATTTCCGCAGAAAGGCTGTGTGCTTATATTTTATAATAATACATAGTTTCCAGGTTTCTTGGGTTCATTTTTTCAAGTTTTAGAATGGAGAAATGTAGGTATTTTATCGATTCCTTGGAATTTTGCTCGGAAAAGGGTAAATGGAAAAACAATCCGCACTCACAGAAAGCTATGCTCTCCCTTAATACTTCAGTAAACGAGTTGAATAATGCGAAGCTCGCGAGTTACGTTTTAGCTTTCGCAAGATTATAATTTTGTAGATAAACATAGGGTCCCTAAAAACGCTGCTACTGTTGTTGTAACGTAAACGTCATTTTTGAGTCTACATACTTTTTTTCACCGCTTCATCATCTCACGCCCGATAGTCGACCGTCTGTGCATCACGAAAATATTTATATATGGTGAATGAAAGCTTTTTTAATCAAGTTAACATGCACCTATGTATAATGGCCTCGTTCTAGCTTTTGATGCTTAGTCCATCAAAGGTATGCCGGATATGACTTCAAACTAATTTATTTCTCTTAATACGATTTTTCCATTTCATTTACAGCAACACATTTTCTTTTCAGTAAATAATGTATTTCAATGTTTGCTGGTTTGCTGGCATGCACGTGTAATGAATAAATTGTTAGTGCAGAAATTGCAGAATACAAAACCAAAAAGTAGGTACGTATTAGGTAGGTACTTGGAACCATGTTTCAATGATTACCATGTAAAGGGCGTTGAAAGCTGTGTGCTAAAGATTCCTAAAATTACCACCATGATATTATAGAAACATGCCAAAAATGCTTAAATTGTTGTTAAGTCTAATGGATAAAATCACTGTTTTAAGGATGGGTGTCCAATTTTCATCATGAAAGAAAAAGTTATGAGATAAAGGGCTAATTTAAACTCTACGTGTGAAATTCACTGGAAAGTTGATGATGTTGTTCGCAGATCTGTTTCCTTTCGGATGCAAAAGAAAAATTATGCCACCCACGAGTAAACGAGCCTGGTGCGATGTATTTTTCAAATAAGAATTCTGGATGTCCATTCCATGAGCAACAACACCTACCATTACATAATATATATATTATATGACTTCATTTTGCCCATCTGTCTTCGAAAGTTTAAACATATTTCTCTTTAAAATTTTGTATATTTAAGCAACTCTCATCATGATGACTTTTCTATAAGGTTAATTGTCCGACCATGGCCATGCAAATTGCTCTAGGTATAAATTGCTGCAACCAGCAGCAGCAGCAATGACACTGTTGGTTGACTCATTATCTGCATGCAGGTCCACCAGAACCCAGACAGAAACTATGTATTCTCCTTTTATTTTTTTACTTTTTCGTCTCTGAGGGCAAATTGGACTAACTTCTCGCACTTACATATGGTGGTAACATAAAAGCTCATTTTAGCCCGTTACGTCTACTTTTCCTGCTCACGAGCGTACTTTTGTGTGTTTGCTCTAAATGTGTTTCATCTGGTGATGATGTAGAGTAACGTAATTTTCATGGAATTAACAGACAGCCTGGCGTAACACACACACACACACATATTGAATTGAATTGAAGCATTTCATGCTGAGACTTGTGTGTGTTATCATCATCTCTTCTTTGTCATATGGTGCAGTCGGGTGTGTAATCAGTATACAAGGAAAAGTATAGTCAAAATATACTTTTACTTGTCAAGTTTTATGGGGCCGTTGCAGAAGGTAATAATCTGCATGTGTGAGTACATACATAGAATGTCTATTCTCGACTTGAGGAAGAAAGATTTTATGGAGTCATGTTGGAAAAGAGAGAGAGAGAAAGAAAGAGAGAGTTAGTAAAAAATGCATGTTAGATTCTTCACGCGTGATTTTCGTTCATCCAAGTAAACAGTATGTACGGATGTGAGGATGAAGAACCAGAGCAGACTCCCCATGTAAAATAAAAGGCTGTAATAAGTGAGAACTTCCCAATATTTTACCCACGGAACGGAAGATAAGACTCAAATGGACCATAATATCTGCAAGCAAACCCTCATGCATGTTGCATGTTTGCTTTAGAAGCGCAGACCTTCAATCCAACTCAACTTCCTCTCCAAAGCACCCATAGGATCAAATAGCCACACAAACATTAAAGCAATGACAATTTAATGTACGGTATGTGAAATTTTGAATCACTACCAAAACTACCAGTTTCATTTCACATCATAGTCCTCCTCCTAGTATATAAAGTGATGCAAACTTTCTACCATTTATTTCAACAATTTCCAATTTTGCTCTCTAGCTTTGTGGATTGGATTTCTAGCAAGCAGAAGCAAGGTGTCCCCAGAAAATCAGCTCAATTGTGTGTATTAAAGGAGTAGTGAAGAGCAAAGTTTGGTGTGGAGGAAGGAAGGAAGCGAAAAGTGTCTAAAAAGTAAACTTTTTTTGTGGGCAATATCCACCTAATCCATAACGAATCTCGAGGGATAATGTCTCTGTAGAAAAAGTTTCCTTACAACTGGTTCACTAGCAGCAAGAGCAATATAGCAATGTTATATTAAGTAATACTGAATTTTAAATGTCATCCACAGACAGTGAAACTTTTCCCTTGTTACACAACACACAAAAACTACCTACCACCTTCATTTAAGTAGGGAAGCGGCGGTGGATCATATCATAGTAGAAAAGCATCAGGATAGAAAGGACGCAGCATTCTTTATCAACACCATTAGCACTTACTAAAGACGTCGTGTAATCGAAAGTGAGCTCGTTATGACATTCAATTCTGCGTGCACGCCATGCCAGACCCGTATCTTCATAGCACACATATAGTTCCACCTGCGTTTCATGTGGAAGGAAAAGTGGTGTGGGGATGGCGAAATTATATTTACTCTGTGTGTACCACCTTCCATTGTGCGATAATGGTTGGCTGGGTTGGAAAACTTTCTCCTCATGTGCCATATATTTATATATTCATGATAATGCTACGTACATACATACATACACACATGGATGTTAGATTCTTATTCTTAATTTGCCAAGTTGGTTTTGCTGTTGCATTCACTAAACTTAAACAGGTATCAAGCTCGCTGAGGCCGCATTGAAAGACAACTTACAATTCCCTAAAGAGGAGTAGGCAACTCTTTTTTAGTCAAAAGAAGTTTATCCTTATTTGTCATTGCCGTCAGAAAACGTGAATGATGGTAAGTGTCAAAGAAGATGAAGATGAAACACCACACCAAACCACAAATAAGCTGTTTGTACCTGCAAAGAGGTTTCTTATAGTTAAAAAAATGTGTGTAATTTGGCACACCAACACACACCATATAAGGAAGTACATAAATATATGCTGATGATAATGATAATAGACATCGACATCATCAGTTAACATCGGTAAAAAGTAAGTCATCTAACAGATATGGTAAACCAAGAAGAAGAATATTATTACTCTTTGACATTAGACCAGAGTCTCTCACAAATTCAGATGAAACAACATTTTTGCATACCTCGCCTCAATATAATAATATGCGTATTTAAATGTGTTTGCCTACTTTTTTCCATCAGAAGCTATAAGCCATAAGCCAAAGACATGACATGGCAGAGAAAACTATGGTAGTGCGGTGTGTACAATATGATAATGAAAATGTTCCCGTGGCGAAGGACATGGTCACAGAGTGTCACAAAATTCATCTCATCCTCTCTGACATAATTCTGAGACAACTTTATCCCCCAACTACTTATACATGCATATGTAGATTATAATGTATATCGTTCCTTTATAATTTTTTATCTGTATGCAATGGAATATTGATTTTATGATGGTATAAAAAAAAGCAGCAATAAGTCGATCATTCGTAAAATTTCATGCATTAAATAAATGTATCATACTGTGAGCTACTTGTTAGCTTAAACACTTTTGCCCGTCTTCTTATCACAACATGCTTTTATTCACGACGGCTACTCTATGATAAACACATGCAGTAACAAAGTACAAAACACCTTCCTAAAAAGGTTAAATGAAGTAGAAAATTCTTGGGATTATTTGGTCCTCTCTATTCAATACAACTACACAACCCGTTCAATATATAAGTAAGGAACTACGTTCAGTGCTGACTCCGCAGTTTCACTCAACTGTTACTAACCCCTATAAGTGTTTTTCAATAGCATCTAAAAATGTCACTATCCTAAAGAGAAGAGAAAAAACAGCATGTGCACATGGAAAATGACACTTGCAAGGTGAAAGTGCAAACACATTTTAGTGGGTGGTGGAAATGAGATGTGCTGTCACCTTCGCCTAATTTACTTTAGACGCGTCCATATGTATCAGACTGGACTAGAAGTAATGGAGTTTAACAGCTGGAGGAAATTAAGGCCATGGAAAAATGCGGTTATTTCTGGAGCAAGCAAGAATAATTAGTAAACACTACCGCACGTACTAACATAATTCTGAGAACATCAAATCTAAAAAATAAAATGTGACCAATCATCATCAATTTGCCTCGTGTAACCACAATCGAATGTATTTTAACGTACAGCAAGAAAAAGTCCCAGAATATCTTTATGAATTTATGCAGCGAAAATTACTTTTTGTTGGGAACTCGACTAATTCCAAATGTTGTCTGACATTTTAAAAGACAACACAAATATAAAACGGTAGGTCAGATCATATCTTGGAAAGCAGGGTTTTATGTTGCCTATTTGGTTGTAAACTGGAGAAAATGCCTTTAGGTCACAATAAAATCTTGTTAAGAAATAGATGAAATCCTTTTTAATATATTTAAATGTACACCCATATAATATATATTCCAATATTTCAAATAACGAAGTACGTGCAGCCCACATCTGCTCTAAACTTTTTGTTCCTTATACAAATGCATATACAATCCACGTTAAATTCCGGACCAATTTCTATGTCCCCCCGGGAGTATATGTTTCCCGATCAATGAAATTCCAATTTTCTCCATATTCAAACTTTCATGACATGTTTATGTTGAAGGCTACCTATTTCATATTATCAACAACATATATTATACATAGGCTTCAGAAAGACAGCCGATTATTTTTAGCTGAAAGGTTTTTCTTTTGCCAATCTTTATAATCTCGCATATATCTATATTCATGTGACAGGACCAGAAAGAATTTTCATCCCTGCGGGCTTGGATTTAACTCTGAGAAAACATAACTGAAGAATGAGAATTTATCCACAACGAAAAACCCTAAAGTAGTTTAAACATGCGTAATAAATAAACATGCCGGTTCATATTATAAATTGTGTGTGGGCTGGCTAGCGGTACTAACCCTAATTCTGCACATTCTACCTAAAATTCTTTGTTGTATCCCCATTTAACCAGCATTTTTTAATATAATGTGTTTGCATAAAATCTGCACATTTTAAAACTATATATTATGCAGCTGGTGTAAAGTAATGTTTTTTCATGCAGTGATTTTAATCTTTGACCTTGTGTAAATACGTCGTTACATTCATGGCCCTCCTTCCTGGCAAATTTCCTAGACATGCACCATAACATTGAAACGTCTGACTTCACATCTGGAAGCAAAAGTTATATATGGGGGCGAAAACTGAATTCAAAAACCTCACACAGCTCGTATTATCCGGTTGTATTCCTTTTTTATTAGATGAAAACGAGGGAAAACATTTTTTCAAGTGGGCTGGATGATTTATAACGCTGAATGAAAGAGAGGGAGAGTAAAAACTAAAAGAAAGAAAGAGGCTATACATACTTTACCATTTCCCTTATACATAAAAAACTTGTCTTATCTTTTCTTTTTGTCCATGTTGCAAAAAAACCTACTGAACATTTATTTTGTGGAGAAGAGGAAGTAGTGTGTATAGACACAGATCAGGCTAGGGATTATAATGGAATTTTGAATCACTTTCAACAAGCACTCAAGTGACAACATGAGTTCAATGGTGGTTAAGTGCACAACTACCCCCTATAAATCCTAGTCTTTTAGATACAAACAAGGATTTGGTTGTGTCAGTGGTACAATATTGGACTAGGTTCCAGACATGTCATGGAATTGGAGTTGTAAAAGTTGCCTCAGGAAATACACATTTTCTCGTCTTCTTCATTCTCAGCCGTAATTTACTGAGAGAGTGAGTGAGAGGCAGTGAAAAGCATAGAACAAAAAAAAATGACTCGACATTCACATTGAGATTGAAACTGTTGCCATTACTTTCCGTCTTTTTTAGAATAGGTCTTGGACACATTTTTGTGACAATCTAGTATTTATTACTAAGCTGACCTTGTTGCAGCTTAGAGGAGAAAAAGAAGAAAATATAAAAAAAAAATTGGCTGTGAAAAGAAAAACTTGAGAGTGAATCAAACGATTTAAGTTTTATGTTGCTGAATGCTTTCAAAACATTTTGGAGACAGGATTACAGAGAGTCAAGACATTTGATGACTTTCTCTTTTTAAAAAAATGTGATTTATTGAGTATTTAAAGTGGAGTGGGAGTGAATGCAGAGGGCCTGAGATCCATTAAACTCCCATTACTGCACTTTGACAAAATTGACAAAAGTAACACACTTGTTGAAAGGAATATAGCTGCGTCTGTCGTAGAAGAAAATCCTTGACTGCTAAGTATTTTTGCTTTCAAAATGATGACGATGTGTAACACTAACACAGTGAGTAATTTAATATCAACAAGGTCTTTTGCTTTTGCTGCTCACATATCTTTGTGAAATTTGGGAAAGATGCCGAATGTCGAATTTCTCTTGGAAAATGGAATGACACTAAAAAGCTTTTATCCATCAAGGATCCATGGGGCTTACTCCATTTGCTATATAATATTGCTTTTGGCTTTTGCTATTGTGCATTTTGCCTTCAGCTATTTAAAAATTTGAATTAGTGCTTGGAAAAGCAATTTATTAAATTATTGAAGCCTTTAGTCCCCTTTGTTCAAACAAAATTGGAGAGCATTGGAGCTGCTGGCTGCATTGTTTCCAACTTCTTTTATTTACTGACATTTGAGTCCTCTTTCGTTTTAGTGTTTTTTTAGAAATGAAATGGCCTTGCTCAAAGGAGATGCGGCTAACTTTAAAGATGGCGACAAGAAAGAGGAATAAAATAAAAGGGAGTTTCATTTCACTCAATGTTTTCACTCCAATTCCACTGATTTGATTAACAGACTGTACATGAAGCATTGTGTTACATGCACACGCAGTTGCTCTGAATTCAATCCATTTTCTCAAGGTTTCCTATTTGCCATTTGTGAAAAAAAATCGTAAAAAAGTTTTCAATCTTAGAAATGCATGCTGATGGCGACTTTTGTACGTGAATAGATTTCCAATCAGCCACATGGTTTCACTTTAATAAAGAAAGTTTTCATTGTTTGATTTGATATGTGTTCCCAAAAGAGAAAGTTTAAACCAACATGACTCTTCCTGCAAGTGAAATAATTTATGCATTATCCGGCACGAATTGAATGGTAATTAACCTTTCAAAAGACACTCTTGTGAGTTGGTGATCACACCTTTTCTTATAATTATAATACTTTATATTCCTAAACACACGCGCTCACTCGCTGACTAACGAATGTACAGACTCTTCCCTTGCCTTATAATTTCATGTCATCAAATGTCTAAGAAGTTAATGATTCATGCCACTCAAAGCAGACTAGTGTAATGTCATCTGGCTCGAACCTTTACCTGAAATTTTGTGACTTTCATTTATATGTAAATGATAAGTGTATACATAATGATCAACATGTTTAGAAACAATGCGGAACATGATGATGTGATGCCTACTTGCATGTGGCTACTAAAAACCTGTCTTCCATTCCACCTCCAACCTCCTTGAGAACTTTAATTGGAACAAAAAACAAACAAAAACCACACGAACAAGGTGAGCTGTGACTTGTCTTGACATAAGTATAAAACATGTGCGATGATGTGTGAAGAGAAGTTATTTTTTGCTTCCTGAAATTGACAGGTTTCCCTTGTTCCCCCCGTGTTGCTTGACTTTGAGTGGAAGGAGTTGTTGCACAAAAACACTACACATACACGCTTGCTTAGAAGCCCATGATCGACGACAACCAGTGGCCATGTGTTTAGTTGAGAATGGCTTTCTCCTTGATTAAACAAGTGAACAAAACGAGTACAGAATTACGAAGGAAGTTGATGATAATAGAAAACCAAAATTAGCAACATGTCGCATGGGAAAAGTTAAAAGAAATTATTTGTGAGTGGATCGTAAATTCATTCCTGTTTCTGCTCGTAAATCGTGGTACTAAAGTAGGCAAACCAAATTACCTAATAAACTAATTTATTTGAATAATGAAAATAAAACACACTCAATGTGGGCTTTATGCCAAGCTCAATTGTCACTTTATCGCATTCTTATGTATTTAGTTTTCTAGTTATCTCGAAATATATCCCGATGGACTTCATTTAAGGGCAACAAATAGCATATGTCTTAAATTTCGTGTCTTTATCTTTTGGTATTCATTTCGCGCATGAAGTTATTTTACTTGCTTGTAGATATCACCCACAATGCCAATAAAATCTTGTTCATGTGATGACAAAATATGATAGCATTTGCTGCTGGTGCAATAAAATGCAACGCTACAGAAGCAGCAGTAACGTCCACTTTTTTATGCAACTCATTTCTCTCACAAAAATAAACTTTCATGGTCCATGGGTGACTGCATTTGGGCATCGGAAACGTAATGCGCTTTATGTTTTAAGACATTTTGTCCAATGCAGTAAAAACGGAGCAAAGATAGGATATCATTTGAGTATTTCTCAGCAAAAAGGCTTTAAGCCATAGTTAAGACTTTTTATTCAAAAAGAGACCGACAGTATATAAGGTTAGGTTATAGGATCTCATACTTGAAATAGAAACCAAAGTTTTAGTTTGGTATTTCTTCTATAAAGTCAAAGAAATGCTTTTAACTCTCCGGTTGCAACTGCTTAAATTTTTGGTAAGTTTCTCAAAAAGAAAGAGGATAAATGCCAAGAAACTCTTGCTGTTAATAATGCTACGATGCGATAGTCCTTGACTGAGCTGATGGAGTGGCAGTAAGAAGATCAATTAGTACAACAACTTCCCTGTTGAAGATCAAAGCTGTTTATTTTGGACTAGAAACATTTAATGCGGTGACTGCACTTGGTTAATTGGTGGCAGCTCAAAATGATGAAAATAAAAACTAGAGCTTCACTAAAGTACACATCCGCCTTCATGATATGATAAGTATGATAGACAGGAGTAAATCCAGGATTCCAGTAGAAATTCATGTGGAAATGGGGAAACTTGGGACGAAGAACTCAAAATATGTGGGTATATACATATACATTTATGTATACTTATTTATGTACGTGGGTCATATAGGTAGTCGAACGAAATGAAAAGATGAGTTCGGGAGCAGAATACTCGACACGACATTTATAATTTGTAAAAAAATCAACTTTATTAATATTATTAGAGAGTTATTTTTGAGTATATTAAATATGTGCCTAAAAAGAGATGACTTCAAGTTTCACAAGCTGATACCTTAGAGTTGGCAGTAAGTAAAACATAAATTATGCATTAGGAAGGTAGGTATTACTTGCTGTTTCCTGGAAGGAATACTAAGCTAGGTTTCATTTAATTCCTCTACTTTTCCAATATTTAAAACTAAGCATGTGCTGTATTATACATACATAAATTCAAGCATTTGTTCATTTATGACTAAAACATTGCTATAATAACTAGTTATGAAAATTCAGGAAAATACAAAATTATATGAGAGGAACATTTACACATTCTCTCTCTACCTAATTTCATTCAGATGGTATAGTTTCCTTGTAAATGGAGTTCCTATATAGATCACAGACTTTACTTTCTTCCATAATTCATTCAACTTAATTTTTTAAATGGAAGTGTACAAACAAGTTAGAGAAACATTACATATATCATCCCTCTCGACAAATTATAAGTGTACATGCAAGAGCTTCTCAGAAGTCTCGTTTTCGAATCTTTATCTTAATAACCATTTTTCTAGTCAGACATACTATACCAGCTACGATCACATTCCCATTCAGAAATCTTAAAGCATTTCTTGAGAATGAAACCGTACGAACCTATAATAACCGTCTACTTCCTAATTTTTCTATTTCCATGCAATTTTATTCCAATAGCCTCTTACATATCGAGTCTTTGCTGTTCCTGCTAATTCTCCGGCGTGTAAAAAACTTTTTTCTTCAAGAATAGTCATCAAGTTCGTTATTATCTTGGAAAATGGCTTTTATGCAAATCTGAGTATACCGTTTATCATAGGATTTCAGCCGAAAGTGCCAAAATGGCTATCCATATCACTTTCTTAAACCAAACCATTAGAAATATGGTTAAATAGCTGGCAAAATGAGTGAGACCATATTCATATGCATATTCACTTGCGTATTTATACCAACTTCATGCATACTTGCATATACTCACATATTTTTTATGTAAAATGTTTTGCCTGCTCTAGAAACTAGTTTGCAGATTGTAGGCATCGTTTAAAAATGCATTTTGAGCTTATCTCGAAGGTGAAACTTTTTTTTGGATAGCTTCTACTACAACGTACTGCATTGAATGTAAATGCAGTTTTTAACTGATTTTTTTATATACGAAAGAAAATTTGTTTTGCTTTCTGCTCTCCTTTCATTTACCTCACCCCGACCAATCGCTCAGACACGAAAGAGCAGAGCCCAGCGTTCACATTGTTCACATTATAATTTACTTTATGTTCTAAATAAAATCCTTAGGATGGATTGGATTGATGGTGACGGATGAAGACAAGTAACAAGGGACAAAGTGTTGATAAAAAGTGGCAGGAGGCCATGAAACCTTGTCATTTAGTTGTAAATCGATAAGAATGAAATCTGACTGCCAAATCCCTTAATGGCTATATATATGTAGCTAGCTCTCTGTATATTATTTACAAGCATTAATTTTATTCACAATGAAAATTTAACCTGCGGCCATTGAAACCAGAAACAGTTACACACGCTATAAATCAAAGTGAAGGGAATATTTCATTCTCTTAGATCTTTGGCTATATATTATATGTTACTTATGCTTGTTCAAAAAACAGGTAATTTGATACACATTGCTAAAAACTTTTTAAACCATAACTTTCATGCCATGTTGCAACAACTGTACATGCTATAAGGTCGATATTGATATCAAAAGAACATGTAAAGTTGTTACTAAAACAGTTTGGAATTGAATTAATACATTTGATTAACGTATTATTCACACTTGCCACTCCTAGAAACATCAACAGACACAGACAGACATCATCGAATTCTCATTCTCATTGACTCTCACATAATTCACAAATGTAGTATTAACTTTTGTTGACACATGGACATCTCATGTTCTCAGTTTCAAAGTATATAGTTGACTGTTAGCGAGAAGAATATTCAGCTAAAATAATTTATACAACCAAATGTAACATAATATATATATTCCCAACTGCAGTCAAGTCAAATGTCAAAGCAATATGTTGTCACGTCATATTTTACTCACGATCAGCAAAACTTACTTGAATTTCAAAATTTGGAATCAAATCCATATTTTTTTAACAAGAAACCACGGACGGAGCACCTTCAGGATAACTGTTTCAGTAAGAATAGAACAGAATCCTGCATACATTTTATTCTATGAAGGTTAGGCATATATCTACGTAGTGTACAAGATATGACATGACAGAGCCTTGTTTTAATAATAAACCAAAACCAGAACCCCAAATTTGGTTTAGTCATCACACATGCATGAATGGAAATGAAAACATCAAAAAAAAGTTCGAATGTATTATGCATTTTTACTGTCTGCCCAACTCTATCCATCCTTGAAGGATTCGGTGTAGAAAAGCGTACGCTTCATTTAACCCATACTGCACAAAATGGTAAAACAACGGAAGATTCGGATTCCGTGTGCACTGCACACGTACATAACTCTTGGTCAATGCACTGCACTATATTTCATGGCCAGAGCAAAAATTCCAATAAATAGTGGCATTCGGGAAAGAACAAAAATGTCTAACTTGTCTTGTTCAGAGTGCAAAGTGAAGTTTCACCGACCGATCCACATGACACGTTTTAGCATGTGAGTTTAGTAATTCATTTTCTTGCACATCACATCCACAATACTACAATCCACAGCGAACATGTAAAAAATGTTTCACAAAAAAAACCATTTCAAATGCTACTATTGATAATATAGCTGAAGAACAGTAGCATTTTAGTGGCCTAATATGGATGATTAAAAAGGAAAGACCCATGTGGTCACTTGTTTTTGCCACAAGCCCGTCTGTTTCCTCTGTGGAGTTGAATCGTTGGATGGGTGTTCAGTTCAGAGGTTATCTCTTTGGAGTTGCTGGTTGCCCCATTACCAGAAACACGTTGCATTTTACTTTTATGATTTTCCTTACATGGACCCCAAACACGTTTCAAAGGCAGTTTTTTATGGGAAGTAAAAGTATACATATTATAGATACATACATATACCCTAACATAACATCAAACTTCTGGTCAAGTTGTTTCTTCCTCACCATTAAAACTGGTCGTAAACTGCATTCCTTGCTCGCAAAGTCATGTCATAAGCAAATATTAAATGGTGCATTTTGATGATCTAATAATAACGTAATGATCCAATTTTCTGTGTCTTTGAATAGGAAAAAAAAGAAAAACACGTCATGTTCAGTAATAACTTATGACAGCATTGACTTTCATTCCCTCCATATTTCATGCCAGTAATATCCGTCAGTGCTTATTGCTAGTATATTAGCCCATTTTCGTGCTTCATTGTCCAAAGAAAACAAATTACCCGTTGAGTTCACTCCAACTTCCAAAACCATCTCAACTCTGCTATACTCATGCATTAAGTTAGACTCATTCAACTGAATATTCCGCATAAAAGAGATTAACTATATATGGATAGTATAATGGATGTGTGTATGCACGTGAAAAGCATTGTAATTTGGAATAATAGCTTCTCCAATTTTCAAATGTATGAGTGATGAAGCAACCTTTCATTTTCACCAGTCTCCTCTCATTCTCAAATTACACAAATGGTTGCCGCAAGGCATAAAAAGCATATGAACGTGACGTGATATGTGATGGTAGCCAAACCGTGAGTAATTTAAATCAGGTAGAAAGAAGGGTTTCACACTTAAAATATTTTATGCTTTTTTTTGTATGTACTCAACTCTTTTGTTGCTCAATTTCCTTTATTACTTCCGACCCAAAGTGTATCATATCGTAATCATATAATGCATTATATTATTACCACTATCATTTGCCCATTCAAAGGATTACAAATAAATAATAATTATTTTGATATAATTATGGAAATTGCCGAGTTGCATTGAACAACTTACTACTTACCTACTACTGCCATGATGATGATGATATTGAGGATAAAGGTTGTTGGTTTCATTCTAGATGGGCCATCATATTTTATTCAAGTACTTGTTTTTGTTGTTAATGATCGATTAGATGGTACTGATGCTGATATTATGATGCAGAATCATTAATTCTTGATTTGAACCAAGTTACAAAACTACATTCCTCATCCTTGAGGCTAGTTTGATCCTGCTGCTAACAACAACGTCAAACGCGTGTAGTGTATAAAGTGTATAAGAGGTGTATGGATGATCACATCACATCCTGAAGACAAAATGTGCAAACTGTTCCGTGAAGGAAGAATGAAGATACGTGATTTGATATAGTGTCTTTGGCCACGATCAAAACAGAATGGCTTACTAAACCAGAGAAAATGTTCACTCACTCAAATTAGCTACTATATAACCACCACCACCACCACTGTTTTGCTTAGTTTTCTATTATTCCAAGTTTCTAAACCATTATTCTCTTGGCTTGTTTTGCACAGATTATTTTTCATTTCACATATAATCACCTTGGAGCAACTTTTAGCTCAATTTCCCCAAAAACTTGGCTCTAATCAGGGGAGTTTTTGGAGAGCCAAACCACGAAAAACACAAACCACAAAACTGACAGTAAAATGATTGCTTTGAATCTGTCCGTACCGAACTACCGAACCAAACCAACACACGCAAAACTCTATTTTCTGTGCTACTATACTTTTAAAGTACATTCGTTACATGCATCAAACTCCCAAAACCCAGCACTCTAAACTTTTACTGTGGATTCCTGCACCGGCTGGGGGAAAAGTTCAATCTGACTAATGTTTTTTTCAGGATTTACTATCATACAACTGTATATCTACATTATATCACCATCATCATCCTCATGGAAGAAATCTGGCTTATTATTGTTAGTCATCGTGTCAAAGTCTCATGACGATGAGGATGATTGTGTTGGTGGTATGGTGTGGTCGGTGAGAAAAATGGCAATTGGCAAAATGTAGGACGTAACCACTAAATCTTGTCGTGATGGAATAATACAAGTTCATTTGTAACCCAAAATACCATTCCAGTTGTCTCTTGCACCCTTTCTCACATTAATCAGGTTGGCTTGAATGGCTGCACAAAATTCACAAAATCAAACAAATAGAGAGAGGTTGTGGTTGTAGATAATGTAATATGCACATATAATATGGAGTCTTTTGTTAAACGAATTCACAAGTTTGGGGTAAAAGAAACAGTTTCGGAATGTTAATGATTGTATTATAGTATTTATGTAGGTGTTGGTAATTTAGGGTATTTGTTGAGTTCCAGCACAAAATTGAATATCATTATGAATGTTACGACATGACACACTGAATTATTTCAAACAATTAGAGTATTTTTTTCCTCTAAAAGGGGAATTGCAACTGTTTCTGTTTCTCTTACATTCGCCAACAAAAATGACTGGTGAATAATGCAAGGGCATAAGTCAGAACGGCTATATAAAGTATTTTTCTCTAAACAATTCACATTAGCAGCACGTGTATGCATACACAAATGATGTTGGAGGAATTCCCTTAATTTTCTAGAGAGAACATAAAATTAAAGCACAGGCAGCAGAGCAGGAGGAGCCAAACTCTCTCCTATAAATGTGTGTACCTTTTGTACTTTTTCCCTTTGTTGCAAAAGTCAATTAATATCTGTCGTGGTGAGTCTTTTCTCCCTGAAATAAATCTTGCACCTTTTCAAATGGAGCAAAAGAAAACAACAAATGGAGAGGAATTTTTGTTGAACTGCTGCTGGTGCATTAGCACGAGCTACATAATAATAGTCTCAATAATATAGCAAAGTGTCTTTGAATATGCATGTGCGTTCATGTAGCGGCCACATCACACAAAACTTGCAATAAGTAAATGGACCCGGAATACATTACTGAAACCTTTTGAACAGATGGTGACAGAAGAAAGAGAGACTCTGCAAATAATATATAAAAAGTTTGAGTTTTTTTCAAAGCCGTCTGTTCTCAGTTCTTTCTATTATAATTCACTGGAAGCAGTTGTCAACCTGATCGTCTTCACCGTTCAGTTCACTGATCAAAATAAAATAAAAAGGTTTCATCAAACAGAAAGAGAAAAGTACTCGGAACTGGGATATATTTTTTGTACAATTTTCTTCACTCAATTCTTCCCAAGTTTATATTGTCAGTAGGGTTTTTTCAAAGTGTGAGCTTGAGAAAGTAATGTAATAGCTTTGATATTTTATACACAAAAGAGTAAAAGATACGCTCACAATGGTTGACAACCTAGTCATTTTGATCATTCATGAATCGAAATTCTGGAGAAAAAAAACTGTCGATATAATTTTTTGTTCAAACTGGATAAAACTAGTGACGCATTGTCGAAAATGAAAGGTAGTGATTTAGAAGGAATGTGTAAGACTATTACAGTTCCAAGAACCAGTTCTCAAACAAAGATGATATATGAAGGGGTGAAAGTTGGGACAACGGTAAAAAAATATGGTAGTAGTCAAATATGAGAAATATTCTTATCTAACGTTATTTTTTTCCTTTGAAAAAAATTCCTGGAAGAGATAAAGAGAAAGTAATAGAAAAGATGGGGGAGTGAAATCACGACGATTTATGAAGTGTACACAAAACACAATCGTTCAAAAACCAAACGGTTTTTTTTATTGAAATGAAGATTAAACTTGCAAAACTGAAATTGATTTTTTTTGAAAAATAAATATTATGTGCGATAATATACTCAGAATTTAGCACAAGAAGAAAAAGTGGGGTAGAGACGATTTAAACAAAACCTCAGCTCAGATCATGTTCCAGTGTCAACACCCAGAATGAAGAAGTCGGAGAGACAGCCAAGAGGCAACTGAAGCTCAGTTTGGAGAGTGGTCGAATAGACAAAGTGTGCATGTGCCTAAGAAAAGTGACTGAAAGTTCGCTATATATCTAGTTCTCTGTTTGCCAAATGGAGTTGGGCTGCTGCGAGTTGTTGAGTATGAAAAGAGCGGATAGGGAGAAGGAGCATACAGGAAGCGAGCTACAACCACCACACCACGTAACGTTACGTACGTGAATGCTGCTAGAGAATTTTGTTGAAGATAACAATGTTGAATGTTGGACTTGGACTGTGTAAAGGAGAGGATATAATGCAATGTAGAAGAGAGAAGACGCTGCTGTTGAAGCACTGGTGGTGGTTTCTATTACATGTTGCTAACTTCATTTCTGCAGGAAAATGCTTGAGACAGGTTTCCTCCATCCATATATGAAATTGCTAATGTTTATGTTTGTTTATGCATTCACGCTGCGTTTAAAACTTTCCTAATATAGTGACGGCGTGACTGAGTTGTTTAGATTGGGATACAAGTTCATCGTTGACGCTGACCGTGTTGGCGTTGGCTGGTGATGTGATATGATGATTGAACAACAACTTGTGCTCATATGACATAGAAAAAAAATGACATGCAAAAATATTGGATATCATAAAATATCATCCTATACATATACTCATCTTATAACCAGTCGAAGGAAAATGGGGTTTATGGGGTTTTGTTTTGTATTTTCTTTGAAAGAAAAAGTTGTCTTTTAGGAAGGGTGGAGAAATGTTGAGTGCGGAGGTGGACAATAATGAATTTCTAAAAGTGCAAAAATGCATCAGCTTTGGAAATCGTTAGAACAAAGAACAAACCATCGAATAATCTTATGCTAAGAAAGGTGATAAAATGCCGGTCGTATTGTCTTCTAAATCATAGAGATCAGGACATGAAAATGATAATAATAATTATGCTCAAGTATGTATTTAACTGCCGTCTGCCGTGGTGCATTGGTTCTAGCTGAACTTAAGCATTTTTGTTTTTTACACATAAGTATGAGGTGTATTGGAAAACGTCATGAAACAATAAAATGTGGTTCCAAGAATTTTTACATTAATATAAAATGTATACTCCTATTCTACAATCACCATTTTACATACGTATTATATATATACTAGCATACACTCTGAACATTGGCATATGCTTTGATTTGATATCATCTAGGTTTACACAAAAGTAACTCATTGTGGGAGTTCACTTCAATCTATTGAGAAAATATCAAAGTAGCGCTATATATTAGATATTAATTTTCTTTTACCATTCATAATTCGGCTATTAAATTCATATGGGTAAACCATTGGTTGTAATTGTGAGATTACTAAAAGTTTAAAAAGTCAAGTCATGATGAGACACTTATATTTCCTTTGTGTACTGATAAGCACAAATACCTTCATTATTTCTACTTCCGCCCAAGACCCTGACCCTGGTAAGCTATCTGAAGCAGTTGACTTTCTATCTAAAGATGTAAATCATAAGATGTGCTATAAAAATGATTAAATATACTATCGTCGTATTTTAGATGGTGACAGTTTAAAGTTTGACAAGTTCAAAAACCAAGTATGCCTGTACAATCCACCATTTCGAGGTGAAAGTGAATTTGGCTACCGTTGGATGGAGGAAATGGACCATGATGAAGTTTTGGAGTTGGCATTCGTCAATATGGCTTATGGACTTTCTTCCGACGCCATTGCTTTCCGTCATGAGGAGCTAGGCTGGAGAAAAAACATAATAGATTACCTCGCATTGATAACAAAGGCCACATGCACGGATAAAGTTGTTGCGGAGCAGTTTTTGAATTCAGCAAAAAGTTTATTTTTGCACTATTTACGAAAGTACGACTTTTTTTTGGGGAATCAAACAGTTGAAAATGAAGAAGTTGAAAAAATAAGGAAGGAAGAGTGGGATGAGATCCTGGATTCATTAAAAACTTGTGCTGCACAAGTGACTCCAATCAATATCTTAACAGACTGTGGCTTGGTACTATATTATGATCCAATATACACAGCGAATTTTTTGAGACAAACGTCATCAATGCATTATACCTTGTAATTTTACACACCTTGTTTAAATGTCTTTAGGCAATCTCCTACACTGGGACCGATGGCCATATAAATCCTATATACGAAGATTCGGAACAGTTTGACGTAAGCATAAATGCTTTAGGTGGGAAAATAGATTGGGTTATTGAGAACATTTGGTGGATGTTCCAAACGACCTATGCAAGATGCTATTCATTTTTCTACCCAAATGAAGATGTTATTCTATTGTTCTATCAAATGTTCCGAGAAGATTTCCTCAACTACTTTTCGGTGAGATGGTAAGTGGTCCAATTCCAAAATAGGAAGTGCAACTTTTCCTTACATATATATAAAGTAATTTATACGGACGTCTTATCTTACGTTTTATCGTTAGTTTTAATTAAAAAACTGTGTGTTGTAGGGGATCAGTAGGAGCAAATGGAGTCCACTTTCCAATGATATTTGGACCCTATGACTCGACCACTTCTGCTATGAACATGAGAAAGTGTGCCACAGCCGCTTATCATTATGAAGGTCTACAGGATCGTCAGTTGGTTAGACCTGTTTCAGTTAAAGTGGGAAATGTTCAGGTTCGAAATTTCAGGATTGCGGAACGCGTACCTTACGATCCTTAAAACTTGAGCATTGGGGGTAAAACGAATGAATGTCCTATTTAAATTATGAAAATCATGAAAATAAAATCTAAAAGTAATTTTTTGCTGTACCGATTACGATTTTATCATTCAACATTAATCCTTAATTTTCATAGCATTTATCAAACAAATATGGCATAACATTCATTTCATTACATAATGAGCTGCAAACTTTTTAAACAAATCCGATATGGTCCTTTTAATCATGTTACATACATACATAACGATGATGAGAGCATTGACTTCATGCATGATGGTTTTAGCTATGTTAAGTTAATTAAGTACCTACTTGAATGGCATACGGCTGGCACTTTTTTTACAGAGCAAGCTGCATGAAAAAAATTGGCACCTTGCTAAGCTATTAATAAATTCCAGGAAATTGCGATTCATTGTCCTCACAAACTGAAAACCTTCTTCTGATTACCTCAGCAAGGCTACGCTTTTCTGATATAACATATCCTATACATATGCACTTTATGAAGCTTTGACAATTTAGTGAAGCTTAAGTTTTATGTAGTACTGATTTAGATCAAAATCCATATGTACACCGTAGTACGGTCAACTTGAATCCCCCAAAAGTTCTTACGTAAACCTACTTCAGCGAGTCCAGAGTTCCATTTTTTTTAAATATAAAATCACTGCAAACCCTCTAAATTAAATTATGGACTTTACCTCGGTTATTTGCATCCTGATCGGCAGCTGCCTCCTTACTTTAACCTGTGCAGACGGTATAACAAAATTCTATATAAAAATTTACTATGAAACATATTTCTAGATTGCATCAAGATTGATTCATCTAAAGTTAATTTTTTTAAATTCTCGTTAGAAATCGACGAAGCAAAGTTTACTCGATACAAGGATGAGGTTTGTGAGCAAGTTCCTGCCTTTAAAGGGGACGCAACAAAGCAATCCGAGTGGTCAAACGACATGAGTCAGAGTGAGATTTTGGAGTTGGCTTTCGTAAACATTGCCTACGGCTTATCCTCCGACTCTGCTGGCTATTTGAAGGATGCACTTGGAAAGAGAAGAGCAGTGATAGATATGATTTCATTAATAACCAAAGCCACCTGCGCGGATCACGTCATTTCCGAAATGTTTCTAAACTCTGCAAAAAATCTGTTCCTCTACTACATGTTGAAAATGGGTAACACCACAACGATGGACGCTGAAGAGGCTGGAAAGAGAGAGAAAGCTTGGGATGAGATCCTTGATGCGTTGTCAACTTGTGCTGCGGCTATAAATCCAATTGATATTGCTACGGTTTGTGGCAAGGTAAAAAAAAGCTTTTACCTCAGGATGAGGTTGTCGTTTTGATACGATCAAATCAGATTATAATAACAGTATTTGCAGTCAATGCTCAGTTAGTTTGATTGATTGAAAAAGTACATTCATTTCACTTCCCCCTTTTTATTATTCTTATACATTTATAGGCTACAACTTTCGTTGGACATGATGGAACGGCTTACGCCATCCAGGAAACAGTCGAGCGATTGGACACGGAAGCCGCTGGAAGTCTTGATGTCGGAATCGATGTTGTGATTGACACAATTTGGTGGATGTTCAGTACGACATACGCCAGATGCTATTCATTCTTTTATCCGAATGAGGATATTATCATCCTTTTCTTCCAAATGTTCCGAGATGAATATCTCGCACCATTTGCACTTCGATGGTAAGCCTGGATAGCTTTGCTTCATCTCAAATGTCGGAAATGACTTTTTAGATTTCAATCTTGAGTAAAATGTTAGATACCTTTCCTACAAATTGAAAGGAACAGCAATCTTTTTAAAACCAATTTTTTTCTTATGTGATTTATTTTTCAGGAGAGATGCTGGACAAAATGTTATGCATTTTGATATCGTATTTGGTCCAATAGACTCTTCAACTGCGGCTGAGAATACGAGGAAGTGTGCATCTGTAGCTTATCAATATGAAAGCATCCCTGAACGACAGCTTGTCCGACCCGTCACTGTTCTTGTGAACAATGTACAAGTCAGAAATTTTAAAGAAATTGCCTAGTTCCATTAAATCAAAACTCAGGTGGATTATATCTTTCATGTAAACATCTATTTATGTCGACTGTAACTTCAAGCATTTGACTAACGAAAATAAAATGTTAATATCAATCAAAACTAAAAATGAAATTGATTCTTTCTGGAGAATCTCAGGACAGAGGGTATTCTAGACGTTTCTTTACTCATGGAATATTTTTAACTGTCAAATTAGTTTAAAATGTCATATCATTGCTATTTTACCCCTGTTTACATGATAAATGCACTTCATAGGTTAACAGGTTCATAAATATAATGCAAATTCAGAAATTCATCACAAAATGATTAAAATGCGAGGATTCGATTCATGCCATCCAAAATGATGTAGTGGATTTTATGAGAATATGTATGAAGCAAATGCATGCCGAGCATGTGCTTTTTTACGTAACAGCAACGTGAACATAATATTTCATTCGTAAGCTGTTTTTCATTGGTTATAAAAAGTCGACGACAACTGTTGGTGCAGTGTGCAGCAATCCAATAATATTTAACTAAACCGTTTAGTCTCAATTAACTAACTGGTTTATCTACATTTAACGACATGGATTTGTCACAAGATCTCGAGGGTTTTGAACCACTTGATAACAAAGTTATTGGCAGGGGTCGTGGTCGTGGATTCAAGGCTATCAACGAACCTACTACGAACGTAAGGAATGTTTTGGTCTGGATTAAAGTATCTTTGGAACACTAATAAGGTATTTAATTTGTTGTGGTGATTTTTTTTAAAGTCGGCAATCAGGTCCAAGGAAGATGTTGGGACAATAATTCGACTGCAAACGTCGTCATCCTACACCGGTGAAGGACTGCTGAGTTCGACAAGTAAAAGTTCTGTATGTACGGATTTTGAACCTGTGGGTGTGGGTGAGGTTCCTCCTCAACCACCTCAAAATGATGAAGGTTGTGAAGGACAAAATGTGGAATCCCAGAAGACTACTACTGTAGGAACCAAAGGCACAAGGTACACAGAAGTAGAAAAATGAGATGAATGAATGTGTGTGGTTAATAAGGAATGTAACCTTCTTAAATAAGTCTCGTTTTATTTAGATGCGAATGTTTGACAAATTTTGTTCAGTTGACGAAGAACAAGGATGTGCCTGTGTATGAGTACCATGTTGCGTTTTCCGAAGCCTTGGAGTCTACCAACTTGAAGAAGAATATTATGAAACAACTTGTGAAGGCTATTGGACCGGTGAATAATTTTGACGGGCAAATTTTATATTTACCCAAGCGATTACCCAACGACGTGAGCTTCTTAAATAATTTCTAACACCACACCATTTTGTATCCTATGAGCACAATAATTTAATTGTTGATTTTTTGCAGGTAACTATTATCCCATGTACTCACCCAACGACACCAGCTGCGGAAGTCCGGGTCACGATAAAATTCATCATGGAAAAAGAGTTTACAGACTTGGGCCCATTTTACACCATTTTATTTAAGAGAATAATGATTTGCCTTGGCTTTAACGAGATTCGTGAAGGCTTTTATGAATCTTCGGAAGTAAGAGTGTTGGAACAGCACAAGTAAGTTTTCTTAACACGCACTTTTTCAAAGTTTCCAAAACATGTATAACCGCACTTCTTATCCCTTCCTCTTTTCTAAATAAGGCTTCTAGTATGGCCAGGGGTATCTCTAACAGTCAAAGTCAAGGATGGAGGGTTGATGTTAATGGTTGACTCACCGAACAGAATTCTTCTAGAGGATACCGTATACGACCATTAGTAAGCTAAACGAAATACAACTTACTCATTTCATTCAACGATATGAATCATTTACTTCTAACGTAACGACTTAAACTCGGCCTACGTTGACAGGTAAATTGGTAGCTCATTCTGAACTTTTCTAATTTATATGCATAATGGAATAATTAATTGCAGTAAGACGATGCATGAAACGGATCCAGAAAATTTCAGAAAAATGTTTTCAGATTTTGTGATTGGTCAAATAGTACTTTGCGGTTACAGCAATCAATGTTATAAGATTGATGACATATCCTGGGACCTAACTCCTCTTTCAGAGTTTAAGTACGGATTGAATTTGGTAATGCAATTATAGATTTTAAAGCAGACATCTCATTCATTTAACTGCATTGGTTTTACTAGTTTGTTCTAATCATTGTTGTCTTTACTTTGCATTTTTATTTATTTAGATAACTTACAAGGAGTATTTCAAAAATAAATATGACGTCACGATTAAAGATCTTGATCAACCTCTGTTGATCTCTCAAATTAAACCCAGAAAGCGATATAACCCTGAAGAAGCTGTTCGGATGATATCAATAATTCCAGAGCTGTGCAATTTGACTGGGTTGACTTCAGACCAAAGAGAAAACTTCAAAATCGTGACCGAAATACGAACTATTACCAATTTGAACCCCCAATTAAAAGTCAATTCAATGAGATCTTTGCTAACAAGAATTCTAAGTGGGTCTACGTTTCACCTGTCTACCAATCAATATTGGAATTCTCTCCAAGGGCCATCTAATAAATTAGTTATTTTCTATTGGTTCATCTATGTAGGGTCAACGTTGGCTAAGAAAATTTTTAAAGACTGGGGCATTGGAATGGACGCAGATGTAAAAAGTCTGATTGCACGTAGAATTGAAGGGCCTAACCTCACATTTAAAAAGGGCAACAAAGAAAAGTTGGTTCAAGACGACTTTTTCAAAGAGGCTTCTAAATCGTGTTACGAACCGGTAAATTATATATTACAAACTTGTTTTGAAACTTTGCTATAGTGTAAGTTATATGGGCTCCTTAAGACAAAGTTTTTTAATTTACTAGGTTGACGTTGGAAAGTTCCTAATTTTATGCACAAAGAAGGATGTCTCAAAAGCCCTTGCTTTCGAAAATTATTATAAGCAGGCATGTTCATCTGTCGGAATTAGAGTTCGTTCAGTTGGTACAATTATACCTCTTACGGAATACAGATCATCTACGTATGTCAAGGCTTTGGAAGAAAATTGTGATCCGGCAAAGGTTAACATATACAATTAATTAAAAGAATACATTTTGTAGGTGGTGCCTACCTATCTGTAAGTCATAAGTACAATCTTTTTATTGAAATGAATAGGTTCAATTTGTAATTGCGATTATGTCAAACGTGCGGGATGATGTATATGCGGCTGTTAAATCATTTTGTTTAACAAAACGTCCAGTTCCCTCCCAATGCATTCTGTCCAAAACATTGGTTATGCGGACAATTCAAACCATTGCTATGAAAATTTGTTTACAAATTAATTGCAAAGTAGGAGGTTCACTGTGGGCTTTAAAAATGCCTGTGGTAAGTCCTTTGTCTCCCATTTCCATCCCACAAATCAGACATACGAATACAACCCATTTAAGCCGTTTGTGATTTTATGTTATTTGCAGAAAAAAATGATGATTCTTGGCATGGACGTGGCTCATGATCTCGCGCGAAAAAACCCCAGCGTTATAGCCTTGATAGCAAGCATGAATGATGCGTGTACAAAGTACTACTCTAAATGTGGTTTTCAAAAAATGCATCAAGAGGTGTCTGTTGGCATGAGGGTCCTATTTATCGATGCATTGGACGCGTATAAAGAGGTACATAAGATAAAGTTATCATTATGAATCATGGCGTAAATGTTAAATATACTCTGTTACTCTAGAATAACAACGGAGAGTTGCCAGATCGAATTGTCTTCTTTCGAGATGGAGGAAACGCAGGGACGTTTGATGTACTGAAAAAGTATGAAGTTGACGTATGTGTAGAGGTTTTAAAGGAGGAATACGTAGAGCAAAGGAAATGTAGTATGCCAGCATTTTCGTATATCTGCGTAGCGAAGCATTTTCCGGAACGGATTTACCTTGTTACTGAGGTATAAATCATAAATATTTGAGTCTATATTCTTATAAAATGGTGCTATCAGCTAATTAAAATCCATAAATAAAGTTTACCTTTATCTACTTGTTTATGATAAATACCAAAATAATGTATTGATTATCGATTTGATAGGGTGAAAACATCGTTAATCCTCAACCTGGAACTATTGTTGACAATACCATAACCCAACCTTTCTTATATGATTTCTTTTGTGTGTCGCAGAAAGCAAAGCAGGTGAGACTCATGATAATACAAATACAATATTGTATGCTATTAATTATGTTAGTTTTTAATGCATTTAAATCTTTGTTTTTTAAATAGGGCACTTTGAATCCAACGCATTATACTGTTTTGTATGAAACAATTCCTACAAACCCAGACCTTATTCAGCAAATTACGTATAACAGCACCTTCGTATACTACAATTGGCAAGGAAGCGTTCGAGTGCCTGCAGTCATACAGGTAGAATACATTGACCTTGATTCTGTACAATTACCAATTGCTCGAACATACAATATACTAAGAAAACATTATCCTTTACCTTTTCTTTACTAGTACTCACACAAGTTGGGAAAACTTATCAGTCGTGCTAGAATTGACCCGTGTCAACTAAGCGAATCCATCAACAGTACATTGTACTATTTGTAATAAAGTCATCCGTAACTCTGCAAGCTAGAAGAGGAATGTTTGAAATCATCCGAGTAGGATCCGGTTATTGGAGTCATTTGTTAATTTTGAGTCATATTAGAGGTGGTGGGTGCCTTGTATTAATTACTATTCTTTATTGGTGTTAAAAAATATTGCAAGTATTTTTAATGCACTCACGCACGTGCATGCCTCAGCAATCTCATTGTTTTTCTCAATCAAAACTTAAGTTCTATGATATGTGGTGCATTTGCATTAAATAAGTAGACGTGTAATGTCTGTGTAAAGCATACGAATTGTATTTTTCTGATTTTGTAGATAAATTCTTGTATCTGTATGCATCTACTGTCATGTAAGTATAGAAGCAAAGCCTTTCGAATCCATTTTTACAAAATAAGGTACTCAGTTGAGTGCAAAATACTTTAACATACGTACAACAAAGGGTAATCAGAGCGAGACGAGAAAAACATTTGCAAGTAGTTGAAGCTTTGGTTTTTGCAATTAAGGTTGACTCTATGCTGCAAGCGTGTCTTTTGAAAGGAAATATCTTATAAGAGAACATGCTTGAAGTTACATTAAAGTTAAATTTTGTGACTGCATATTTTCAAGATTTTTGTTTCGCTGCAATACTTCAGTTTCTGAGCCCCGATGCAGAATCATTGTTTTTTTTATCAAAGTTGAATGTGCCAATTTAGTGCATTGTTCTCAAATTCATTTTTTTGAAGGTGCAACACTTCCGTGTTTCTTATTGTAACGTTAAAATGAGTATCACTTTTAAGCGGCGAAGTTTTGTTTTGGGAAATCACCCAACTTGGCGAATTCAACTTGGAAGTAGCTTTAATGAGGTAAATCAGCATTTAAAAATTTTAAGGTAGATTCTATGAAGAAGGTCAATTGTAGTATTAGTAGCAAGTAGTAATATATATGTACTATTTGTTGATTGCTGCCATATCTTCAAGGCTTTGCAAGTCACATTCAGGCATCTTCCGTACTCTTTGCTCCGGAAATGTATGCAAGTTTCTAAAAGTTGGAGACGATTAGCTCTGGAAGAACTGCAAGCACGATGCATAATACACGTGTCAAACGTGAACCACATAAAAATGGTTCTACAAAAGCTTCAAGGATGTGCCAATTTCCGTGTTGGAAAGTGTTCCATCACAAATATTGGATTGGATAATAATGTACTATTACATAAATTGTTCTTCAAGGTCCAAAGTTCACTAAATCTCTTGAAACTAGTCCACTTGACTGAAATAGATGAGCTATTACTATTCAAGATATTGAACCAACTACCCAATCTAACTCACCTCTCAGTGACCTCCACAACAACTTCAAAAACAGAAGCCCTGAACGAAAGTCATGACCACAGTGAAGAGTGCTTCAAATTTCCACTTTTAAGTGGTCGAGCAAAAGCAGCGGTTTACGTCCAAGAAAAGTACGACCATGGAAGTAGTAACATGGGTGAACAAGCCAACTTTGAGACTGGAAACAGCAGCAATCTACAATTTCAATTCAAAAGTATAGTACACTTACATCTAGATCTTGGTCCACACGTAACATTCCAACTTCGCAAAATATTCCAAGTATTCCCTAATCTCATTGAATTAGCCGTTGCTAATGTGAGAGAAGAAGCTCCTCGTAGGAAGAGTCTCAAGAGTAGTGGAGATGGGCTAGCATCAGCACTAGCACATCATCATCATCACGAAGTAAAACTGAAACGTCTTACTCTACGCCAATACTCCAACATTGGTTTTCATGAGAAACTCTTCCAAACCTTAATGAGATTGAATATGCATTTGGAGAAGCTTGTGGTAATCTTTCATCCTCCAACTAAGACACTTTACTCGTCATCTCCCTCACTATTCAGGCAGTTTATTGAATCTCAAGGCTGTAGCCTCAAGATCTTGAAACTAGAGCAAGTGGAGGATCATCTCTCCCTATGCATTTCCACTGACAATAGTGAAAGCGCTGCTCAAGAGCAAACCTTGTCTTGTGTTGGACATGGCAAACATAATTATTACTGGGATTTTAATTACGCTTCCCCTTCAATTTCCCTGCTTCCGATGTGTCTACCCAACTTGCAAGTGTTGCATGTACAAAAGCCTCTAATTACAAATTTAGCTCAGGTTCTTCACCACTTTCCTTCTCTTAAAGAACTGTCATTACAAGTATGTTATGGATGTAACTGGAAAGGAATTCTCCCTGCAAAACTGGAGCCACATGTGAAGATTACAAGGCTGAAGATTGATTTTATTGATTCGGATTCTTTCTCATTTCTTGGATATTGTTTCCCTTCTTTACAAACTTTACAACTTTCCTACTGTAACGAAAGTTTGTTTTACGTGCTCTGCAATTCGATACCTTACTTCAATGGTGGTGGAAACCTTATTTCATGTCACCAGTGTCATGGGACTACCCAAGAATTCTCTGCAGTCAAAGCAAGAGCTAAAGATGGAACTTTGCATCCTGCTACAAACAGAGAAGGCACAGGTGTGTCTGCACCTCCTTCTAATAATGTCACAAAAAATAGAGGTGACTGTCCTGTGGCTTCAGTGACGACTCAGACTAAAAATGCACAATATGGAAACCTCTTTCCTCCACGTGGTGAACAAAGGAAAGTGAATCTATTTAAGAGTAAGTCCTTTTACATGTATCGTATCATAAACTTTTTTTCTAGTTTCATTTTCACTTGGCAGTTTTTTTACAGCATACAATGAAAAACAAAAAAAGTTTTCCATTATCAACTTTATTCCGAATTTTGAGAGCATGTTAACGAAGGCTAATCAACTTGAGAAAACGAAACAAGACAACTTGAAAGCTCATTTTATTCACTTGAACAATCTTTTTTTTTTATTAGACTTGACACTTTTGACTGTGAGAACGTGTGACCATTCATCTTATGAAAGATTTGCTTTTCTTCAAAGAGAAAATCATCCGAGAACCCAAACTCAGGTATGCTTTTACTAATGTAAAAAATGTTAAAACTTTGTAAACGCCTTTTTGACTTTTGCTCGACTTTTGAGAAGTAGTTTGTAAGTGATAACGATACAATTTGAGTATCATATGAAATGTTTAACAATAAATTATTCTAATTCGAATGTATATAGAGTTTAACATTGGACCTTCAAGGTATTTGTGATGAGGAAGTCGATGTAGGTGATTGGGGAGAGAATAGTCACATCAAATTCTCATGGCAGGAGTCGACCACTATGAATGAGCACTTTGTTGACTTCCCATTAGTGGATTCCAGCGAAAATGAATCGTGTTCTTCAGCCTAACAGTTCATTATATTTCATAGGCTAATTACGCTATGTTTGCTGCAGCCTTGTCAATGTAATAATAAGTATAAATTATCTATAATATATGGTGAAGTGTTTATGTAATTTGTTTCAATGCGAGAATAAAAATTGATGGTGCTGCACCGATAACAGTAATACGAATGCCGAATGTGTACAAGTTGCCCCATCACAATGTTTTTTTAACAGTAATTTTTGTTAATGTTAAATAATCCGATGGTAAATGATATTCTAGGATTTTATTTTACTTAACTTATCATAAAGTAAAATAGCTATCTGTTGTTTTAAGTGATTTTTTACATTACATATTTCTTAAATACAAGCACTATGGATGTGAGGATCACAAACGAGTTTATAGAGCTGACACGAACTGCATGTGAAGGTGTAGTTGAGCTTGTTGATGGCGTAGTTGTCGGCAAATTATCTACAGGAACTAATCGTAAACCATACTTTTTCAAAAAATCAAGTACTACTCCGTTTGACCATCCAAAGCCGACCACAACCTGTAAGATTTCCAAACATGGACACGAATAAATAGATAAATATACTAACTAAAATATATAAATTAACTTTGAATCTTTAAATAGTTCCCGAACCTCGTATTCGCCGCCACTGCCTGAGGCACCCAGGATGCTGACATCATACTGGAATTAAAAGATATTATAAACATTTAAATGTTGAAATTGTAAGCCTTTGCTCTCAACAGCCTTGCGTCAAAAAATGACATCAAGATAGTTGAAAATACAACAAATTTCAATTAACTGATAAGCGAGACCAAATTGATTTAGGAAATACAATGATTATTAGCCATATAATAATTTACAGCATAAAATTACACAGTTTAAAAGATTGATGAAAAATGAAAGTGGGTTAGTTGTGTGATAAGATTTACCTTCTCAAACATCGCTTCTGTTTGTACGTATGCAAGGTGGTTTGATTGTATCCATTTTTGTGCCAGATTGAATGCCAATTCTTGAGCTGTTGCTTCGCCTGTGTTGTCTAAAGCTTCTACAACTAGGTGATTCAGAGGGGCCCATCCCTATATTCATAAATAAATATGGTGAAATATTCAGAGTAATATAGACATTCGTTCGGATAATGATTCATTCGGGAAACGATAATGAATGGAATGGGGCAACGTGATATAACTAGTAAAACTTGACATACATTAGGAAAGTCCCATTGTAGACCCGTTTGTAACATGGAAGTTGGAATTCCTCCAGGAAAATTTGTTGCGCCACTGGCGTATAAGTAATTGACTGCTCGTTTAGCAATGGTTTCGGTATCTCCATGATGAGCCTTTACCCAAAGCGGGGCAAGATTTGTGGGGAAGAAATATCTGCGTTTTTTTCCTCGAACATGATCAAAATCAAACCAGGTGCCGTGATCTTCATCCCATAAAACATCGTGAATTGCAGTCTTCCAATTCTCTGCTTGCTGATCATAGAAAGTTTGGTCGCACGCAGTAGCATTATTTATCTGAAATGAGTGGTATTAAAATAAAGTAAAGTTACAAAAAAGGAGACACTTATGAAAGACAAATATATTGGTTTCATAAAGTAAGCTTACCAGTCCACAAAATTTGGATAGAAGTCTGGCATTCCAATATATAAAACTGTTCAAGTCGACAGGAATTATATTACGAGTTTTGGTGTGTGTGAGGTTACCTGAAAATGTAAGTATTTTATATATAGTCGGGTCAATAATGTGACATGATTTTGGGGAGAGATGTCTATGAGCAATATGAGCAATTGATTAGCAATGAAGTTTTTTAACCTTCCATCATGCTTTCGCCTTCAGGTAGAACAAACCATCTTGAACTGAAATCCCAGCCTGACTCAGCCCCAGACTTAAGGTTTGCGTATAGAAATTCCTTTTCATCTTCATCTTCCAATGAGTGAACAAGCTCATAATCCTCGCTGAAAATTGAATTTACTAAATTGCAATTAGACCGTTTAGACATTGTGAATGCATTCTGCTATAATTATGTAAACTTGTGTGAATTAACCTGAAAGATTCCGGTCTGGGGTCTGTAAGTTCAACATTGTAACGAGCCATTACATATCCAGCTGGATTACCACCTTCTGTGTAAACTGTAACCGTTCGTTTAGTCGTAAAGAACTCAAATTCCTTTTTCATTGTCTCAATATTATTTTTGAGGAATTCCACATCCTGCGTTGCTTCATAGTAGGAATCCACCATTGGAATAAGCAATGGGGGTTGTGAACGTTGGTAATAGATTCGACCTCCATTAGGTATAAACCCAAGCTGCTCAACCATCTCAAAAAAGTTTTCAATCATGCCCTTCACAGTTTCCGTCATGTTGGAAACTAATAACCCTCTTTGAATCCAGTACGAGTCCCAGTAATAAAACTCCTTGAATCTTCCCCCAGGCACTATTACAGGATGAGATACATAGTACATGGAATGCCGGTCTTTGTTGGTTTTTACATCTTCCCTGATTTTACGACCCAATTCCTTCCAGAAATGATGCAAATCAGAAGCCCATTGACGAAGGTCAGTGTTATTAATACTTGCTAAAAATGAAGGGTTGTCTTCCCAGTCTGAAGGATCCCAAGCTTCAAATTCTGTACCATTTCTGTCAAAATGATTATCGACAAACTCGGCAATTTTTTGACGCGCTGTAACATTCAGAGTGTCACCAACAATTCCCAAAGCATCAAAGTTAGCTAAAGCTACCGCGGGATCCACTTTCAGGGGGCGGTCGACAAATGTTTTCTGATCTGGGTACAACTTGGCTCGTTGTATCGTAAGAAGGAAATTCCCATAACAGTAGATCTCGCTAAAATTGACAAAAAATATTATACACTTGATTTGATATTTTTCATGGGAATTAAATTTCTTACAAATATGCTTAACTGTTGCATACCTTTGTGGATACGGGTCGTCACAAGGTTTCCCAAAGCCATCTTGCCCTTTGCAAACCAGAAACAAGGAAGCTAGGAGTGTGAACGCAACGGTTAAAGCCTTGTGGTCTTTCATGATGGTTATCTGAACCTGATACTGAAGGTCTGCACAGTTCCAAGCGCAAAAGGAGACTGAAGTAAAATTACTGCTTTTAACCACTTTATTTCTCCGTTCTTGTTCTTGGCATCAATAATGAGTACCAAGTAAGTATTTGGGGAGGCACACTATGACTATGACTCAAAATATTCCAGAAGATAGCGGAACTCGTTTCTTTTGCTTTCACAGTTTTTGACAGTACGCTTATGATATCAATAACTTAACTGCTCCATATATTTTGAGTACATATTATTACATTTTGTTACAAATATAACTTGGTGATATGATAAAATTGAGTATCTCATTAACTTGATCGATATCAAAAGGAACATTCATACAATAATAACAAGCTTAGTCCATTTATCACTAATGTGTATTGATTTTGATTAGTACGAGCATTCATTTGCACTTCATTGCACAAACAATTTGTATGAAATCAGACATTTCATAATCCTCCTTTGACAATTTTTTGACGCACACACATCATGCATTCCAAGTAAACCTTTAATATTGGAATTACACATTAGTCCAGCTAAAAAGCAAACAAACGCACATTAACAATAATTCGGTTCATCAACTAACAATCAATTTGTTATCTAAGAAAGAAAAACATAAATAGCAACAATACGTAACTTTGTAATTTTAACATCATCACGTCAGTCAATTAGGGTAAAAGTATTCGAGTTTAGAATACTAATGTCAGTTACACAAAATCATAAATTTGTTCATAGCTGTGCATCATGGTAAATAAGTACAAAAAATTGTTAGCGAATGTACTAGCTGCTGAAGTAATTAAGCTTTCGTTTTCATCAACTCGTTTGTTATTGTTATGAATGTCTGTGGTTCAAAAAAGGGAAAGGATTCATAGCAGTTTGGTACATGCAGTGGTAATTTGTACCATGTACCTAAGCCTGATCTTAATGAAATTTAGCTAGTAGTGCATACTTAAAGATTTACTCAATTTACTGTGTCATCGTCATTCATAATTCATTATTGCTAACGTACATGATTTTTGGGGCAATAAGGGACAAAAATATTTTTTTTAGTTCATGACAAGAAAGATAAAGTAGATTTCAACCGATGGATTCTAGTTAAAGACAGGGTGAGTAAGACATACCAATTTTGTACTCAATCAAGTTCACGGCTTGAAGTTGTCCTTTATCGATTCCTTCTGAAAATACTGGTTTTTGAGAATAAATATTTGAACCATTCCATAAATTTTCATGAACTCATCTTAACTGACTGATTGCATAGGCTATTTAGTCACTGGCTGATAGTCATTTATAACAAAACTGTTTTGTTCACCCTTTCTATTTCAGCGACAGATTTAGGACACTTTCCCAAAAGGGAAAAATACAAATTGTTCATTCCACTCATGAAATGAAAGTGTAGATTTGATGTGATATGCAAAGGCAATCCAATTGTATATCCAGTTTGTAGTTACTGAGTCATCACTCATCAGTTGCTTAATTAGTTCAACAGTTCAGCATGTACACTAAATACGTACAAATGATTTTTACTCTTTTATATACACAGAGATTCTATTGTTTTTCATGTGTCTGTGTGCTCTAACAATAATCCTTCACGCTGCATTAAAAGATCTTGACTTTTAAAAGTAAGGGTGATGAGATAAGATACCCAATGTTTATGCATGAAGGCAATACACAGAGATTCAAAACAGTTTCACACGATTGGCTTGATTTTGATATCTTAAGCTATCAAATGGTTATCTTAATTCTTAATCACAACACAACAATGCTCGCTCACTGGAAAACTTTAGCTTACTCAGCCCAAACGTTTCCTCACTCTTCTGAAGAGAGTGTGAAGAGTTACAACTCCAACGTGTATAACTACAAGAGTCTTAAATACACTTTATACACCATCAACGTGGTATAAAACTCTGGATGTAATAAGATTCTTTCGAGGTTTTCAATGTTGAATATATGTGTAGTACAATGGTATTGTAATGCATACATAAAACTTATACATAAAAATTCATGCTTACCATTGCGTTGTTGTTTTTTATACGGGCAGAGAAATAGCTGAGCTGAGAAATTAAAAATACTATTAAAGCGTCTGGAAAAAACCTCTTATCGTGAGTTTTTTAAGTACGGGTTAGCTACATGCTGAAAAGTATACTGACTGATTGTCATTTGAGAATAGCAATAAAATCCTTATCGTAGTACATTGGCATCAATGAATCATGCCAAAGACTGATATACATTTATAGAAATGCTACCTTTGTTACACTAAAAATACACAGCATTCATGTAAGTGTATCTAATCCTGATCTCGCTGAATGACATGTCCCATTGTTGCTTTTGTCTCATGTATATAGTAGTCTACAACACCTGCCAAGATGAGGTTGTTATGCTATTAATACCTGGTAATGCGTATAAGATGATGCTGCAACTCATTTCCAAGAAATAAAAACTTGTTGACGTATTTTAGCAAGTAAAGAAGCTGAACTTGAAGGCTAATACGAAGGGACAATGAAATGACAAGTATCGAAAGCATTTTAATTTTCTCCTTGATGTAGAATGTAGAATTAAACACGACGATGACGAACAACGATATGTTAGTTTTCTGTGCACGTCCAAAAGGTTATTTAATGCTGAGGAAGTTTAGTATATTTGCATTTCATAGTATTGCAACAGTAGAACCACTAAACATGCATCTTATTGAGTACAAACTTGTCGTTTCTAGTATAAAAAATCAATGCCATCAGATCAGTCACAGAGTATAATGTATATGATGTATATGGTTGATGATTTGATTTTAGCAACGGGGGTTACCTATCATACTTCACGTATATAAATTATGTATTTGTGTATACTGGGAGGCCGAATACTGTTGTAGACTTCTTCACGGACTCTATAATGTATGTACATCTCTCCAGCAGCCACCGATCTGTAGTTGATGACTTAAATTCTACATTCAATGCAAATTTCTCGTCCTGCAATGATTAAACCTTGACCAAAACTCCAGAAGGTAAATGGATGCACTTGAAAAGATGAAACTAAAGCCGACTCGGGAAAATCCCAATAAAATTTTTTTCCGTACAAATTCAATACTGTTATAAGATGCAATGAATACATTTCATAATTTAATGATACAAATCAAAGAAATACTCTAACATACATAAACAAGGTTTGCGCTGGTTTCGTGTTACAAGCGTCCGTGCGTGCTTGTAGGATTGCGCACGCTATATCAAATCATTTTTAGTTAGCGTTTCCCAATATTTCACGTACAACTCGATCCTCCTGAACTCCTAAACCTTACTTATCTGGCTCCGTCTCCTCTTGTGCTTTAGAATCCGCAGTACTTTGATTTCTTGATGGTTTATTATCGATAGTATCATATAATTTCCGCCTCCATACATCTTCATCAACTTCGGAAGCCCACTTTGGAATTGCTTGAGGTGGAAGCGTTATGTTCTTCATAACTTGCTTGATGGTCTCCACTTTTTCTGCTGACAAGTCAATTTCCCTTGTCTTTTCATCATTGCTTGTTTCTGTAGGCTGAAAATACGAAAATGATAATAACGATATATGATTATATGTTCAAGCGTAATCTATAATCTATCATATCTGCAAACGGTTATACTTGATATTTTTAATATGTATGTACCTTTTCAGATTCAGATTTAATCTCTTGCCCGGAATGACTTGTTGACGCCGAAGGTTTTTGCGAATCCTCATCAACTGAAGACGTATTAGCAGTAGCACCAACCTCTTCAGTCCCACTTTGGATCGCGTTATTACTGCTGCCATCACCTGCACCGGCTCCTTCTACATTATTGCTAATTTGTGCTTCGTCAGCGCTATTTGCAGAGGAAGTATTGTCAACTGGAAATGGTATAAGAAGTCTATATCTTCCTCTAGCTTGACCTTGGAATGCAAATTCTTGCTCTGCAGCGACTAATGTCACTCTCCCATTTTGTCCACTACTCTCGCCCTGTTGTGGTGGATTGTCCTCATCCGAGTCTGTGTAATCAGATTCCTGCTCCATGTCCAGCTCATATGGAGCATCAGGAACGATGAAAAATTCGTCATCCATCATCCCCTCCATAAATTCACCACTGAAACGTCGAATTCGATTACTACTGTCATCATCCCCCGTATCTTCACGAGGTGGATCCGGTGACATTTCCAATTCCACCAACAACGCTCATACACAAAGAATCACAGTCAGTTAATAGTGAAACTATTAAAACTTTTAAACTGTTAATGTTGTCACGTCGTCTGTTAAAGCTATTGATTGAGCTCCTCTAATCTAAGTGATGATGACAGATACTTTGAGATGTGAACATCTGATTAAAATCGTAAATGCATCTATAAGGATATTTTTCAGAGGAGACCACACATAGTTGATACATAACAAAATGCATCTGCCGTTCTTGATCAACATGCACCAACATGCAAAATCCAAATAGCGGTAGAGGTGAATTCACCAAAGTGAAGTGAAGTTTTTACGCATATCTTTGGATTTTTAGGGATCCCAAATATCTTTGCCGACAACAAGCAACAAGCTGCGGAACGAGATTAAGATTAAGTTTTACTTTTACTTATCTAGATTGTGTAAGTTTCCGGTTTCCGTTAATTAATGATTGGTTATAAATCTTTTAATTAACGAAATGGACTTTTCAAACTATTCTTAATTCATAAAGTGCATTCTGTCAATGATTTTTCGTTTTGTCATTATTTGTGTTCTGTTCTTTACATTTAGATTGATTGTCGGCTGCTAGAAGTTGACAGGTGACCTCACCCTTCCCCTTAGTTTTTGTCGAGGACTATAGCTTGGGAATTAAGGAAATTGGACATCTTTTGGGTTTTGACAGGACACATCTTTATCATTCCACATCCTAAACTAAGGCTATTTAAAGCATTCGTCATCTGTCTTTTTTCTCGCTAAGACTAAGTGATAAGTATCCCTTCCCTGTACCCAGTTTCATTACTTCTGACTTCAGCAATCATGTTTAAAAAGTATGTTAAATATTAATTATTCTTGTTTTTGTTTTCGACTTTTGGGTTTAAAACGCGGAAGTAGTTATAAATTACATGTTTGTATTCTTTTAGGTTTGATGAGAAAGAAAGCGTTTCTGGTGTGCAGCAGTTGAAGTCATCAGTTCAGAAAGGAATAAGAGTCAAAGTTCTCGAGTATTATCCAGATTTGCAGCCTCATATAGATGAAGTCCTTCCAAAGAAAGAAAATTTCAAAATTGTGAAATGGTATTAATGAAATCTGAATCCTCTCACTTTACTTTTTTTTTAGTAATTGTTGAGATATGAGTATTGTTTGGTCAGGTTCTTATGTACATTTTGATTTTTGTATGATTTCAGCCATGACCACATTGAAGTCCTTATTTCATCATCTGGAGAGCATTTATTTTTTAAACATCGTGAAGGAGCATGGTTTCCGACGCTAAAATTACTTCATAAATGTAAATTTTTGTCTCTTTTGTAAAATTAAGTAATGTATCAAAGGAACATATGCCTTTCTAATCGCTGTTGTTGGAATGTTTGGATGTAGATCCTTTTATGCTAGCTCATCAACAAGTGGACAAGGGAGCAGTTAAATTTGTTCTAAGTGGAGCCAACGTCATGTGTCCTGGACTGACTTCTGCAGGAGCTAAGCTCTCAGATGTTCCAAAAGACACTATAGTGGTACGTCTCATTTTATATAGCTATATAGTTAACAAATTATTTTATTAATTGGCTACATGCAAAGATGATCTTACCTTGAAAGTTTTTCTTTTTGTAGGCAATTATGGCGGAAGGAAAACAACACGCACTAGCCGTTGGAATTACTGCACTGTCTGCTGAAGAAATGTAATCCATTTATTTAATACTTCCAAGTTACAAACACCATTCTCACTGAATTTAGAATCATCATAATGACTAATTTAATGCATGCTATTTTAATTGCAGTCTCAAGGTCAACAAAGGAGTCGGAATCGAAACAGTTCATTACTTAATGGACGGATTGTGGACAATGAAACCTGTGAAATAAGTTTTTTTAAGTTATAAAATAAGTATCGTTTGGTATACTTTGTATATTTAAATTATACTGAGTTTTGCATGCAGCATCAAAAGGTAAAAATATCTTTGATTGTATGATTTATACACGATTATTACGTATAGTATCATAATGTGTGGGTGATGGATGTTTCAAAAAATAAACTTCTGTCAACCAAACTCGAACGAATGAAACGGACTCGTCAGCATGTTCCTTCCTTATTTAACTAATCTAATTCATTTTGACTATGTTGGGTTAACCACCGATGTGCTTTGACACATCGAACATTTAATGCTCATACTCATACATGGTAAAAGGGTAATATTCTATTGTGTTTTGTGTTCATAATGCATATCATTGAGGGAAGGCTGACAGCGGTAGCAAGTCCTGTTTATACCATAGAACATGACAAGACAAACTTGGGATTTATTTGCCTCAAGGAATTTGCTTTGGTTGGTTTTCCATGCACTTCCAAGTTCCAAGTGACTTCCATAAAGTGACTATTTGTTTGCTGATCTTGACATTGGCATTAAGAGCATCCGTTTAAGACATTTCTTCCGGTTTTTAGCTCTCCGTTAGTGTAGTACTTTGAGTCAAAGCGGAAAGCTGAAAGCAAGATATAAGGTGAACTAATCGAAAAAATAGCAATCAAAATGTTTAAATACATTGCCGAAGACGTTGTTGATGGGAAGACATTTGTGGATCATACTCTATTCTTGGTAAGTTAACCTTAATTCAAGTCATCAGTTCCGTTCATGTGTAAAAATGAATCTTGTAGTTGAATGTTAAATATTATGTTAACTGTTAACTGACCTGACATTAACATTGTTCATTGTTTTAGTCGGCAGTTTCAGTTGGGAATGTTGGACAATTAGCTGTGGATGTCATATTAGCTAATGCTGGCCCTTCCGTACCTCAAAAAATTGGCAGAGTATTTCATCCTGGTCTTGAAGCTGTGGTTGGAACGGATCCGAGCTCATCTAATGGAGACACCTCGAATTTAGTAACATCATGTGAAAGTAAGATTTGCGATTAATCAAAATACAATGGTATACTTGGGAAGTTAAAGTGTGGCTCTCTAGATGTGCGTTAATTTGTTTTACAGTTTTTATTTTGCGAGAGAAGAAGCATGTCATTGTCCATTTTCATGCACCAGTTTCAATGGTACATAATATGATTATTACGTATTATTTGGACTTTCATAATTTCTGTCAAACCAAATGACATAATTGGTACTCTGTATATTTGTAGAAACTGAGGGCCGAATTTGTGGAATTTTTCTGTAATTGGATCGAGCGTCAGAAATTTCGACAAGTTGTGTGTTTCAGCAGTACTTTTGCATCAGACAGAAATGACCAACAGCTTGATGGGGTTCCTCTAAGGTTTATTGCAACCGACAAGTCTGAAGCAGCGTTGACGGACCGATTGAAAAAGTAAATTGGTTTGAGTTAAACCTGAAAGTCGTATTTACTGATTGAATGCTTAATTCACCTGCAGTGGAACCAATTAATTTAAATGTTCTATGTATTACTTATTGATAGATTGGAGTGGGAGCACCTTGAAAGGCGCTTGTTTCCAGCCCCTGCTGTAATAGAAGGCTCTGGCAGCGTTGATGATGGCGTTTTACACCTTCCAGGAAGTGGCATTACATTAAGGATGTTTGAAAAATGCCAAACGCTAGGGATTCCATTTCTTGCTCTTGTAATGTTTGCTTCAGAGGGTGACAATACACCGGAAGCTTTAACCATGTTTGAATCAGCAAACAAATTGTTTACTTTTACCTCTAAAGATGAAAGCCAAGAAAGGTCTACCACTCCGACACCAATTAGCATACCGTTAACCTGGAGTCACTTTCACGGGAGATCACATCCAATAGAGATGTATTAGTGATGTTAGGAACTTAGGAACGATGTGATGTATGATAGGTAAGCGCTGCAATAATAGTTTATTTTCCTATAATGTCAGGTTAATCATCCATCCTTACTTTTAAATGCGGAGAATGCATTATTGCAAATGAGATCGTTATGCTATTTGAAATAAACTTTTTTGTTATCATATCTTTTGTAGAATTCCGAAATTCCGAATCGATTTTTATTGTTCAATGAAGTTATAGATCATTTATCGCAAAGCTGTGTTGTTATTGCTTCGTATACTAGAAAAGTAACAGCATTTACTGGAAATGCTCGAGCTGTACATGACCAAAAACCACGAAACAGTCCTACCAAACCGAAGTTGCTGTAAATTTCCTTCCCACAGTGTATCATGCCCCTGTAGTAAGGGTATTTATGGTTATCAGCTTGCATACGGGTTTTGATAACGTCAAAAGGTAACATGATAACCCATGAAGCGATACCTATATATGAGAGAAATAGTCATGTTATCGTTATCACTAAAATTTAATTCATGAAGTTAGTCATAAGTCATTAGTTATGCTTATAGAGCCAATACCTGCCAAACCAGAATATAAAATTGTGTCGTTCCAATGCGCAATATCAGACTCTCTGTCACAGATTTTAAAGACGTAACATGTCGTTGTAAAGTTTACCCCACAGCCAACAAAATTTCTAGAATTAAAATAGAACTCGAAGTTGCATTACTTTCAAAAGGAACCTAGTACTGAAAACCGATAGATTTTAATTGTAGCAACGTTGTTACAACTTTTTTAAGGCTTATCGGAGCTTGCTTGTAAAATGGATTTGTGTGCATAAATATGCATGCATAAAAAATGAAGGAATGAATCAAACAGAGTTATGGAAGTTGTTTTTGACATATCTACTTGGTTGGCAGGTATGATGGCACTTACGGACAGAATATTTTTAGAATGAATTGAATATCCACTGAATGATCAATGAAAGTAATTAATGAAACAAACCTGCCCAACCACCTGCAAATAGTTGTACGAATGCAATGTACCAAGCACTATGAGTACTATTTTCTGTAATCATAAGATGTTTCAATCCTTCATAAACTACAACCCAAATTCCACCTCCAGGAGGACCGTCCCTACCATATTCGAATATTGTAGTTAATCTTGTACTTCTTTTATATATCTTGATTCGTGCTACTTATCAAAATCACTATATAATACCGAAAACCAAAATCACTAACCGTATTGCCATTGGAATGAACCCTCTGTACAACCCACGGACGCCAGAGTCTTTTAAAATTGTCTTTGTACCTGGTGTAAAGTATTTAATACTATTATAAACACATGCTACAAATTCAATTTTTCATTAAATGCAGTTAAACATTATTTAGGATGTATATTACATCATACAATCATAAGGTCCCTTGAAAACTACACGCTCCATTTGGCTTTGAAGTTTTGTTTTTACTAGTTCAACTGGTGCAGACAATGACAACTGAATCGTTCCAGCGACAGACCCTGCTATGAACATTTCAGTGAAAGTTGCCTTGAACATACCCTATTAGAAAAAATTGGGAAGACGACGGCAACTTATAAATCTTCAATCGCTACCTGATATGATCTCAATCAAACTCAAGAAATGTGGCTCTGATTAGGATACAAACCTTTTTCTCTTCGTCTTCCATAACTCTGGTAATAATAGATTGATTGGAGTAAAATGATTCAAAGTTTGGCTGCTTTATATAATCTGGATGTCCTGGATCATCTTTGTTCAAACGTAATTTTACCAAGTATTCGCATATATCAGCATAAGCACCGAAAAAAATGGCGTTTAGAGTTCCTGTTGCCAAAAGAGGCGCTAGAAATCCTCTGTAGTATCCTAAACAAAACCTTATTACGTCTATCCAGTTATTTGCAAAACCACGAATACACTGGATTTTAAAAGGATACCTCTTATTCCTCTATGACCTTGGATCCTTAAAACTGCTTTGAAAAAATTTAATCCATGAACCTGTTGCTGAATTTTTATGGTATCGAAAGGATGACCTATTAATAGTGCAGCAACTCCTATAAAAAGCAATCGGAGTTTGTACCATGTGTGTTAACAATTGGGAAGGGGTGTTTTAATTTTTATTTGACCTGAAATCCATCCTGCTGTATAATCGCATAGCATATTCTAATTCCTAAATTCGCAGATAACCTCAGGGAGGGGGGTCTGTAGACTTTTACTACAAAGAGATACTACAAATACAAATTAACAAAAAGGGACTACTGGCTGCTTAAATAACCAACGACAAAAATAATTCGGACTACTTGCTGATTTTGACTTAAAGATATATGCTTTAAATTTAGTCTTAACATTTAGAATGCGAAAAGAATCCAAGCTATATGTGACTATTACTTCACTTGACTTATTTGGAAATGCATGGTCCAACAAAACAGCAATAAGGTTTCAATGGGGACATTAGACATTGTAACAAAAGTACAAATACAAGTTAATTTTTTTTACAAATCTTGATTCTATAAATAGCATTCTTTCTAAATAAACCAGCATAAACCAATGAGGATTACTAAATGAACGTAAGCGTATTCGATATCTGAAGAATTTAAGAGAACAACACAAAGCAACACGAAGATTTTTAAATCTCAACAAGAGCTAAGATTATAGCATGATTTATTCGAAAACTACTTCAACAAAAATAATCATTTCGTTTTCAACGTCAGTCTAACTATGTATTATTTTTAACTTTTTTTCGGTATGGAACGATCATCTCCTTATCCTTATACGTCACCTTCCTAAACACACATTTAATCTTTTTCGAAGCTGCATTTTTCGATGCGCTTGTTGGGATGTGAGTTGAAAGTATTGGTCCTGCAATCGGAAGTAAAGATGAAAACTTTTCTCCATATAGTGAAATTACAAGGTCTCGAACGCTAGACAACTCGGTAGCCGGGACCAATGTAGTGTAATTGTTAAGAAAGTTGTGATAAAACCTCTGTTAAAACACCACCAAACATCCGTTAACTTCAATATTCAATAATGCCATCAAAGACTATATACATGCGAAAAAACTTTTGTAAAAATATTCTTACCAAAATTTCTTCTTCTAAAAACGAGTCGTTTTCTACAGGAATGTAACCCTGACCTTCAAAAATGGCACAGTGCTTTCTGCTAAACGCCAACACACTTGTATGCCACCCAAACTCTTGTGCAACTTGAATTTTCAATTCCTCCAATCCATTTGCCAAAGAAAGTGCTCCGTTTAATGTAGATTTGAAAGGATCGAACAATTCTTCGATTGAGATCTCCGAGATTCCTTTTAACATTTCTGTTACATACGTGCATGTCCATGTTAAAAGCTCATTGCAATTCCTTAAAATCTAAACCAAAAATAATTTATCACGTTATGAGTAATCGGCACATTGGCAGTCGTTGTTAATAACTAACATAAAAGCATAGACATACAAAGAAGCAACTTACTTTCATAAATACACTTGTTAAAAAGCGATGTACTTCACACGGTGGAGGTAGAATAATTATCTCAATCAGCACCGAAGCCAAATCTGTCATCTACAAAACAATAATAAAACTACCAGTCAAAATGAATCTTAATAAAATTGCTTTCAAGGTACTAAATAGGTATATCGTTTTCTTTAAGCACTTTGACCTGATCAAGTGTTGGTTTGCACTGACTGCCAACAAAAGCATCTACAACTGACATGATGTTTCTCAGGGCTGTCCTTGAAATTTGTGGGTTCCGAAGATAGTCTCGAAAAGTATCGCAAACAATATGCAATATTGGGGTTGCCCCATTCTCGCGAATATCATTTAAAATTGTTTTAAAACTAGAGCTAATTTTGTAGTCAAATTCATCATTGTAACTATAATTTATGGCTTGCTCTATTAAGACTTCAAGAAACGGGATATAATTAGGATCCACTTCCTCTCCTTGTTCACCACCATCACATGCAACTTCCTGCACAACCTGCACTTCATTGTCATGTTCACTTTCACCTGTGCTTGTGTTTGGTTTGTCATTATTACTTGCAGCGTCGCCACCATTAATATCTCTTATGATTAGATCCGCTGCGTTCTCTACCATTTCGTCGTCTGTTGACACATCTTCCTCCTCGTTTTGATCTTCAACTCCAATTTCACTGCATTCATCGGCTCCATCTCTTCCAGTTTCCAATGTTGACGTTGACGGGTTGACAGTGGCTGTAGTAGTAGCAGCGTCTGACTCATTTGTATTCTCTTTCTGAACCTCTTCCTTCCCATTTTCACCTTCACCTTCCTCCTCTGCACTTTCATCATTTTCTGCACAAGTTTCTACGACTGGTTCATCATATAGTTTGAAGTTTGACGAACGATTATTCCTTCTAGACTGGGAATCATGAGTCCTTAGATGATGAACATTTAAGGTAGGAGTAGCATCTTCAACATTAATTTCAGTCGTTTTGGTTTGATGAAGAGCAGCAAACAAATCTATTTCAGGTCCATCATCTGCAATACTAACTCCTCCCGCATACTTCAAAGAAATTTCACGAAATACTGATTCATGGCCATAGCTTGGTGAACCCAAATGTCGTTCTGCTTTGGAAAATTGTTCGGCTAGCATACCTTCGGAGTTTTCATTGTGACAGAATTGCATCGCAATCTAAACATAAAATACATAATAATATTGATTGCTATAAAACTATTTTCCACAATCCACAAGAAGCTTATCGTGTTCCTGATTTCATGTTATGATTCTTACCAAAATGGCATGACGCAATTTATTAGTAGCGATGCATCCCAACTCAGATGCTATATCTTCATTCAAGTCAACGCCCACAGATTGTGCCATTGCCATCACGGCTTCAGGAGAAACCCTATTAAATAAAGATAATACCTGCATTAAATTTGTTTCGATAAGATACAAGGAGAAAGCAATATTGAACAGTAACATGCATACACTAAAAATGGATCCGGCTCTTCATCACTTTCTCCATCTCCTTCTCCCTTTTTATCATTATTCTCCGCATCACTAGATTCATTCTCCTCCGAACTAGAAGAGGAAGAGGTCACCTCCTGCTCCTCATCCTCCTGATTAGCAAAGGTTGCATCCGTCTCCCCACACCCATCCACTCCACCTCCTCCAGCAGGATCTCCTTCAGTAACATAACCACCTTCAACTTTTACTACATCATCACAACCAGCAGTGGTAGCCGTGCCAGTGCCACCGTCTTTAAACAAGTTTTCAAGTTTAATCACATAAATCTGCTTCTCATTTTGTGCATTTTCAGATATCACGTGCACTACTTGACCCCCCGTTGACGATGAAGCTATCGAAGTAGCTCCACTATTGAACTGTGACTGAGGATCATCAGTTTGAAAGGGTTGAGATGGGTCAGCAGACGAATAGGATATCGTATATTCAGCACTATTTTGTTGACCATCATCAACAAATCCAAACAATGGGTCCATTGTCCTAATTTTATTGATAAGTTCCTCTTCCTACATTGAAAACAACAACAACGCCAAGAAAGAATGTTTACAACCAAATGTCATAATTTGGGATAAAAAACAAGATCATAAGGGACCTTAATCTTACACACAAAAACAGATAAGCATTATATATTTTTGGGTATATTTTTTATATTTATCAATAGGAAGGAGGAGGAGATATGGTAAATGCACAGCAAAAGCAATATATCCGTGTGTGTGCATTGAGAAATTGAAGGGTGCATTTAGCTACTCCATAAAAAAGGCCGCGAGTTCTTATGGAGAGCGGTTGATGAGGAGATCATTTCTTGATGTGGATGTTTTTGTCGGATATTGATATCACAACAACAACAAACAACCACTTGCTTGCTGCTTACAATCAAGGCTTATCGGTTAGAGTCAAGTGTTTTCTGTCAGTTATATTTTTTGAGGTGCCTATGCTAATGTGCCTGTGAATAATTGTTGGTAGTGTTGAGGAAGGTAAGACGATGGTTTATTAATTGTTATACGTGTGTAAATTGTTACATACTGTCTGGGTGAGACTAACTGTCAATGTCAAACGTTCAACGTTCACTGTTCACTAATCTTCAGTACTCAGTTGTAAGTTAGTTAGTGGGAAATTGTGATTTAATTTCATGTTTTGACTTTTTAGTTGCACAATTATGGCACACAACGCTGGGAAGGACCCTACTTCCATCCTGAAAGTTGCCCTGTTGGTTTTAAATGAAAAAAATGAGAATGGGGAGTACATCCTTGGGTGCCCACTTTCTATGGAGGATTTGGACCACTTGGAATCTCACATGATGCTCAAGATAGTTGTGAGATTGATGAGGGATTTTATTGGGAATTTGCCAGTAAGAGATTTATCATTACGTTTAGTCATTTTAAGCGTTAACAATATGCAATCAGGATTTAATTTTTGTATGTATTTTGAAATACAGCTTTCAAGAAAGATACCACTTTCATTTTTTAACGACTTCCGGTGCGGAGAGATAACTTATGATAGTGGAATCGACCGAATCTACCATGCGGTGGGCAAAATTTTTCCAGAAGATAATCCCTTGCATTTCTCAACCTTACTTCTGCCGTCCCGAGGTTTGCCTAGAAATGAATTTTAGACTTCCGTTTTAGTATTTAGAATTTGTGCTCCTCATCGGATCGTTCATCGATATTTAATTTTAAATTTTTCCCCTTGTTTGTTACAGATCCAAGAAAAACTAAAGCCGTTATCGCATACATCATGTCCTTTTATTGGATGTGTGATGAGCTGTATGCAAAATTTGAAACATGTTTTGAAGAAGTAATAGAGGAGAACAAAGACAAAGTTAAAATTTATAACGAGATTGAAGATTTAAAAATCGAAATTAGTACAAAGATTCAGGAAAAGGAAACTGAAAAAAATCGACTTCCCATGGTATTACTAATGATTTCTGTGATTACTAATTACATTGTGTTTTGTGTTCCATGTTTGCATTTTTGGTGTTTGGTTTTTAGTATTTTGATTGATGATAACTAAATTAGGTTCAAAAAGAATTGCAATGCGTAGAAGAGAAAATTAGGAAGGATCAGATTGTGCTTACCAAGTTGAATGAAGAAGTAGAGAAGCATTTGAGTGTTTACAAAGGGAAGGAATACCATTTAAAAGTTCTCAGGCAGCAACTGGAGCAGCTTGAAGGCGATAGATTGGGCTTTGAAACCAGAATCGTTTCAAATCCGGATGAAGTTCTTGGTGAAAATACTATGATCAGAAAACAGGTTTGGACCACTTTTCTCTTCCATATTAATAATTAATTATGAATCTTTGACCTTTCAATTGCTAAACCTTATGTCATGTTCTTTTAGCTTGGCAGTGAGAATTCTCAAAGAGATAGATTTGGTTCAGCAATCAATACACTAACAAAGAAATGTGATGCTTATGAGGCGCTTATTAACAGCGCAAACAATGCCGTGAGAGATTTCGAAAATGTGACAGCCATGATGGACGATACAAAGTTAGTTATCTGAAGATAAAAAATTAGTTCCATGTTAATCATGTTATGTCGGTTATTTTAACCAAGTACAAGTTGCATTCATAACGTTTATTAGGTCTCGACTATTGGCATACATGAAATTAGGGAAAGAAGTCACTTCAGAAGCCGAACATCTGAACGCAGATTTGAAGCATCTAGTTCGCCAGTATTCAACAAAGGTTGAAGAAACAAATCATAAAAAAGATTTGTATGCTAGAAGAATTCAGCAAGTATCCAATGAAGTGAAGGAGTTACAAGCGTAAGTAATATGCCGTCTATGTACAAAATTTTACTGTTTACTGTAAAAATATATATTTTTAATAGGGGAGATCACTTATAGTTTGTTGCAATTAAATTGTATTTTATACCCTCTTCAACAGACAAATGCTTCACCTAAAAGCACGTATTAAGCAAGAAAGGGCAGCAAAGTTGGCCTATGTCATTAAGCTAGCTGGGGTCCGACGCGAAATTGAAGCTCTCAAAGGGAAGATTTCTCAATACATTAGAGCAATGAAAATTGAGATCCCTGAACGAAAACTGCAGATGGTACGTATGTTATTTATACACGCTGCTTTGCTTTTAGACGGCGTATCCCTGTAAATTATCAATATTTTACTGTACAAACTCCGCATATTCATTTCTAAATGTTTTAAATTACAACAGGAAAGCAAGGCGAATGAGGAGATTGACATTATACTCAAACAGTTGCTGAATTTCTCACTACCCGATAAGTGTAAATGACGAAGTTTTCTTTTATATTACAATTACAAGGCGAAAAAAAGTATCCCATTTTGTATATTCAATGTTGTATTTATTTTTTATTAGAATATAAATGTTGACTACAATTATAAAAAATCTCTGTAGCTGTAGATCTGTGTTATTTTGGTAATATAATATCTTGATCTCCATGTTGGTATGCACTAAATATCCATACTTCTAGTAGAAACGAAATGAGATGTAGTATTCACTATTCACCAAATTCGTTTAGATAATCCAAGTTACATTTTCGCAAAAGTATTTTTACTAAAAGAAACAACAGTGAAAGTGTTTTGTGCTCATCTTTTCATCGACATTTGTCCTCTCCTGATTATTGATACTGTTGACGTTTCTCGAAACCCCTTCTAAATTGAGTGTACTTTCCTGGGCCTGCATATAATTTCAAAATGTGAAAATAAACCTGTAACTATAACCAACCCACGTGGACTTAACATTTATCCCTACTACCTTAACATTCATCACATCAAGCCTTTCGTTTTGCCGGCTTGTCTCTGTACCCATGTCGCTAGCTATTATTTTCAAGTTGGATACATGTCTAGAAATATTGCCTAAATTTTCCTCCAGTTTCCCTTCCTTTGAATTTCTGTCATATCTGCATGTTTAAGTACTTATTATAATACTTTAGTACCTATTATAGCTGATACCAGTTTGTAGTTTCACAAGGGAAAAATTACTTTTCTATGTTTATTGTCGGCATTTGCAGATTTATGTTTGAAGTTTCGTATTTGTCTCTCAAGATTTTCGACTCCGCGGCTAATCTGTTTCTGTATACATCTACAGGTTCTCTTGGCACGCTCTTTCTGCTTAACCTTCGGTCATTTTGTTTTTGCACTCTTTAAATGATGATGCAAATAAAAATTGTATAGGCAATTTGCTAAGAAAATCTCTGTATATATTTGTTACCTTGCGTTGTGTTACAATCTACCTTTTAGGAGGATCTCGGATACAGCATGAAACGAAAGGAAGGCAAAACAACGGTGCTCTTTCCTTCTTTTTTATATTTTCTACTTTAACTGAAGCCTGTGTTATTCCATGACCCGTTTCGTCCAATAATTTATCCGTTCTCTTCAACTGTTCTAAATTTAGAAAAGGCAATGCTCGATTAAATTTTGAAGTGAACAATCTTTTCATAAACGTTGAATTTGCAACCGTAAAGTATAGCCTTCCATTCATTCCTTACCTCCTTGAGAATATAACATGTACAACGTATTCACTCCAGCGTCCTGACACTGTAAGGGCGAAGATGCTACTGTGTAACATTAGATTTTTTTGTGTGATAAACATGAATAAGGCCATTACGGCCTTGGTAATTACCTCATGCACCAAACCAATGATTTCTCTGGTTTTATCCAAGGACTAGGTCACAACAACGTCGAACGTGAAAGTAAAATTATCACGGTTGTTTTAAATTCTCTTGATAATGGATACTGTGCATTTTATAAAGAACAATTTTGTATACCTCTCCAGTAACATTATTGGTCTGATCCTTTGTTTTATGCAATATGTCAATCTTGTCTCTATCAACATTTTCCCAGGATGTTCCTGATCTACGTTTGAATGCATTCCTTGGAGAAAGGGCTTCTGCAACAAGCATACTACTTACTATTACCACTACTACTAGATTTTCAACAATGAAAATGATTGTACAAAATATATATGCAAAAAAATCATTTTTTTAAGGTTTTATGCAATCAATGTTTCATAGTATGCCTTCTCTCTGTTTGTAAATAAGTATGATATCTACTCACGATTATCGTCAGTAAATCAGAGGAAGTTTTTTTTACCACAGTGATATCAGTGTGGTCAAAATAAATTTTTCTTTAAGGTTTTAATTCATTAATGAATTTGAATGACCTGGTATTAAGAAAATGTGTGGATTGATTGAAACTTCTTGATTTCTGTTAGGAATTATCGGAAATATAATGAAATTTTTAGCGTTCTCAGATTGCCCCAACAATGATGTTTAGCTTATTGTAATGAAGGCGAATGAATTAATTAGAACGTTTTGTAGTTAAATTTGATTAATTTATAGTTTTAATTTATTTTTATATTATAGCCATAAAAGTGTACACCTTTTGGTATAATATGCTATAGTTGATGGTTGTAGCAAATCGTTGAATATATGATTGCTGATTCTATTGCTGCTTTGCGCGATTTCCTCTCTACTCCTCCTTTGGCTCGTCCGTTCGTTTGCGAGTAGCCTTTTCGCTTTCTTCCTCTGAGGATGGAGCAGTTTTTGAGTTCTCGTCCTCCTCCGTTGAGCTTGCTTTAGATGAGGATGCTTTGGAGTCCTCCTCCGTTTCCTCCATGCTGCTTGGTTTGATTTTCTCCTCCTTTTCTTTCTTTCTTCCTTTACGACTACGTACCTCGACCTGAAATTGTTCTCCATCTTCCAAAGAGATTGGCTCAGAAAGGGAATCTTTACCTTTTTTGGAATTTTTTCCCGGTTTATCAGCATCATCTTTCTTTCCGGTTGATTTTTTAGACGTGTTGTCTTTTTCGTCCTCCTCGATAACCTCATCATCTTTCTTATGATGTTTTATCTTCGTTGGGTGGGTCTTCTTACCCCTATTCATCTGTATAACCAATTGTATATCAGAGTCTCCAAGAACAATTGCTTTAGGTTTAGCTGTGGTAGTGGTTGGTTCTGTGCCAATCAACTTTCTTATCCAGTTCTTGATACCCCTCTTTTCTCTCATGTGGGAAACCCTGGATTTGTGCGTATCCTGGTCATCCATTTCGGTTTTGGTTTGACGTTTTATTGGAGTTGCTCCATAGTATTTTTTGAGTAGCTCAATCGTGCCAACTACCTCGTTTTCCCCTTTATGTTCGATCACCGCCGGTGTGTTAAGGTTCATTAAGTTGTAGGCATCTCGGTCACCATTTCCAATTTTGGTCTGATGTTCTATGGGAGTTGCTCCATAGTATTTTTTGAGTAGCTCAATCGTGCTACCTACCTCGTTTTCCCGTTTATCTTTGATCCCCACCGGTTTGTTGTCGGACTTGAAAGCTTCCATATCTGAAATAATCAAACATCCGCAAATAATTAAAAATCAAAAATGATTGTTATGCTGCATTCGATGTATTTAAGAAGCAAACTCAACAGTTTTTTGTACACCTTACCTCCTCCCCTTTTGACGATGGTGGCAGCGCTCCCCTCGTTGAACCCAAAGCTTAAACAAAGGGCCACCACCAGTAGTATAGATGATGCATGGAATTGATTTGCCATGCTTTATGCTGGAAGTTGGAACGGTTTTGGATAAGGCTTCTGTAATATCTATTTTGCAAAGGGTTTAAAAATGAACATTATATTATTACTGAGATGACGTATACTGTATGTATATTGAATATAAAAAGTAATATAGGAGAAGCAAATAAATATGTCATACGTGTACAAATTGAAGTTTGTTGAAGGATTTTTATTATTTGTTCGCTTGAGCTTTGAGCTACGTTCTTAAATTCAAGGATATTGTTCTATTATATTTTGCATGAAGTGTTGAAACAGACATACATATGTACATAACCATATTGCATTTTTTGTTGAGCCATGTTGAGTAATATGACTAGGTAGTCAAAGTCGAAACTTATCTATAATTATTATTAATTCAATATTAAGCTTCCATTATGCAATGCAAGAAGAAATGGATGACTCATTTGCAGTCTTCTATATTTGTAAGTGTCGTAATCTGTATTTATAGCACGTAGTCATTGCAATTAGCAAGTTGCCCAAAAGTATTTTTACTACAGAGCCCTCTAACTCCAGTGCAACGGTTTTAAACAAATGCTTCATAATTCATGCATTTTTTTAATAATTTGCAACTCAATCGCCCGAAACTTCAATACATGCTAGAGTTATGATATGATCTTAAGATTTAGGGATCCATGTAATTCAAACTTACTTACATTTAAAACTGAGGTTAACGATCCTAAAAAAAGGTGAAGGAAAGAAGAACCATTATGCATTTTTTTAAAAAAAGCATTGTTAGGGTCTGTAAGCAGAATTCTGTTGGCAATTGCACCCATCCAATTCCAAGAATTATGTTCTCGGTCTCTGCTTCTGCGAGCGAGTGCGAATGCTATATGGCATACCATATTATACACGTATCCATCCACATCCAAAGACTAAAAAGTAAAGTACGCTTACGCTTGCCTTGCCTTGTCACTTTTATGTATGTCAGAAATAAGTTACCTGCCATATTTGATTGAGTTTCTAATCATCTAATTGAGAATTATGGAGATTAACGGGGCAAGCTTTTGGTTATTAGTAACCATTTTTCAGTTCCTCATTTACTGTAAAGTGCAGAGTTTTGCACCACCACCTGAACACTTTGCAAAGTTTTTTCTATACCATAAGGAAGACAAAAAAGGGGTGTATATGCGATATTATCACTATCCCCAAAAGTTTAACAATGTTCCAAACATATTTAAAGAGCGAGGTATTGACTCGGTTGCATTAGCTTGTTGTGACGGAGCGTAAGTGATTTTTATGAAATATTAATTCTATGAAAAATTTAAAAAATGAGGCATTAAGCCCTAATGTCATTTCGTAACAATTTTCTTTCAGATGGCTGGTTTATGAAGAACCGGACTATTCCGCCCCAACACTAGACCAAGTTGTTCTCTTTGCTGATGTTGCTGCTAACTGCAAACCATCGGCAGATGTAATATCCTATTTTTATGTTATCAATATCTTCCATTCAAAGCAATTACTAATACACGTATTAATTATTGCATATTTTTTACATGTCCTTAGTTCAAAAAATTTGGGTCCATCCAGCACATAACGCCGTTGTCTTCAAGGGAGAATACCTCCATCGCCTTTTTTTCCAACAGCAACTTCAACGGGCCAGCAATGAGAGTCAATGAATTCATTAAGCCTCCGAGCACAAAGCCAACAGCTACAGACCCCATCGGTTCTTTGATAACGGTGAATACCGTATCATGGACAGTTGTGTTAACTGATGGGACGCGGTATTGTATTCAACCCCCCGCCGATGGAATTCCTGTGTGCTTCATCTCCAACTTTGTCGATGATATCTTGGTCAAGCCCCATGGTGGTGTGTTGAGGGTAAGAGAAGGTTGTACAAGAGATTTGGCACAGACTATAATTACGATGACAGAATGTTACGACATAAAAAGTGGGGTCAGTGCTATCAACCCTGTTTGGCGTAAGTTTTAAATTTTTCTTTAATAATAATTATAATAGAGTGGTTTTGTCTAGCTAAACAGTGTCACTTATATTTTTTTGAATAGCTGGCGGAAAGCCAACAGGACCTGACGAGACCGCGACTGGAGGATGTGAAGTGGACCCAGCTAAAGAGATTCTGGATGACACGTTGAAGCCATTGATTCAAGCTCGCTTGAATGGATCTCTGGGCTCTGGCGATATGTTAACATTAATTGTTGACAAGAGGAACATTTGGAAAATGGAATTGTTTGACCGGTCCTTTGAATTGTTCTTAAAGGCATGCCCACCTCCCATTGTACATTTAGACTATATGCATGTTTTTGCTTCCTTGTTTGTTCATCATTTAAATAACGCATGGGAAGGAGGAAAGTTTCTCAATACTTCCATTCGAGAGGAGGAATGGATGGCAATGACTGAAAATTTGAGGGATTGTCGTGCTGAATTTAACCCTGATGCTGCTGGCAATGTTCCGGGTGTAAGTCGAAATCATATCTTTGGTGAAATTCTTGAATATTTTTTCATCAATATGAATAATAGTATAATACATAATATATTAATTGTTCAATTTTCAGCTCACGATTACGGACACGCAATCTTATAAGAAGTTGGATGACCTTAAAGATAAAGTTGAGAGGCTGATTGGGTTCAGCCCTCAAAATGATCATGTTTTGGAAATCAATTGGCTACTCTCCAATTTGGTCGCTGCAATTTGTTACAAAGCAAATAACTATGATTTGAACTTTTATCCACGATACTTCAACATGTATCATGAACTGTTTTTCCTGCCAATCATGGAACAATGGTAATTAAACTGCATAATATATAACTTAATGTAAAGTGATATAAATATAATGTGCATAAGTACATTTTAATATGATTTCATTGGAATTTATTCAACAGGCAAAATCCTGGGAAGTATCCTGAGGCTTACAAATATCTTTTTGGAGGCTATGGAATGGATAAAGTTTTAACGAAACTGACACTCTGCACACAAAACTACCTGATGGCTTCCGGAATCACGGAAATTTATCCAAGACCTATGGAGCAAAAGGACACAATTTTGTTACCTAAAGCTGTTGAACGTTAAACTCAATTGAATTTGTGTGGATTCAAATAAGATGCCACTAAAATTAAAATGATCATGTTTCTAAAGTAATTTTTTTTTGTGATATTCATATTTCCGTTTATTTCATCGATAATCAAACGACTTTTAAAGAATCTATACATACATATATTCAACATCTTTCCAAAATGGCATGTTTCATTCTTATGTTTCATCAACATACTCACTTTGGCGTTATTTGAACTTTGAACTGGTTTACTGTACAACTTTAGCTTATAGAGCTTTGTGACTTGATTTGTAGTTGTAGTAGATTAGATTCTTATCGTTGTGATCCGTTGATTTTTTCCTTCCAGGTTTATCAATTTCTCATGATCTCTTACAGATTTTTACAATTTTTACTTTTCATTAGCTTATTTTCAAGTTTTGATGTTCCCCCAAATTTCATACATATTAAATAATATTTGTAGCGGTTTCATATGCTATATAAGTGGTGGTAAATTTATTATTACAACGTAAATTATATGGATATTGGTAGGATGAGAATCAAATGTAACTACACAAGTTGTAAATGTTAACTTTAAAACTATAAATGAAATGGAGGTATACAAATAGGTAATAATAAAATTTCAAATTACGCTACGCAAACTACCTACTGGACATGTCAGAATCAACGAAAAACGAAATACATCCAATTTACAATTAACTTTTGCTGGGTCGATCCCTACTATTGTAATTAAAGTTATCACACAATCATTAAATTACAGCATCCATTTATCATTCCATCCAAACTTTAATAAAAAGAATGAAATGAGCCACTGGACAGAAACATCGTTAAAAAAATTGTCCGATAACCGCATACATACAGCCATTTTACTCCAAGTTCAAACATGATTTCATTCATAACTTTAATAAATTATTTACTATCGTTTTCTATTTTAATTGTTAAAATCTATTAGTTTGTAGTTTTAATGAGATGAGAACGTAAATGAGTAAAATGGTTATAATATGTATATAATATTTATGTACTATGTTAGCTTAGTAGTTTGTTAACCTAAGTTTTTTTTATGTACAGTGTTGCATAGATCAAAAGGATGGATTTTCTTTGTCTGCTTTCATAGAAAGCTAGTGGCCAGAAAATCTCTTAGGCCATGTGGATACTTACACGTAAAGTAAATACTCGTGTTAATTAATCTCTTAATCTTATTCGGCAAACCTAATTTTATAATAATTATTAGCTTATCTCGACTTTAATATATTCATGCATACATTCAAATTCAATACTATGTACAATTTTATCTCTTTTCGAATAAAATTTAAAAGACTACAATGAACTCATGAGTGGTTTTTGTTAGTGTTCGCCCTGAGTATGATGAGGAAGCGATTTTCACTAGTTATAACATTATGTAAAAGTTAGTACATTTTTGATGACACGACGATTACAAATTATATATCTTATTAGCCTATGCCTAACTACTCATCATCAATACTGGAAACTATATTATACTCACAAATCATTTACTGACCTATTTTACAAAGTAGACTACGATTCTACAATTACTTGTTAATTAATGAGCTTGATGAATGCTATCTTTGTCTAGGTTAAGTAAGCCATTTTACAATTACTACAAAATATTTTAATACTGGTTTTAATGAAAAAAACGTTACACTGTGCAATTGTACATAGGTCTCACTTCCTTCATTTCAGTTTAAAAGCACAGCATGTGGGTGGCTTGTTACTTTTTCTGTTAAAGGAATGAGTTATATATTTTAAAACGGAAATTTAGAGCAGTGAACAATATTAAATATATTATATGTGTTGTACTAATAAGGTCACATATAACAAACTTAGTAATGCACTAAAAGTAATTTTGTTTTTGTCTTTTTCTACACAAGCTGCCCTCACGCACATGCAATAATGGCTGAGTTTTTTTAGTACAGTCAACTTATTAGTATTACGTAACTATATAATTAATGAGATTGAGATTAGATACATATATAATAGCAGCTCCATGTTAGTTTTACGTTACAAATATTATACAAACTTAATTAAAAGTATTTTACCGATAACAATATAGAAAGACACAACGACGCTTTAACCGAGATCAAAAAAGTTAAAAGAATTTTGTGCAAAGGAAAATTCATTCTGACCAACAATCTAAATAAAATAGCGATATGATAATATATGATATTTTTATGTACATATAATATTTATACAAAATTAAATATTATAGGCCTTCTACAGCGTTTAAATTTTTAAATATACAATTTTGTTAGTCAGTCAGGGCTTCCGTTAGATAAGCTATAATAAATTACAGCTTAAATTAAACAGTTCATAGACATTTTACAATATTCATATATTTATGATAATTTTATATACACATAAACATTGACGTTGCATTACATATTAACATTAATCATTTGACACCGAGATACGTTAAGGCAGTTTCAGTTTTGTCAGTATATTAAACATTGTGGGTACATTTAGATTTTTGGTATTATAGGGAGGTTATAACTTTCAGTTGAACATTTAGTACTGTAACATTCATTCATATATACTTTCATTTCAAGCATCCATACTATAAATACGTAACATTTAGTATAATATTTAAAGTTTATTCAACGAAAAATTTGATAGTTTTTAAACGAATAAAAATTTGCACTACTTTTTCTCAAGTTTACACATTTACATTCACTCACACATTCCTTAGGTACAAAAACATTCATGCATCTTTAAAAGAATGACATGGATAACTATTTAACATATAGTAATTTTTAACAAATAAAACTGCGTTGGTAGTAACTTTCTTTGTTTATTTTGATTAGTATAGTAATTTCTGTAAGCATACATAGCTCCACGCTTTAAAGCTCAGCATGTTAACCTCTTTTGACATGACTTGAAAAAAATTAAAAATAACATGATAAACGAAATATTACGAAGTTTGTATTTTTTCAGTCAATTTTTTTTTTGAAAAAGTGCGAATGGATTTATGCAATTTTATGCATGAGTTTAGTATTTACTTTTCGTTACTGTTAAGCAAACTCTCTTTGGAGATCTCTGAAAGCGTTATGACTATTGAACTAAAGCTTGGTCGGTTCTTTGGATTTGCATCCCAGCACTGAATAAGCAGATTTTGAAGTCTTTGCGGTACTGAAATCTTTTGGATTTGGGTAGTATCCCATAATAACTCCTTATTTTCTAGAGATTCAATCACTTTTTCGTTTGAAAGATGAGACAGTGGAATAGCTGCCTGGTGAATTACTTCCCAAACCAAGCAGGCAAATGACCAAATGTCAGTTTTGGTGGAGTAGTCATCTTCCAAAGCTGCTTCTTGAGGTAACCATCTCACAGGAATGTACTGGTAAATTTTCAACATACATTTTTTTAACAATTGGCACAACCTCAATAAACGAACAGACATGAGATTTTAGCTTTCGTGAATGTACTACGAACCTGATTTCTAAACTTGTGGTACTCACTCGAGTACGTGTCTCGACAAAGGCTCGGATTTGAAACTTGAATTTTTAGCCCGGACGATATGAGGCAGTTGCGTGTGGCTAAATCTTTATGAACAAAGCGATAATTGGATATATGCTCCATACCTAGTGCTACCTGCAAAATTTAATAATAAAACTTTTTTAGTCCAATTAGTATAGACAATGTCTACATTGCGTATCACAATGAAAAGTACATAGGCATACCTGTGAAATCACTTGCAATATCTGTGCCGTTGTTAGCGGTGGAGGCTTAGGAACTTTCCTTGGGTTATCCTTTCTTGTGGCAAGCAAAAATTGCTTTAAATCCCCCTATTTAATAAATTCAACCATGGACTTAAAAACTGCTTATGGTTGCAACTTGTAAAAAGAAGTAAAAAACTCTTTCATCATGTTATGTAATACTATACTCATCATTGATTTTTGCTTACCCAATCACTATATTCGAGGAGCATGTAGTGGGGATCCATGTCTCTACAAAGCTTCACTAGTTTAGTCACATTCTCATGTGAAAGTTTGTGGTACATGTCGATCTCCCTTTTGTACTCAAAAAGTGCTGACTCTTCTCTCGTTTGTAAAGCTTTCACCATTACCAGCATCTCTTTGTCCCCATCCACGTTATTCGTATTACTTGATTTCTCTTTCACAATGTTCTTGGCTTTCGCCAGAAAAACCTCGCCAAAATCACCATGACCTGTACAATCCACAATATATACATATATTCATATGAGCCAAATAGTGTAGATACTCAGTACGTAGCCCTCATTTATTTAAATCAATTGAGAGCTTCATTAAATATAAAGCATTTTTGTACTTGCTGCTCCGTCATCAAATCACATTTTCTACTTTTGTAACATTTTACCTAAAAGCATGACAAATTGGAGATCATTTCTCGGGTACGAAAGCAGTTCGTATCCGCTAGCACCAGACTTTTTAGAATGAGAAGAAAGAGCAGATTTATGACTGGCGATGGAAGCGGTGGCAGATGCAATTTTTCCTCCTATCGAGCTATGTGTTGATTTCCCAGTTTCACCATCACTTTTCACACTTTCCCTGTAACATTTAATTAATTTTCATTTGTCATTCTTCGCGTTCCCATTCTTTTTGTTTTTGAGACAATGCTACATTGATTCCATTCCGCAGAATAGAAACTGGGGTGAAAAAAAATGTACCTGCAGCTATTATCAGCTTTGAGTTGCTGATGTCCATTTGGAATGAGTAAGGGTGCACTTCCATTACTAACAGGAGCCGAGTCCTTCATCTCCTCGTCGCCATTTTCCTTTTCCACTGGGCATAATAACAATGAACATAGTATATTATTCAGTCCACTCATTATTTGAAGGTGACAGCATGAACAACGATGATAATAATAATGAAAAAGAACACATAATCCCAAAATATATATCTTGTTCCATTAAACTCTTTCTTTTTTTATGGGTCTTCCAAAGACTCTTACAATAATCAACCCTGCTCAACATTTACAACACTATACATACCAGAGGCTGAATATTTTTTTTTCATTTCCTGAATTTATATCGCAGATCATAAATACGACACGTGGTTTATGAATGTGTGTAGTGTTTTTGCTGGGCATACTTATTGCTGCTCCCAGTGTTAAACACAAAAAAAGCATAATAAACATAAGTATACATACATTAGGATGTGCATGGTGCATATATGTGTTGCTTTAGAAAATATAAAAGCAAGTAAAGCCTTTCTTTTTATGTTCAATGAAAATTTTTCACCCTTTCACCATTCCAAGAATGCATTTCCTTGGGAGTTAGTTATTCGCTGTTGTGTTAAACATGGCATGGCCTTTGTAGTGCTTTATATCCTTCGGTACTAAACCGTAAAGTATAGATTTTCTAATGAACAATAACTGCTCGCACTCACTCACTGCCATGCCAGCAATAAGCAACGGAACGGTGGTGGTGGTTGGTGCTCATGGTGCTGCTACTACCCTTTTCCCATATTTTTATGGCTCATAAAACATTAGCACTTTCGGTGAAAAAGATGAAAGTAACCTTCGCTTTAACTATTTAATATATTAAAGCTTTCAAGAATACTATGATGATGTTATGTATATACTATGTGTATAATATATGTAGGAGGAGGATGATGGGAAAAATACTTAAACATATTAAGACCGTTACATGAGCATAGGAGAAGTAAACAACGCTCTCATTTCGCCTGTACTACTACCAAACTACCATCAAGGAGGTAAAAAAGGCTTTGTTAACTTTCCCTCAGAAAAATTACATATCTTTAATGACTTGTCATAAAATTTTGTTTGCGTTACAAACATGCAGACTCTTCATCTTTCTACATGGGAAAGTATATGGTTTTGGCCCATTTCAAATTTCTTTTGTTGTTCCGTCGTCACGAAACTTGGTCGGTCGAACTGACGACGACGACGACGATGGTCATAAAATGTGCGTGAATGATTGAGGTATAATAAGTATAAAACTATTTATGTTAGGTTGAGAAAGTATGAAAGTATGAACATTGAACATGGTTTGTAAATTATCGCTGGAATGGCTTTCGTTCGAATATCTGTATCCATTTACTATTTGGCGGATGAAAATAATTATAATGTTCTCCAATGTTTGATCGCATGTATGATTGAGTAGGAAACTGGTTTAATTGTCTATAAAAAATATTTTGCTGGTTTGGCTTGGCTTACGTTCTGTTAGATATTCTTGCTTTCTCTTTAGCTGCCGATGACGACACCACAGCATGAGGCCAATGACCAAAAGGAGATATCCAGTCGCAACAGAGAGGGTGATGGAAACTGTTCTCGTCATTACTGCATCATCAAGGGATTCCGAGTAATATTGGTCGTTAGCTGGGGGGTTTAAGTTGGATATAAAAAATATTATGAGAGATTTTGCGTTGTTGATTATTGACAATAAACGTTCGTAAGTTTTAAACTACTCGTAACAAAGATTTAGGCTATATATAGATTAGTGATAGGAAAAGAAGATGCTCTCGTCGTGTAAAACATTTTGCTGGTAGAAATTTTGAATTTAATTTACGAACATTGTAAAATTCTTTTAAGCCGATATTTATTCGGTTCGGCTGATGAACATGATATGCAGAAACGAAGAAACTTTTAGCATTGGATTGAACTTACATTTGACGATGAGACGCACTTCCTCACGAATGAAACCCCCGCTGTTTCCAGCAGTACAGCCATATCGTCCATCATCATCCTTTAAGACTTCCGTGACTAATAATGAGCCATTCTCGAAAACTTGAAATCTGTTGAGAAAATTAATAATGTAAAGTTTAAAGTAAATAGCCAACAAGATTCAACAATAAAATTTTGGTGAAAATGCATACATGTATTAAATTCATTTCATTAGTTTCAATGAATCTATAGTGGATTGCAGCTTTTAATAAGATTCTTAAAATCTTAAATAACGTTTAAGTTTTTCATTTGCATTTGCATGAATTCAGATTAAATTTCATATTTACCTGTCACGGTCGAACCCATTCATGATGTTATTTTTGTCCCATTGTATTGTTGGCATTGGGTCACCATACGCTTCACAATCAATCAACAAAGATTTCCCTTCAACAACTTCCGTGGGATTTTTCGGCACCAATGAAAATTTTGGAGTTACTGTAACATGAAATACAATTATTTTAAAGCTGAATTACTTTAATTCTTAAAAATTAACTCATCGATTTAGTTCATATTTACAATATTAGTTTTTTGTATTTTTTCATTGTGAGCTTCCTAAATGCTACTCTACAAATTCTAGTAAATTCTGGAACAAAATTGTTCTATTTTCCATCCCTATATGTTTTTACTTCCACTTTCCACGTACGTGTTCTCAGAATTACATTGAATGGACTCGACTCGACTGTGTTTGTCATATCAAGAGTTAAAGCTAGAAAATGCAGTGTACCGTTCAACAGGGGTGTTCTCGAAATGAAAGTCATAAATCATAACAAACTTTCACCCACACTATACCAAGTGTACAAACACAAACCTAACACATAAGCTCATAATGCATTTTCATTCAGCGAGTCAACATTTAGCTCCAATATTTGGCCTTGATTTCATCATCATGCATCTATACCTACATGTATACAATATTATATCTCTTTTTTCACAAACAAGCTTGTGCTTGTACAGCTTAAACGTGATCTCTCTGTTTCCCTCCACTTAAAATGGTACTCATGTTTTCTGTTCTGAGAACTAACAGAAGGGGTGACGACGTGTGAGTACAAAACTGACTAATAATCGTGTTCATGTACGCCACGCCAACAAACAGTCGTACCCATATATAATCTTTTTCTCACATTTCATTAACAATGATTTGTAAGTTTATTAAAATTTCTCTCTCCTCTGCACAAACTCATCTATATTATTTTCTCCACAGGCTGTTCTCTACATCCACATCTAAAAACTTCTCGCTAGTACTGTGTTCCATTCCAGCTTTCACAAATTAGCTTTTATCCTTAAAAAAGAAAATGAGTATAGAGAGAAAGTCATAGCCTTCCAGTTTAACTTGGAGAGGCAACAAATAATAAGAAGGAAAGTCGCTTGTAGAATAACAGTCTCAAGTGTGAATTGCACAGTGGTTTTGTGTTATTAATACTGTGGTGAAAGCTGGAATTATCATCCTCTGTGCCAATGAACGAGTTGCTCCGTTCCCAAGAGTTTCCGTTCGAATTAACGATATACTGTTTACACGTGTTGAAAAGTATACGAATGAAAATTTCCTTTGTAGATAGATCCATATTACTACAGACTATCTTTTAACGACTGGGCTAGCTTAATTTAATGGGAATGATCATCAGCCCCCGCATACCACGTACGCATATAGAGACTCTACCCACTGACACTACTTCCTATAGAGTGGAGCCCAACCGTAAAAATAACCACCTACGCAAATACCCTGCTGGTTGAACCGTACGGTGGTAATGAAGAATGAACAACGCGTGGTAAAATATGCAAACAAAACAAAACCGTGGTCTGGTCTCATCCTAATCAACTGAAATGCTTTTGCTGGGAGCCTACACTAAAACACTGTCATTGTCATTACAATTACAACTCAACGACTCTTACCACCAACGTCAACATAAATCGTTGTGTTAATCAGGCCTTCTGCGTTGGTGGCAACGCACGTATATCTTCCCTGGTCTGAACGCTGCACGGTGTGGAAATGTAGTGTTCCATTCACTTCCTTTATATGGGCTGGCCACTCAAATAGGGATTGTCCTTCCTACAAATCACAAAACCCCAAGAAAAAAATTTGGATGTGAAATTAATAAATCACAGTACAAATTATATATATTTTATTCATAAACATTTTCTTCAAGACTTGAATCGAAGGAGAAAGTAGAAAGCTCAAGATTAAAGTATGCCAGTAGTCTGGTTTTCATTCATGTAATAGAATACATACCTTAACCCAACGGATTTTCAAGGGTGAAGCTCCATGAGCTTTGCAATGAATTTTGGATGTTGATCCCAGCTCTAACTTACGGTCAACTGGTTTCGGCATAAATTTGAGTGTTTCTGAAATAATACATAAGGAAACTTTTGGAAAAGAAAGTATAGATGCATACTATCAAAATAAGCACATATAGGATTCTACAATATGTATGTTATGTACATCATGTATAGGGCTGCGTTCGTTAGTAATAAAATCCAAAAGGTTAACCACCCATATTTTCATTTGCGTTGGTCGTTCACTCCTACACATTTCATTTCATTCTCTTGACGAATTCTATTTCACCCGTTTTTCTACTACTACTTGCCAACTAAAAGCAAAGCAAAAGAACCCATCACACGATCCATACGGTTTTGTGCTGGTTCATCATCTCATCATCTGATTTTTTTTCTTTTTCACCATAGCCAGTCAGCCATACCATTCTGTTTGCCCACTGTTGCGTTACACTATTCCTAGACATTTTCATCCATATATACTCGATACAAAACAAGATATAGGAACCGCAAAATATCCAGAAAACTAAAGTTTTGCGTGAAGAGTGAAAGCAGCCGCAGTCGTATTATTATTACGTGCATTTCTACATATACTTTATATGTATGTCTCCATAAAATTCATCAAAACATTTCATTGCATTGTGTAAAAGGATATTTTTATAGGTAGTAAAAACCCGATAAGAAATGTGGGATGGATCAGATAAGGAAATAAATACGACAACAATGCCCAGTACTGAATCACAATTAGATGGAATACATACCCATGATAATGCCCATAATGTAGGAGGTTGGTGCACGAGATTACGAGACACGATATGCTTTCTCTATAAAAATGTAAGAGTTATTAGTTGACTCTTATTGAAATGTGTTAGGGAAAAGGGAAAGCACGCATTTGATGTGCTTTTCGTTTGGTAGAAAATGTACATGATACACATTCACATATACATGTACACGAGGAGGAGGATGAAAGTGACAAGGACTTCTCTTGTAGATATTCTGCTGAGGAATGAGATTCCCTGATCACGTACAAGATAACTTATTATTCCTTGTCTTACGTCTTTTCTCCTCCTTTTTTCTCTCTCGCTCTTTTCACAACTAAAGCATGATTTCCGAAGAAAAACTCTTGGTGAGAAGTTCAACTCTAAAAGGTCGAGCTCGGCTTTTTTTTCTTTTAGAGAAAAGAAAGTGAAAAGCAATACATTGCTTTGCTGTATGTATTTTATGTACATTTATATATAAGTTATAGCGTAGTGTCCCCACACAGAGTTGTCTTTCAAATCTCACATCTTAGCCTTTTCTGTTTCAGCTTCCGAACAATTTTTCTTCACCATACCATGAGAAGAACATCAGGATAGAGCATCATCAATATTATGCTGGTCACAACAACATAACAGACCAATGCGAGAAGACAAGGGAAAGAGAAAAAGAAGACAAATGACAAAAAAGAGACCCTTATCCTTTCTCTACACACAAGTATAATTTATTAGATTTTGTTTTGTGATTTCTTGATTTCAACTTTCACCATTGACCATATATTACATCTCCTACAACTTTCTTTCTGTTTTAAAAACAAAAAGGATCATGTGTACTTTAGGTTTCGGTTTTTGTATTCTGGATACATTCCCTTGAATCGGATTGTGAATGACCTGTATATGCCCCTGGCATACTATAAACCTAAAACTATAGATGGACAATGGACATGTATTACATAGTTTACTTACATAAAGTACAAATCTCACTTAAGCATTTACGTCATGATTTTTTTGTTTGGCTTCCATTAGATTGAACATTCGGGATCATGAATTACTATCTGTCCTTTATGCCACTCTATTCTTGAGACATTGTCAAAGTAAAAAATGAAATGTGAAACTTGCAATTTAGAAAAAGCAGGACGAGTAGCCAACTCAAGCTATATATATATAACCACTCTAATGGCTTTCAGCTTAAAGTTACCCACGCAAATTCAAGGCTACCAGTAATTTCATTTAGTTTAAACAAGCGCTATACCACTTGTATTATTGTCCTCATTGTTAAGCCAAGCGTTTCATCTATAGCTCATGTGTAAATACAAGATACACGTACACATATGTTTGAATTTTCGTTAAGAATATGGCTTTAAAAAGTTTTAGTTTTCGGTTCACTTTCTCCACTTTTTTCCCAAGAGTCCTTGCTTCCGTCAATGCGGTTTCTTCGAATTGTTCTGATAATTTTAGTGTACATAAATAAATGTACATGATAGGGAAAATGTTATATGTGAACTTTTCACAAAAAAAGTTGATAGGCATCTTTCCTACAGTTTCTGTATTCCCAAATGACTAGCTGAAGAAGAGTAATATGACATGGATGATGGAACAAAAAAGATTGTGGTGAGCTTGTGGTATAGGAATAAGGCACGAGCATTTTCCAATGGTGGAGAGTGGTGACTTGGTGATGTCAAAAATATGATGTTAAGTTAAACTAAACGCAACCAGGATGAGCAGCAAGTAGCAAGCGATGTAATGGAAAACACAAGAGTAGTGAAAGGAGTAAAGCCTAAGCTCCAATTTCGTTTATAAAGCTTATTCCACTGTGTACTACCACACCAGAGGATGAAAGAGAGTTCGTCATTTTAAGAACAAATTAAGTTCATTTTGTTAGCTGTTCTGTTTTTTAAGGCATACCTGTCACAAAGAGCTGAGCCGGTCGAGACTCAACCGTCATGTAGCCTGGAGTCATTATCTCGCACGAATAATCCCCAACATCTGTCAACTCCACTGGCTCAATTTTTAATGTTCCGTTCTCAGGAAAGGAGACGAATCTTGTGAGAGGTTTTTGTTGATCACTACCGCTATTGCTACCAATACCGCCACCGCCACCATTTCCAATAATGCTTCCTCCACTCCCATCAACAGAGCTGCTAACAACTGGGTACAGGATGGGTCCATCTGCTTGGTCATCCTGGGTCAAGAAAGTGCGGGCTGGGATTGGAACTTTGTTACGTAGCCATTGGATTTGACTCACTGGATATGATGGACCTCGAAACTGGCAGATGAAATACGCTCCTTCCCCCTCTTTCACGACGGTGCTCGACGGGTGGCCCAATATTGTGGGTGGAGCTGTGTACATTTATTCCAAATAATTTATTTTCATTATCATCTTTCACTCTTTTATCTCTACCAAGAGAATATGAAAATACACATGAGATATAATAATGTATAATGCTTGGAACCATTCATCCCACTGCACAATTGGGATCAACAAGGAAAAATAAAAGTGCATGTGTGCACATGTGGGTGCATTCGGTTGTGAAATTGTCACAACGAAAGCCTTTAGCTGCCATAACCAAACTTTCCATAATAGTATTCTTATCTTCAACTCTCTTATCGCATGACACATCACATCACCCTACACTCCATGATCCAAGGCCATGACCATCATCATCAGCAGCACAGACGCAATATGGCTCCTTGCATTTTATGCATTCATGTATACCTACAAAATTCAACGAGCTATTTTAAAAGTACAAGGGGAAGGCTTCAGTTTGTTTAAGCTTAATCAGACAAGTGGTGCTCCTGGTGCTTTTACAATCATCTCAATTCTCAACATACTTTCGTCCTTTCTTCCTCTTTATGTACATAGGTCGGGGTTACTATTGTCAGAATCAAGAAAATAATAATATTTGTCTGTGTAGATGTGGATTGGTCTTCTCCCGTTCCTGGAAAGGATAATCGAGCACGGACCAGTTTATGGTAATATGGTAGTGAGCATAAAGAAAACAGTGCTAGTTTTAACAGAGGCTATAATAAAGGTTCCCCTCAAATATATTTATGATGATCGGTGAAAATGAGAGAAAGCCAATCTGGTCTGTTTGCACACTGGTGTGTCTCTCGTTGTCGCCTGCCTGTCTCCCAAAGTCGTTTGCTCCATTTGTACACATTTTTTTAGGGGAGCACTACCATATACCACATCACCGTTTCAGCTATATATATATAATGTGTATGTGGTGCTTCGTGTTAGAGAAGAAGAAGAGGATTCGATAAGAGGGTGTAAAGGGAATGTGACGGAATGGGAGCTTCTCACACAAAATCAAGAAGATTGCTCCCATTCTTCCTCCTTTTTGTTACCTCAAACTAACCTGCTTTGTATGAAAATGGAACATGAGCACACAACCGGGTTTCACTGAAAAGGGGGAAACAAGAACAAGATCAAGAGGAAGAAGAGTATGTTGTACGTAGGGTAGAGTGTGTATACTACCCATGTATGTAAGTATGTATGGTTGTAATAAGTTAGACCATCATGTTTAATGAAATTATACCAAAAGAAAAAGGGGACGGGAGAAATCATTGCTGAGAGTAGCAGACACGATCGAGGGTTGAATGAAACACAAACAGAATGCGCTTTTTTTCTCTCTCTACGGAACGACATCCTTGCTGAGAGTAAATGGTATGCAGGCACACATTAACCATAAAAATCCTTATGAAAACGCTTCTCGTTCGTGAGTGAAGAAAGGGAACCAAAGAAAAGAAATGAAATGATAGGGCTGAATGAATGATAAAAGGGGAACAAAAATCTCAACAGTATTTACACTGTCGTGTATGTATACCCGTAGTAGATATACTTAACGTGTAAGCATTTTTTTGTAAAGGTAGAAAAGGTGCTGAGCACACTGACTTTTCACATCCTGTTATAAAGAGCCAGTTATTATTTTCACTTTGAGCTTTTCCTTCCACCAATCTCCCTCTCCCTGTTGAAAGGTGGCTATATAGCGCTAGTGCTAGTGGCTACTTATTTGGAAAAATCCTTGGATTGAATCAAAAACAGACACCTATCGAATTTCTTGTGCTTTTCCATAGAACATAGCGTGTTAAACCTAACTTTTTCAGGAATATAATGTATAAAGCATTAAATGTGTCTACGTGTTTATGTATTAACGTGCTCTTCCCACTCTTAGCGTTTACCCCCAACAATCAGAGGAGGAGAAGTAATGATGAAAAGCAACTGTTTTTGTTCTGCTGTTTTTTCCTGCTCGAATATGCAATGCATTTGCTGCTCTCTGATTCACTTTCGTACTCGTATCGTCCTTCGAAATTGAAAACAAACTCTCATAAAATGGGGATACGTGGTAGAGTATCCACCCCCTGTACTTTTATGACTACTACATGACTTTCCTTCATTTTTCTGCTCAGCCTTTTACTCTTGTTTTAGCACGGGCTCATTCCGTTCAGAGAGTGAATCTATTTTTCAAGGCTTTTAGGCAATAATGATAATTGTCATGATGGTATTACGATATGGTGTAGCATTCTGAGTGCATATAAAGATGTTATATTTTTTCTCTCTGAAAATGAAATGGATGTGTCGCTTTTGGGAAAGGTTCTCAAAATTTATGTAGAAAACGAATGGACAAGCTAATAAAAACAAGGACTGAGCTATATAGCTTTTTACTACTGCTACTTCTCTGACTGATGTTTACGGGGAAATTAAATGATTCTTTTCTCGTATGCTAGCAATCACATATATAGAAATAGTTTTATTCCCATCCATTTTCCAACATTTGAGTTGAAAATGGGAAGAGAAACGACTATGATTTTACTACAAGTATTACGATAATGGGTGGTCATTACGTTACGATAGTGGAAAATTGCAAAGAGGAGACGAGACGTGATCAATAAGATGGCAATGAAGTCACAGAAAGTGGAGTTGAAAGGGGTATAAAAAATCTTTGAAACGAAACTGAATTCGATTGTAAAAAAGGGAGTTGAATGCGTTTTTAACTGATTTCAATGGCCAATTGAGAGTTTTTTTTGCAATGTGCAGTTTTCCAAGTGAGTACACATACATCGAGAGTTGAGACTCGTAGTTTTATATGAAGCTGCATGATGTAAAAGAAAATTGATTTTGTGCAAAAGTCCATAGAGTTTCAAAGGATGATGGTGATGATGATGATGGCAACTTGAATGAATAAAGGTGTGAGGGAAGGAAAGAAAGAGTATTCCAAGTTTATCACGGATAGTGAAGTGTGCAGTGAAAGTAGGAAAAGAAAGATTTTACTTACTTGTAACAACAACAAGTTGAATAGTGACTCGAGTAGTTCCTTCCATGTTCTCAGCAACACAAGCATAGCTTCCGGTTTGATCAGCTCTCACGTTCGGAACAACCAACGTGTTTGGCTCTCTCATACGAGATGAGGAGAAAACGGAGGATGAAGAGGATGGTTGTGAAGACGAAGAAGTTTCCAAAATGACTCTTCCATCGGGACCTTCCCACCACACTTTTGGAGAGGGGAGTCCCTTGGGCCTCTCACAAAAAATTTCAACAGTACCCTTTTCTGGCACAGCCAATTTGTGGCTGGGGATTAAAGGCGCTGGGTCGAGGGATGTGCTGATGCTAAGTGGCTCTATGTCTACAACCAGTGAATGAACACAGTCAGTACGTGATATAAAATGGGGGAAAATACAAGAAAGAATTTGAGAAAAAGAATAGGAAACTGCTAACAAAACCACACACGTTGGGGTCTAAATATATTGCACTAGAAACTTTAACCAACATAAATAAACAGATACCTAATCTTGCTTTTACTAATATATACCTTTCTTAAATGCAACTTGGGAAAACCTACTTATTTGTTTATTTTCACATGTAGCACACCATAGAAAATGAGACAAGGATATAAAGTTGTAAGTTGTTAAAGTTTTTGCATGGGGACACTCTGAGCAACATTTTTGTTGTATATCTTATGACAGTAATAAAATTGGAGTGCCTTGAGGACTTGTTAAATTTAAATATATGCATTTCCACATCTTATTTTTCTTTCACCAAAAGTTTGCGGTAAGAAATGAGCAGGGATTGGAAAATTAAATAAATTCAACATTAAATGGATACTTTTCATAGTCCAGATTACAGATTAAATGAATATTTCCCATGCTCATTGATTTATTTCTAAATTCTCATTAATGTTTCTTATCAATAGGACAGGAAATATTGATGAGAGGGAATGTAGGGATTTGAAGATTAAAAAGACCGATTGAAAAGATTGCAGATTAAACTTTAAAGATTACGTCGATTTTTTTCATAATCGAGATTACAGATTAACATCTGTAACATTTGTTCGAGATTATAATCTAATATAGAATGTGCAACATGATTACCACTATCTAGAGTAGTTCCAATCCCTGGAAATGGGAAACATGAAATAAACTTCCCTTGAGACTAAAAATCGATGGGAAGTAAAACAGATATGTTTCTTTTGAAACTTGAAAGTAGTTAGTTTTCACATTGTATTAAGACCTACCAACACCTAATAAGTTTTCTGTACGCTTGAAATAACAAACAGGATATTCCATTTTTTTTAAATATGAAGCATACTAGGAAATACGCAAGTTATAATGTAGCTAACAGCAATTAAGCAGTAATGAGAAAGCTGACTGCACATAATGAACAATTTTACTTACATGCAATTTGTAAAGATGCAGCGTAAATTTGAGCTTCTTCCTCTGAGAACTCATAAGAAGAGACGAGACATTTGTAAGTCCCTTCCTCAGATGACCATGCACGGTGAATTAGCAGTGATCCATTGGAGAAGACGGTGTTCCTGAAAAAAAGGGAAAGTAATTTTCGTGTTAATTAGTTTTTTATTAGTCTTCTGATAACTAAATTGTACCTTGTACCTAGTGAAAATTTAGTGACAGCATCGACACCCACTCATGAAAACATGTATCATCATCACATCATCATCCTCCATAATTGGTTTTTATTAATAGCTAGAACTTGAGCTGTATAGCTTAAGCTTCCTGACTTGTCATTTGTCTTCCTTGAGACATAAGAAAAACTCATTTTTTGCTCAATTTGTTACTAATAAATCCAATCAAACATTTTTCTCACATCCATGTCTTTTATCTATACTTCATTCTTCGTTCATGTCATTCATGGAACTTGGAGCGAACACTAAAAGTTAGAGGTGCGCTACTGCATACTGTATGTAAGAGAGTCTCTTAAAGAGACCCTCAATCATCAAACGTCTAAAGATGACAGGGGAGGATTTGTCTAGCTGGATGATATTTGTTCCTTGAGCTCTCAAGAAAAATTGACGTTACATGAAAAGAATTGAGTTGCGAGGACAGAGATGAACAAAAGTCATGCTTTATACAGCGACTATTCTTCATTATTTTTTAAAACAAAGCATGACATGAGAAAAATCTTTTTTATTCGAGAGAGATTTAGGCATTTATAGAACCAAACCAGATGATGGTGCGGCACAGACTGCCTCCACTCCCTCACACTTCAAATGAATCCTTGTAAGTTAAAAATACAACTTTTATGAAGTCGTTTGTATCTCTCTCATGAATTATATATTGGTGAATCAACTTGTCGTATTTTAAGCACACGCGACTTAAAACTTCAACTACCACAATTGTATTTGGTTGAAAAGAAACATCGTCCAATTTATTTGAATGTTGAAGAGTATTCGTGTCAAATAGTTACAAATAATATAAATATATCTATCGCTATACTTCCTTCTGGTGACATAAAAAGTATTTGGTATAAGAAATCATAATTCAGAATTGGAAGTTGAAGAGTAAATCAGAATCAGTGAGGAAATGAGGAACAGCGATTTCACTCACTCGGAGAATTTGGGCTCTGAGTTCCACTCACATTCCAGAATATCTGAAACGTGCCTTTAGTTAATATTTCTATCCTCCATAAATCCGCAAATACCATATATACCACAAACGAAGTAATTTAAATTTTCACAGCAAATCACCATTCTCCATCATAGTCATCATTAGCTGAGCAAATACTTTTCCTACTTGTAGAGAGAGAGAATTTAGTATATATCTTGCTCCAGCACATTTCAGTTGTGTGCTGATTTTATCAGAAATCTGAGGAACCAACATTCCATCTTCAACCACCAATTTTGACTTCTCTCAGAATGACCCAAATTTTCAAAGTGAATTCGTACTACCACCGAGCAAAGTGCCTTATCATTAATTTGGTGAAAGCAAAATGGAAAGTCGTGCTCTTCTTTCCCTTTTCAGTTTCCGAAACGTTCATTAACTTTATTAAAATTATGAAGTGTCTACTATGAAAGTCTGAGTTATCACGTCCTCTTTCTCATTTCCTTTCCAAACTTACAGATTACGAGAAGTGGAGCTTCCGGAGGAACGATACGAATTTTGAATGGCCCATTTAATTTTAAAACCTTACTGACGATGAAATGTGCCGCTATATGGAAAGTGAATGCATAGAATCCAAAATGGTAGTACAGTAGAAATAACAGGAGCATGTGAAAGAAGGTTATTAGAAGTCTTAACATAAAATGGCCAAAATTTTCAAGTCTATTTTTGAAGAACTTCCCAAAATACCTGATTTTAGTGTGATAGCTGAAAATGTAGAGCAATTTCTGGACTACAACCTTATGTTACGCACAAAAATCAGGTTTTTTGGGAAGTTTGATTTTTATGGCGTTGAAAAAAAGTGTTCATGATGGTTGCCACCGCCCATATAAATACATGTAAATGCATTTACCTAAAATCACTAGGCAATATTCCTTGGTAAATGGAGTTTTCTAAATACTAAATGCACTTTGCAATACGCATGTAAAAAAGTATCCTAAGAACATATCTCAATACTTATCTCTGCAATTTATCTTCCTGAAAATTCAACTTCTGCACAACAGAAAAAATCCCAGATATACATAAATGGTAGATACAGGCAAAAATGTGTGATTAAATTTTTTTCGACTGATAACTTTATGTCCTTGACCACTATTAAAAGCATGTGAAACTACTCTGTTTCTGACACTGGATGCCTTGGTTCTTGTTTACAAAGAGTCTGATTTTCTTAAACTTAAGTACACTTACTTATCAATTGAACCATTTGTTTTAAGCATACAGGGTAGTTCTTAGAACTTAGAAAATGAATAGTATGTGAGTTCCCAATTCATAGGATCGTTTACAAAACCCGCTCGGTCATATTTAAAACCCGAATCACTAAAAAATGGTAGTCAGGAAACAAAACTATGAGTCCTAAATCCCTTTCGTCACACGGATATTCCTATCTCTTCAATGTGTGTCTACCTTCTAGTTTAAATATCTGTTTCTATGGAAAAAATATAGTAACTGTTCCTGCGTCATGGAGTTATGTTGTCCATGCGATAGTTTGTTATAGTCAACACACGGCGTGCAGTAGTAAAATGCTTAGATTTGGGGTTCTCTGGTTTTATGTAGTCAGCAGGTCAAATAAGCTCAATCAGTGGTACATACCATAGATTCTTGTCACGATAGTTGAAAAGTGCATGTACGAAATTTTAATTTAATAATAGTTTTTTGTCGCCGCCATTTAAGTCAAATTGTTAAAAATACAATCCATACTCGCCAACTTGTTTCAATAACAATGAAAGTAAGCAAAGGCTATCGATATTTAAGCCACCGTCGAAATATTGGTCCTTCGAGTCGGATTGAACGTGTCCTTTGGAAATCATGCCTTTGTTTACAAGAGGGATGCACTATGCCAAGATTGTGAAAAAAGCCCGAGCCGTACCACAGAACACTCTTGAAGTCGTTGTGCCAGGGGACGTAGTTTAGCCAAGTGTGGGATAAAGGTGAGGTGAAGGAGAACGTCAAAGACATTGAGGAGTCACTAGGGCGAAAGTCTCCAGTAGATAGCATTCCTGACAACAATTCCCAGCGATCTGACCAAACAAAGTCGTCTGGAAAATCCAACATGGTCCGAATGTTTTCGAGGAAATCTCAGGATCTGGAGAAATTTGATACGGAGAAGGAAGAAGCCCAGATGATAATCCGAACATTGGAACGTGAAAAATGTCGAATGTAAAAATGTAAAACCCATTCATGTCGTATTCTGGAGGAGGATGTAGGTTCTGGGGATGAAGAAGAGGAAGTAGTTTACATCCTAATGGAAAGAAATTTGAAGAAACCATTGCAACATCAGCCCATCTCATCCGCAAGAGTGCAATAATGGTTGAAATCAACTGAGCCACATGCACCTGAGTTGACCCAACACATACCAACAATGACATGGGGATATCAACAACAATCGAACCCTATTGCTGAAAAGGTAAACAGAAATATGTGGATTCACCAATGACGAGACGTCTGCTGACATCTTGAAGTTTCCACAAGACATTTTTTAACCCTGAGGAGTTAACAATAAAGCTTTCAGCCCATATGAAGATTCAGTGGGCTGAAGGATTTTTCCTTGTTTTTGGACGAAGAGTCAGCTGCCATCGCCAGAATCAGCATGTCTTCATCAGAGCCTACTCCATTAGATATAAACAAATATAATCAGAAAAAGGCTCATGCTTCGTATTATGCAGTAAATGAAAGTTCCAGAAATTGAGTGTCCCTGAATTTTCCCTGATGTGGAATTTTGAAAGGTTCTAGGAACTAGGAAGCCATTTCTACGGCACCACAACTATGTAGTTGTCAAATTAGTAAACAAACCAGTTAGCTAGTCAGTCTAGATGGTAGATTGTACGGTTCCAACTTTGTACGAAGGATCTTGCTGCATTGGCAAATGAATTTGAAATGTTTCCAACCAATACGGTACTTGTTTACTTTCAAACTAAGATTTGTTCGCATACACTATCAGTACAACTTCTACCTCAGGAATATTCCACTCGAGGTTTCCCAGCTTTAAAATATGAGAAATGGTGATTCCCAAATAGGTAAATTATTCACAAAACTACCTACTTCAGACCCGTGACCCTTATCTACAACAAGCAATTATAAATGTATATCCGAAAATGGCAAAACTTGGGTCGATGTTACTAATAAGTTGACAATATTTCCTTTTACTCGTTTTACATAACCACTTTTATAATACAGCAGGAAATGAAATCACACAAAATCAAGAGTGTGCTGGCACTGCTGGCCAATTACCAATATGGCCAGAATGAAAAATTTTGGTTCAGCATTGGATGTTGTTTGACCTATCACATTCTATACTTAGTTGGATTTCCAAAAACTATTTTTTAAATTGTGTAGCCTTCTTCCATCCTTTTCGCCCAACAAACTTACAAAAAGAGGCTATCTATTATAATGTGTATAAATGTACATAATATAAAATACAAAATACTTTATTTAGACGGACAAACCGTGACAGTGACACCGTTTACCTGCTATCAATTTTTGTAAAGTTTACATTATTTCGACGGACAGACACCAGTGACACCGTTTATCTGCTATCAATTTTTGCAAAGTTTACATTATTTCGACGGACAGACACCAGTGACACCGTTTATCTGCTATCAATCTTTTTTTCCTCCCGAGTTTACATATTTTAGATGTAGACGGACAGACAAACACACATTTTCATTAAAACCCACCATAGTATATACTTATATGCATATAAATATAGTTATATACCGTTATATAGGCTGGATATGGCCAAATTACCATAACACTAATTACCATATACGTAATGCAAATCAAATTAAAAAATGGCCATTGTGCTATATGACTTCTAATAACCTTCTTTGTGGTAATGACGTCATGTGAGTGGAAATTAATTTACCATGTTATTTCCGACTTTTTTCCCTATCTACTTCTACACAGTAGTATCTGCCAAGTTATAACACAATTTGTAGACAACAATCTATTGGAAATTCACTCTGCTCATGCTTACTATTAAATTGACATTTAGGTAAAAACAAATTGGTGTTAATATTTGATAAATATTTATTTGCAAAAATGTAGCAAATAAATAATCTTATCTGCAAGTTCCAGCTCCTAGTTATACCTTACACTTGAAACTGATTTAGAAATATTGAAAGTTGTGCATACATTAAAAACAGATTTATAAAAACAGTCCTGGTCACAAATATCAGCCTTAATTTAATACATCAAAATGATGTATTACATAAATAAATAACATCGTATGTATTTATTTTAAACGACGATATTTTGCAAAAACAAGCTTTAGAAGGTGTTTAATCAAATGAAACTTTTTTCCAAATCATTTGAATTTCAATTTTAGCCGATCTTTTTTGGGCCAAACACAAATACGCCAATGGGATTACTAAAAATTGCAACATTCCTTCTTCAACACTATAAAAAAAATTGAATTCTTTGGGTGAAAGCCTACTCCTTTCATCTCTATCACTTTAATGTCGAACATTTGCAGTAAATTCCATTTCGACTTTCGACCAAGTGTATATATAGCATATCGTATAGCTGATGTATATCACTTGTTTGCTTACCCGTTTCTCATGAATTTCTCCACATCGTATCCATATGGCTTTCTAATTTATAGCTCCATTAATCTTCTCCAAAGATTCTTTATGATGACATAAACCTAGCCGTAAATTTGGATGTGTACAGTGTATCATCAGGCTACCCATATGTAATATGTAGTTATAGTTAGCAGCATGAACGCGACTGACTATGCTTTGCGATATTTACACAAAAACATTTACTGGAACCTGGATGGAATGTTTTTGCTGAAATTATAGTAGACAGACATTTCGACGTCCACTCTAAATGATAAAAAAATGGGTCGAAACCCAATTCTCTCTCGATCTCACTTCAGCGTTGTTACAATAATGGAATTGGCTGTAGAATAGGATTCATTTGTTGTTTGCTTGTTTGATTACATGAGTGAAAAATCTTGTAGCGTTTTCCATATTAAGTATACAAAACATACGTATTCCTAAACAATCCACAGGTATGTGCAAGCTCTGTTTACCAAGTGATGTTAGAATTCAACTGGAAAACCTGAAAGTGCTTTGTAAAATACGAGAATTCCATTTATTATATTGGAATTCTTGAAAACAAGCTGAAACTCCAAAGATTCTACCGTACTTGTTTTGTAGCTTTGTAATGAATGAATTATTGAAACTACATATAGAATTCCATGTAACTTGAAACAAACGTTGACACACAGCTCGAGTGAAATGGGTACCCAATACAATACCAATCCCTATCCCATTTAATCGGTTTATATCAAACAGCTCACAAACTAAAGTATTAGGAACCTCTGATCCTGATCTGAATCTAAGTAGGTTTTAGTTTGTGAGACAAAAAAAAGTAATAATTGTTGAAAGAAATGCACTTGAAAAGTCTCATCCATACAAATGACAATTACATTACGCACTTAGACTACAGCATAACTGATGTTCATCGACAATGTGGCTGACTATATATAGAACTGAATGAGCAACAACGAGCAACTTTACTTTTCAACATTTTTTTATCAAGCTTAATGTAATTGATCTCAGAAAGAGAAAGCATCATCCAATGATTCTTGGAAACTTCAGAAAATGTAGGGTTTTGTTCAGCGTGCGAGTTGGATAAAAAAAATGTTTCGTGACAATTCATTACCCATCTTTCCCGTATTATGTGTATTCCTACGACTTTCACGGATTTTTTCTTACTCTTATGCTTTCTCTTACACTAAGAAATTCTCTTTTAAAAACTTTTCCAGGCAGATGTACTCTCCAAGAAAAGTCAAGGAGCAACTAGTACTTTTGGCTCTCCAATCTTCATACGTACATATTATGCTTGTATAAACACGGTGCACGATATAATATAATTCACACGGTAGAATCGCGAGGAGAGAAAAAAACCTTTTTACTTGACATTATTGCATTCATTCTCACCGTACTTTTGTATTAGTCCACCAAAAAGGTAAAGAGAACTGGAAGACGTGTGTGTACTTACTTTAACTTTTACCTTTAGCTCATAGTCATTCACTCCTTCTTGCTCTCCATATAGAAAGGCTTCCAATTTAAACGGAAACTCTAGAGCTGAGTCAGGCCAAGACTAGGAGCCAAGAAAGAACTCAAGAAAGATCAACCTTATTCACTCCCTTTCCCTTTTCCACTCTGTCGACTCAATGATATCCATTTCAAAAACAGGTCAGACTTATTTCACCTCTGAGAAAGGATTCTCTCAGTCCACTAAAAATATATTCTACACAAAATGGAAACTCTCATCTCTACCAAGGCAGAAATTCATCTCAAGTTTTAAGTCTTTTGTACACTATCTTTAATTCCCAAACACATACAATGTATTTCGCCTACCAACCCAAACCAGAATGCATACATGCATACAATTCAATTCAATACAGAAATGGTAAGTTTCTCTATAAGAAAATACCTGCCACTTCATCCTCTCCTCACAATCACAATCTACTCTATTTCTAAGACTTCCATTTTACAAGATGAAATTAGAATGAAACCAAGCTTTTTGTCTAATGAGTTTTTGTAGCTTCCTTCAAGTCACTGCTGAAACAAGAAGTAAAATGTTTTAAAATCCTTTCAGCCTACTCACTTAGTTTGGAAAATTTAGTGTCCATAAATAAACGTTAGGTAAAAAAAACCTCCTTCCACTCAACCTGTTTGTCGTGTTCGTTAAGGTGCCGATGATGGCAGAAGCTGACGGCAGACTTCCGCAACTGTTTCCTTTTTAGGCCCCCTTTTTCATGCTCTGACCTTTGAACTATTATATTTGTGGTTGAAATGGAATAAGTGTATAAGAAAAATTTTGTAACCTTAAACTAAAAATATGTAGTATTTGGAATTGGGTTTGGGAAACTAGAAATATTCAACCATTCATTCACCATTAACTACTCGGTGAAATACTAGGCACGTTTATTTCCAACGACATGTTCTTCAAAAGCATGAGGGATGCCATTTAATTCACAAATCTTTATAAAGCTATCAGACAAGCACTCAGAGGAAAAGGCTCCCTTTGAGGATGTCAAAAGACACGTGGAAACCAGGAACGTACGTACTTTGATCATAGGTTTTCTTACTACTTCTTTATATTTTTATAACACGGGCAACCAGCCTTATTAAAGAAGAGTTGAAACAAACCTTATGTGGATCCCATCCCGCGAGTTCAAAAGATAATCTGAAAGAAGTTCCCTTTTCCTCTCAGTTATCTCATGAGAAGGGACTTGAATGCAACACACACAGCTGTCAAGTCATCCTCCTCAAAGGAAAGTAAATAAGGAACCGGTGAGTGAAGATGGGATCCGATGGACGTATTTGGAATCCCAATTTCATGCCTTGACTTTGACTTGTAAGAAAACGAGGTATGAAACCAACTTGCTTTTTTTAGCTAACGCACATGCACATGTATGCATATAAAATACTAAAAATTCAGACCAGACCAGACCAGTTCTAACGTACTTCACTTCTCCATTATCAAAAGGCAGCCATGTAATGTAACGTAACACATCTTTTCAAACGCCCAGCAAAACATCACGTCACGCATCTATAAGCCATCACACCACACCATCTTCATCCTGATGATCTGATATCCTTTGAATAGGAAAACGAATCTTTGAAAAAACTTCCTTTGCTTAAAAATTGAAAGGAGTAGAGTAGTTTCAACTTTCAAGGGCGTATAATATTCTGCATGCATGCATCTAATGGGGTATGTGTCTTTTGTCACAAACTTGTCACTGACACTACTATCGTCCATCTCCTCGTCCTGCATCATGTACCCATTCTATGTCACATAAAAACCATGCTGGTCTTCTTAGCTTTATAGATCGAAGGGAAAAAAGTTGGAACGGATCCCAGAAAATCTGCATAGATAAAACATAAGGCAAGTATCATCACCACCAAATTCTTCTGACTTATTGGAGCACGTTCAAAGCATATATATTTCCTTCGAAAAATAGTTTATGTTTTGCCTTGGCAGATGCAACTCTATCCATTCAACCGAGAAGAGAACGGAATTTGAAATACGTATGAAACGAACATTGCACTTTTTGTCACTTGGCATGTTGATGATGATGATCCTGAAAATATTTAAGGCTATGCGCATTCCTCACAAGTTTACAACAATGTACATTTATTATTGGGACAGTTTTTTTTATAGTTTTCCCCCATTCCATAAAGAAGTAATGCTTGTGTGCTTTCCATATCATCGCATCGCATCGTCTCAACATTTAGCATCTCCGACAGCCTTCAGGTTCCCTCTACTTTGTCATCTCCGTGCTGTCTGGAGAATATATGGTACACTTTGTGAATCTCAAAACACCCATCTTTTGTTTTCCTCATGCATCAACAATGATACGACATGTGTGTATAAAATGTGTACATGCTATTGCGGCCAGAAGTTGACGGGGAAAGTTAAGGTATTACACAAAACTGAATATTATGAGAAGGAAAAACTATTTGGTATGGCATCTGCGTATTCTGTGGTGACAATAATAAACATGCACGGAATGGAATGAAACGCATTCTTGAGCAAAATTTTTTCCCATCTTTTTTAACTATACGGTGACAATATGGGTAGAATGTATAAGATCACTTCACAACAGCACTCTTTTTCTATATACATAATATATAATAGGAAGATGGAAAGATATTCATATATTATTAAAAATATACCGCAAGCAACTGAAAGAAAGGGATACTTATTTGGGTTTCATTTCATTTTGTAGCCCAAAAATAAGTAGAAAAGAGGACGGGACTCAATGCGAATTATAATATAACCAAACCACAATCCACACAAACCAAAAAAACCGCAAGAGCGGACTAAGAATAATAAAAAGTGACAGCACATGTGGACAATAACATGGACATTGTGTATATATTTATATTGTACATATTTACTGCAGGAGCAAGTATTGCATTGGGGAATATCAATAAAAATGAATATGCAAATGAAAACATGTATGAAATTTACTCATTGTCTTGCATTACCCAATTCCAAGAAACGAGCAATTCATTTTCTTCTCTATGAAAATGAGCATCTATTTTCCCTCGAGGAAGAAAACTAGCCAAGCCAAAAGACACAAGAACTTGAAATGAGATGAGATGAGGTTGACTACAGCACAGCTGCAAAGTGAAAGCGGAGAAATGAACATTTGTGGAAGAGAACAATTTTAAGGAATTCAAACAAGATATTATTTTGTACAAGCATAAAGCATGATGCTATGAAGGGAATTACGGTGAGTTGGTGAGTGTACGTACGTACACTTCATGCACCGCCAAAAGCATTTCTTGTTGCTTTCTGGTTTACAAAACAAGGTTTGGAATTTGGGATAGGAAATAAGGGACGACGGAAAAAGGAACAAGAGATTCTTCCTGACTGACGACAGTTCCCCAGCGTGACTTTCTTTCTTTCACTTTCAATCCTTGTGTACGAGTGAAATCGTTTCGTACGTTTCATGTCTTGTATATGCAATGCTTCATGAAAGCTTCTTTCCTCCCAGGGCTAAATAATGCGGATAACCTCAAAACTTACGGGGTTCTTCAAAATGATTCCTATGGAAAGGGAAAAGGAGCACTAGTAGTAGTAAAATAGTTGGAATGAGAAAAAACCGCACAAGATTAAGACCAAAGAAATGAACCAACTTCATTTCAAATGTCTCAAAGGAAGTAGTGGTGGTGGTGGTGGAAAAGTGGAAACCGAAGCGTGTGTACACACATATACGTATGCACACAAAAGCACGTAGGTTAAGAAAAGATGCCAAAACTCGTGTTGACTGTTAAAAGTGACATATGAACACTTTGCAACGGAACATGTTTCATTCCTCCTCGTCTTCAGTAGTTACGCGCTAGTTCCCATGAAATAGTTTCCGTATCATGATTGCTTTCATGTGTAAGAAAACAAAATTTAGGTATAAAGTCGAAGAAAAAATAATGGTACTGCGTATGTCTCAGCTCTTTCTAATATTTTGATATTACGTAGAAAATATTTTTTTTCAAAATTTCATTTGAGCTATTTCAGGAATAAATTTGAAACAAAAATACAGTTCCTTTCCGTATGGAATCATTTTCTGTTGCTTCTTCTCGCTTTTATGCTACACGGAAGAAACTCAATTCATCTATATTATAAATTATGAGCATATGGCACGTGAACAATCACAACTTCATTAATATTCTATGGATGACATAACATGACATTGAGGAAGTCAACTGACATTCCACTCATTCCTCTTTTCTCATTTCTTTTTCCAAGCATAGGGAATTTGATGAGTAAGTGAAATTCATTTTATCAATGCAACGTGTGCCACTCAAATAAAGTGACACTGCCAAATCAAGAAATTCATCATCAAAGGTCTCTAAGCAAAGCCCTAATCAATTTTTTGTATTCAAACACCATGTTTTAAAGTAAAAAGATATATGGTATGTAGTAAAATCCTCATTACATGATGAGAAGCAATATAGAGAGTTACTTTTCATTTTGAATTTTATTCACGTCTTCGCAACAGGAACGAAACTATGACATAGAGATTGACTGACTATATGACTGTAACCAATCTGAAACGTCGAAAGATTGGGAGATACCTTTCTTTCAGATTCCAGAGTGAAAGTACTCAAGCAAAAATAATTATATAGTTTCTTATTTTTTTCAAAAATATACATACGCGTCATCCTTTACCGACTGCGACTGACAGTCATCATCTACGTGCAAAACGTTGACAAAGCCACTACAACCAACCAGAAAAGGTGAAGAAGTGAAAGGAATGGAAAATTACATGCACAGAAACTTTGGTAGTAAACTAATCTGATTAAAAATTCAGTTTCGAATGATGTACTTTGCTTGTTGTGTCATATGCCGAATGTGTCTCTGTTCCGACTGATTTCTACGGAGAAATGGTTGCATTTTTTCATTTAGTTTTGCAGCTACCTTTCATCCATCCAAGTCCCTTCTCTATTCGTCAGTCAGGTCAGAACTCTGCGTAGTAGTACACGTTCTTTCTAATATAATCTGATGTTCTGTAATCTACAGCCCGAATAGAATCGTCAAGGACGGTAATGAAGTTACAAGACGCGGTGTATTTCAGAAAGAAATTCCTCAAGGGACTCCATGTCTAGTAATGAATTTCCAAGAAAACGAAAAGCCCAAATTCGATATTTCATTTAGCTTACAGCTATCTATCCTATTTTCTTTCTGTGTGTAAGCGGATAGTAGTACGTAACAAGATGAAAATTGTCTCTCTACACAAACAATCCCACAAGTAAAGTAGAGAACCCTTTCCTAGACTAACATAATACCATAGAATGCACCACTAGTGACTAGTTTTTTGCAGGGAAATGGTTGAATACTGCGAAAGTTTATCCTACAGGCATCACTCAACTCTTATGCGGCTGCTGTTGTACATGATGTGATGATGTTATGTAATATGAAATCAAATAGCTCATGGAAATGCTTCTGAAAACCAAACACACAATTTAACTTTTATTTGAAAAATTTATTATCCAAAATGTGCTTCTCAAACTTGTTGCAGTCAAGGCAGAGTTACAGAACATAATTCGTGTGCCAATAATATGCACTATGCAAGGAAAGTACAATGGACATGCACCTTTGTGTTTTATATAATACACAATAATGTACTTACTTAAGGGTAAAGTAGAGCTTTTGTTTCGTAAGCCAACAAAATCTCTAGATGTTTATCTAATATATTGGACAAACTACAAGGAGTAGTGGCTTTGCCGTAGACCCAAACTCAATTTAAGAATAGACGCTGGTACAAACCTCCAGGCAATCAAATCCTAATTTAATTTAATGATGCGCTTGTATTCTGTAGTTTTGTCAAACGTTGTGTTTTTGATTGCTTCTACCACATAGATTAATTGATATTATGAAAAGTTACAAGACATAACTAAGGTGTGTACTGAAGATTCTATAGATTGCAGGTTGGAAAATGTCTATGAATAACACTCGTATAATATGTGTCACACTACCAGCAATGTCCGCATCATTTTGAAATTTACCATCAGATCCGATTCTAAAGGAATGTCATATAATGCCTCGATTTCCACATGTGCTGCTCGAGCTGAAAGAATACTAAATTGACACGCTACTATACTTAGGCTTTAAGACCAATTACGACATTCAAACGATTGACGATTAGTTAGCTCGTGCATACATAATTACTAAGCTGATTTTACTGCTGCATGGTTTATTTTCAGTCCTTAAATTAAAATTGCAAACTCATTCGTTCTAGCGTTGAAGCAACACCCTTTTCCCCCAAAACCTTTTATCTTCGCTTCAGTTAAGTTGAGAATAACAAAATGCTCCTCATCGTCAGTAAAATGTTGACTCGCTACATTACATTACTTTTCAAAACACCTTATCCCATCAAATAGCAATTTTCTGAGAGAAGTGTGTGTCCTTCAGGCTGGCTTTAGCATCGTTTTATCATTTTCGTTATGACGAGCTTTAACAAGCAGGCGAATGACATCGTTAATGAGAAAAAGAGCTTGCGGAGCTTGTATACGAAGCTGTGTTTTTACTTAAATATTCTTAAATCATGTATACATTGTCAAATTGTATACATCAACCAAATTCAAAGTAAATAGTTTAAATAAATCATCACAACTTACTTCAGGGTATTTAATAACCGAATCATAGCTATTTGGAAAGGTTTAGCCAATGGAAAAAATGTGTTTTGAGAGACTATATAAGAACTAACGATAAGCTATCAACTCGTCCTCCACATTTTTACACCTACATACTTAATTACTACTACTACAAAGAATGCTATGAAAGATTGGCGTGTAGAATATATGAAGTATTAAATATCATAGGTTACAGAATACTCAAGCTATATGTGGCGAATGACTTTCTATTCTTTTGTCTACCAAAGTTTTATCACCAAAAGATTTCAAGAGGAGCCCAAAAAAAGACATAAAGGATGGTTCTTTCAGAATTACATAGAATATTTTCACAAACGTACTTTTTTGGGGGTTCGTAATCGTTTCCTCCTTAATCATCATTCTTGCACATTGGGCTACCCATTGTCACGAGGCAGAAGGTTCTTACATTTTTGCAAATCGTAATCATGGAATCATAATGACTTTCACCATCTTCTTCAGTTTAGCGAAAAGACTCAGGACCAGGACCCAGCGTTCTTTTGACTATGGAATAACTTGTCAGAAGGAAATGGCTTTTTATCGCTAATATATACTCTGACTCCGTTTAATATCCCAATGCCCATATTTTGCTGACAAAAAAAAACTCGTGAAAATGTACAAAAGAATGGAAGATGACTGATGACTACGGAGACGAGACGAAATACGTGAAATGGAATGATTCGTCATTCCTCACTTTCTAGCTTTCAGAATGTAAGTATGTAAGTATGTATAGCTCACATATTTTATGTGTTTGTTCGCGGTAGCAATGTACTTGCAAAGAATTTTTCACATGAGTGCCAGTCCCCGTCTTTTATGATGGAAGTTGTTGGGAACGGAAATGGCTTATAGTAAAAATGAATGCGCATTTTTTGTCCAAGTCACAAAAGTGATGCGATGATGATGATGATGATGCTGCACGCATGATAATGGGAGTTTGAGCAGAAGAAAAATTTATATACCTGGAAGAGTTGCTAAGTGGTCCATTATCTTGGAAAAACCACTGGGTGCTTTCAGCCTTTGAAGTATTCAGCAAACAGTCAAACCTTGCTGCCTCGCCTAGTTTAACGATGACATCTTGAGGTGACACGAGAAGTCTTGGGTACCTTTCATCTGCGGAACACAATTTAATTTTTCATAATTAAAAATATAGTGTACAAGTACAAGTTTTCCAGCGCACGATGTCTGTTCTACTTAGGCACTACATAAATTTGCACTACTATACATACTATTATATTTTAAGTACTTTTCAAGCAGACGAGGAAAAAAAATATAGCTACTCAGAAAATATAAACATAGGCTAGCACTCACCAGAAACACTCAAAACGAGCTTTCCTCCTGGAATCGCAACCCCAGCATCGTTTCTACTCTTGCACGTGTAGCATCCACTATCTGTGGAAGCAGAGACATTTTTTATGTGAAGTCTTTTTCCACGGATGACCAGTCTTTCAGATGGTTGTAGTGGATCTCCATTACTATGAGAGAGAAAAACACATACAATACAATAAGGTGATTTTGTGAGAATGTGTTCGTGCTGTCAGAGAACACGAGGACATAATAAAACGCACAAAGGCGGAACCATTAAAACGGAAGAACATGAAAGTTCCATCACAAGATTAAAATTAAGTATCTTACTTGCACCTAGCACTCGTGTCAGGAATCAACCCTTTGCCCTATTTCACTCATACTCTATTTTACCTTCATATATATATATCACTCCAAAGCTTGGCAATGGAAACTACTGTAATACACGCGTGTACTTATACCAACACCTAACTATGATCACGACACGTCATTCTAAAGCAGTTTATGAAGGAATTTTCCTTGAGATTATTGCTACGACATGGCAAGCGTAAAGCTGTCCATAATATGTATCCTTGAATAAGACGAGGTCATAATCGGATTTAGCTCAATGATGTGCCTTCAATAAGAATTAGAATCTTTCGTCTCACACTAAAGTTTATACTAGTGACTCATCATGGTTCGTGCAAAGTTTTTAAAGCAAAGATACATGATGTAGCCAGTAGTCCAAAGATCTTTTAGATCGAACTTAATAAATAGTCTAGCTAGTATTGTTGGATTCGGTCAACTTTGTTTAATTAGACGATTTTGTCAATAATGACGACGTTATCTAATACTTAAGAATGCTAATCATTCAATTATTAATTAGATCTGTGACTCCACTCTTCGACATTTTGTAAGTTGATAAGAAAAAGCGATAAGTCAAAATTTACCGAAACCATTCAAAGTGTATTTCACTCGTTCCTTCGACACGACATCTTAATATGACTTCAATCCCTGGTCGAACATCAATGCCCTTCTCTGGAGCTCCCAAATGTACAGTGGTTTCTCTGCTAATCCCTGTAATAAAAAACATTGAGCGTTAATTTTTACCAAATCAAAGTTTTGAACTTCATAGAAGAATTACTTGTGTTTGATACTTTCATTAGCAAAGCAAGCATTTTATTATTAAAGCTTAAAAGCACGTAACATTCATCAAGAATTTGAATGCGTGCGGATTGAAGAGATACTAAGTTATGTGCTGTGCATATATGATTTAAGCCATTCAACTTCCTACTCAACTGGCAAATTTTAATGAGCTACTGAAGTAGGACCAAATGAACAGTTCGACGAGTGCTCTTAAAATCTTGAAATATTTCCCTTGTACTCATCTGTAAATTTATATGATTTGAATTTACTTTGATTTTATATGCATACTTGGGTATTAGAAGGACATATATATGGTTATAGGACTTAAAATATAATTAAGATATATGTAGCAGTACTTCAAAAACCAGCACTTACAATTCGAGTTCTATTGCGTAAATGCATTAAACTACCCCTCATTTTCATATTTTGTCTCTTAAGAGCCAGAAAAGGAATACTTGACGAAGAATGTCAAGCCCTTTTTACACAAGCTGCCTGACTTTCTGGTTTTCAACTCCAATTTACCCAATAATACACCAATACGACATTATGACGACTTGATGAAGATGAAACATGCTAAAAATTTAATTTAAATCCAGCCTTACCGCACGCTAACATTAAATGATTGAAATTTTAGAAATATTGTATGGATTGATGTTTGAGAGCATGACAATTTTGCAATTCCGGAAGGGGAAGTTGGAAGATAATAAAATTAATATTTGACTATTAGCTGACATCCAGAGTCTGGATTCCAGACATATACATGACAGTAATTTTAGCTTTCAATTGAAATGTTTAATTTTTGCAAAATAATTCCGTATCCTAATTTAAATGTACGTATATATAACAGCATATATTGTATTTCTTTTGTCAGGTAATAATATTATGTTAGTTCACGTCAACATTTATTACAAAGATATGAAACAGTAATTGGAGAGCGTAATGCAATCTAATTCATATCCTTTTGATAGAATTGCAAAATGCCACAGGACAGAAGCAGACTTCAATTCGATTTACGTTTGCTTGTCTGATTCTGATATATTCATAATCAGAAGTGTTGCTTTTATAATGTTATGTTGAATGTGGATTTGCTTTAGCATACAGCCCCAAGCTCTTTTATGGCTCATATTATAACAAAAAATATGAATGCTTATTCTGCCAGGCCAGGCTTTCTTCTGAAGATTTCATTTGGCTCCTATTCTCATCTATACAAATATCTGTGTAAATTCATCGCAATTCAATTGAATTTTTTCATTTTTTTATCTAGTATAAAAAATTAAATGTAAGAATAAAATCTATTTTATATGAAACTGCTTGCTATTGGTACACATCTACGTAACTATATTTCCTTCCAATGAAATGGAGATGGAAATAAAAAGGTTAGCTGTTCTTTCTCGTCCGGTTTTGTAGCATAGAAGCAGATCTGCAATCATTTGTAACTGTCAACTGGAATGGAGCAAGGTGAAAGGAGAGAAAGTTCCCTTTTCTCGCTCTTGCTAGACATATATTCTTATTCAGATGCATACAACAATATTATTATGATGTAATTATTGAAGCACACAGTGACTTCAACTCCCTCTGATGATGATAAACACATATAATAGCATACATTTTCCAACTTCAACGTAGTCAAGTAATAATATGGCTCATCTGGCTTGGCTTTGTGTTGAGGAGTCGCTTTATATGCCATTTTTGGTTGAAAACTGGAATTTATATGCTTCTTTTGTAATGTATCCGTGATTTATATGCGGTAGAAATGAGATGGAATTCCACTTTGCAATAAATCTTCCAGTGAGTAGTGTGGGATTTGTTTGGGACACAGAGAGCAAGCCCATTACGTCCATTACTATGGCGTGTGATAAGATTTTGAGGTTGAAAATAATGTCTCGTGGGTCCTTCTCTAAACTAATACTCAAAAGTAGGTCAAAATCTATTTCAGTGCTTTTCTATATCCGCAAAAACACAACTATTTTTCGTTCTTGAAAGCATTCTTGACTTCAAAATTGCAAACTTTCAAATGAAACCTCCTATAAGTTGAAAGTAATAGCAGCAGAGCAGTTCCAAGTGAAAAGCGATCATATATTTTATCATCCCTGCAAGTTTTCTTGTGGCTAAAATAGAATCATTTTGTTTCCATGAATTGAACCCCGCTAGAAAAGCGTGTATCATAGTCAGGTGTCGAGCCTAAAGTTCCAAGTTGGAACACGTAAAGAAGGGGAAGAGATAGAAGCAGTGGAGAAACGTGGTTCCCTTCTTACCTAACATATTTCCACTTTCTGTTTCACACTTTGCATTTCATTCAATTTTAATAGAACTATAAGCAAAGAAGCAAGAAACCGTGAATATATCCGCACGTTCACAGCATACAAATTTGTGTGCATCCTGTACAATTTTGTGCAGCATCATCAAAAGGCAAATCTTCAAATCCTTTTTTACCCTTCCGTTTCCATTTTTGGTGTCGTTTCTGATGCAACTTGAAATTGAATGTTGAAGAACCTCACTGCATTGGCTTGCATATAATATTAATATCATTTGATGCACTGCAACTCAAACGTTGCAGTAAAAGACGCTTGCAAAGTAAATTATTAAACTTCAAAAAGATGCACTTTGCAAGCAAATGCATCTTGTCTGCATTTAAAAAAATTTATTGACAACATTGAAGCAAAAATGCTGGAATTCGCTATTTCCTTCCTCTAGTTGCTTTACACAAGCAAATTTATCTGTGTGACCTGCTGGTAGGCTGATTACTTTTGATTTCAATACATCAATACAGCCACAATGCTTCAATGATGATCATAATATTCTACTTCATACTTATTTAGAGAAATGATGAAAATTTAACAAGACATCTCAAATTCGCGTACATGTTCCACTCAGCAGAATTTCGATTTTAGCATTTTTTTGGTGATCCATCTTCCACCCAAGCTTGTCATCCTACTGGAAGAAAAGTATTTTGCTAACATAGAGAAAAGTGTATTTATTAAATTGAATTTGATCAATTCCAGAAGATGTATGTATGTATATACGAAATTGTGAGAGATGAACTCAACTCACTCGAACACATTGCATTTGCATCACATCATTTTAGAACCAAATGGAGGAAACGATATCCATGCATATTGCATTATGATGGGAATAATGGGAAAATGAAATGGGCTCAAAAAATATCCAAAGTATATTGCTGAGAAATTGTAGATAAAAATATGATGCTTGAGAGCTTGAGTGTGTTGTACTACCTATAAACTTTCATGTATTTTCTAGTCACATCGAATTTTTATGAATTGCCATACATTATACATATTCTGCATTATCATAATATCGTACTCGACAAAAAGGATGGTTCGATTGAGATGAAAATGGGATTTTTTTTTGCATAATATGATGATATGTTGATGGGTAGAATCCATTTTTGGATGGGGATAGAAAACCGAGAAAATGTTTGTGGTTATGTGCATGAAAATACGCAAAATGTGAATGAAAGTAATAAGTAAGCCTGACATGTATGATGATAATGTAGGCAATTCTTCCTTTTATGTCGATAAGATAATCAAGATGTACACAGATATTAAATGGTGAGTACATTTCAAAATTAATATATAGTAAAAATAGTCTCAGACCAGACAGAGCAATTACGGACCTAACTACTGTAGTTTATATACAGAAATTCCGTATCTTAAGCAGGCACCAAAGTTGGCCAAATTAACTAATGCTATCTATTTTTTTAGCTGAAGCTCTAATCTAACTCAAAATACTAGACTGATGCGATGAAATATAAAAGGGAATTACTGATGTTATTTCTACTTTAGAAAAGATATACCTAAAATAATGTGTTCCATCTGTGTGTATGTATCGCATTGAGTTCTGAATGACTATTTATGTTGCCAACAAGAGATTCGGAAAATTGATAAGCTTCCAATATCTATGTCGTAATCACAAGTGCTCCTGTCTTTATTTTGGATTTGTATGCAAATCACCAACTCAAAAAGTCTGTATTGCATTTTCTCGGGTTCTTAAAGGATCATATTATACTTCCAACGGAATTTAGAGTATCAGTCAGAGAATGCCATTACACTATTTCATTACGTTAGATAACGGAAGATTCAAGAAAGGAGAATTTCCTTCCAATCCAATGCAAAGAAGAAAAACTCTTTCAGGCTTGGCTTCATGCCTGCTTTCCTTTAACCATTCCAATTTTAAGAGCAAAGGGAATCCAATGAGGAAAAACTTTCTTGAAATCCCAGTGCAATGACAATACTAACTCATTTCAAAGTCTCATTTTCCTCTTTCTAGATATTTTTTTAGAGAAAAAAAAAACATTCATATGAGTTTCAGTTGGATTTGGATACATATTATTTTCTCCAAGTTCCTTTCTATTTTCTCTCAGTCCCACATATTTTCTTACACAAAAAAGTTTTGTCTATCTATTCCCAAATTTTTTACAACATGTTGCCTTGCAAAATCACACGGAAAGTGACACTCGGTGGTGGTAGTGGCACACCTCTTGTTCATATTCATCTTCAAACGTCATTTCTTTTGCGAAAGAAATACATTTTTTTACAATTTTGATTACATTTTTGAACAATGCCAAGTATATTCAACAGCTTAGAATCCCACAATCTCCTCCATTTCTGTTGGTGTGTACTTTTATACTACCCAGCAAAATTTACTGTGTAGCTTTCACTTTTTATCTTCCAGTCGAACAGTTGGCTTGTCTTTCTTAAATACACAAACAGCAATGACTCCTTTGGGATGGTGATGAGCTTTCTTCGTATTATGCACAGTGCATAAATATGTTACGTTATCTAAGATGTTGCCTACTATAAATAGTAGGTATATTAGATGAGCTCTTTCTATCCCATCTGCATCTTATTTGCACGGAGTACACAAAGAATATTCAAGTAGTCAAGCACGACAAGAAGCATATGCATCTCATCTCACAATTTCTTTCCCTGGAAGGTTTTTTAAGCAAAACACAAACAAAAAGCGTTTAAAAGAAATTTACAAATGTACATTTCTCTCTTCTTGCTTTCTCCACCGACTATCCTTTACAGTTTTGTCGCAACAACAGGAGTAGAGTAGGGGTACAAGACAAACACGCTTTCTGAATTTTGTGTATCAACATTTTATGAGCGCTTTTGCATTGCACATCTACTACCACTCATCATTGTATTTCTCCACATCATTGTTATGCATCGCAGCACCACATATTCGCTGAACGATAGGACATTACACTTTTACATTATGTTGCATTGCAGCCAAGAGATTTAAGGCATAAATTATATATCGTCTTCGTCTCCCTATCTTCTCTCTTTCGCTCAACGCTGGATATTTTCTTGCTCTTTATTATGCTCACATAACATAACCATATCACAGTTTAAGGGCTTAAATAATGGTAAACTCGACGAGCATACACTTATTTTCATAAAAAGTAATGGGCAAAGTACAGTGTAGTGTAGTGGTACTTTGTTACCATTATTGTTGTGGTTTGGTTTGGCATAACAGTGCAGTAGCCAGCAACCATCATATTATTATCATGCTCGTCCTCAACATTACATTAGATTTCAACGTGCTCAAAACGTGTTATGTAAAAATGTGAGGAGAGGCCACTACACTTTCCTTGCATAATATTCGACCAAATTGTAAATTTGAATTGTTAAAGGCTTTATTTAATGTTGTTGGCCACGCCATATCACATCTCTCTCTTGACGTTTAGTACAAGATATCCAGCCAGACATATCAATCCTAGACGTGGAATGGAAGCGTTCAGTCATGCATTTTTGTTACATGGAGATGAGAACACAGTGCATTTGAAATTCGAATTCGTCTTTATTTGCATGAATATTTTTACTGTTTAGGTTACCTAACTAAATTGAGGATGAGTGAGCTCTCTTGCCATCCCACTATACCTACTTATGGAACAATATCTGAAGAACAGACGAATGACTAAAGAGTTCATAACAAGGAAGATATTGGATTCGTGTAAAGTAATGTAATGCCTATGTCATGTCTCTTTTTTATTATAAAATGCTCTCCCCAGATATAAAGAATATAGTAGTTGGTAGTTGCTAGTAAGTGGACTGTCAAAGGAGTAAGAATAAAAAGGAATCGTTGACTTTACGTAACAAAACCTTGTGTGAATATACATACACACCTACACCTTATACTTTTTGAAGATCATACTCGTTCTCGTACATTCCATCATCTTGCAATATTCCCAGTGGGATAAACGCCCTTCTGTATACAGTAGCAATAGAGCGTGGTTGGTTATTATGCATGAGTTGGGCTCATGTACTCATCCCTTCATAAACTATTATTGAGATGAAATGCCTTTTTTTCTTTTTTTCTTAGCCTCCTCTGCTCCTGTTTGATGTAAAGTAGAAACATTCATAAATGCTAAGGATATCTTAAGAAGAGGACGAGATAAGAAAAAGAAAGAAGCTCGTCGAATTGAGATGAATAAACGTAAAAGAGGATTGAAGTAAGCATATACTATGCATACTTAAGGGAAAGTCATTTCATTTACATATTATTCAAGCATATCCTTATATAGCACGTATAAAAATATATCATGCATTTATATTTGCATCTAACACTGTAAAAATCTCCTTTGTTTAAGATAGAAATGCCAAACCATGATGGATATACTACAATGGAGAGTTTTAAGAAGAAAATTCGGAGCCAGATGCAGATTACTTTTGACTTTCCCTTTGCATTATGGACTCCTTTAACTCTTTGAAAGACATTGAAGACTTCATCATATAGAAGAAATGTGTATTTGCAGCTGCTTTGTATGCAAACTTTTCATTTTAAAACTCACTTTCACTCCTCTCACAGTATTAGAATAACGTTTAGGCATGACTTGTTCCTGTTCGGGAAACCACCAGTCAAAGTCAAAATAAACAAGGCTTAAACACGTTGAAGCATGGTTTTCTGTTTTGCCCCTTTTGCAACTCCAAATTGCGTTCTTTTGAATGAATGAGTGAGCTCCAGCTCCAGGATTACTTTTGTAGTTTTATATTATCACAATGAAAAGTAAGAGGATGAGAAAAGAAGGTGATAAAATAAAAGTACATAATGCATGAGAGGCTTTTGGGCCACAGAAGATGAGACAATATTTGAAGATTACTCTTTGCCACAGCTCTTCATAATGAAAATGAAGTAGTGCAGCCGTCGTCATTAGCATGAAAGTCGGAAAGAAATGATCGAAGCATGCCATTGTAATGAGAAACATCAGAAGACTAAAAAATATCACCTTCTGTTGGTTTTGGTTTATGTATTGCGTATCAATCTGCATCTGCTCGAACGATAAGAATAAAAATAGTATATTATTCACTTCTATATCTTTTGTTATCCCCTGATTCTACCCTTATACCTTGCTGCTCTAGAATCATCAGATCAGAAATGCTTTATGCATGAATTTTTTTATAGATATTATGTATGTATGTCTCATGAAAATTCATGAGGCTTGCTATGCGAAAGCACAACAAATTTGGAATGGGGTGCTGGATAAAGTCTTTCTCTTACAATTTGGAACTTGATATTCTTGATGCTGCTGCAGGTAGCAGAAATAATAATAGGTTTCAGCAATTTTTTTTCACTGGGTTTGTTTTCAATATACCTCGAGGGAAATAATCAATTTGAGATGATGATGTTGAGGTAACCTGCTATATCTAATCTAAAGGTGGAGCCTGCATAATACTGTGCTCGATTTATATTTAAAGTCGCAGTAAGTTTTTACAGACTATTGTAATTACGTCATTGGACAGATTGTTGAGTGGTTAAAACCAATATAATGAAACGTCAAATATTCATTACACCGCCAATTATATGTATATGAATCAATATACAAAACTCATCCTTGGGATACCACCTGGGGGGTTGAAAAAGTAAATAAATGGGCAGCTCCCATCACATCATCGTACTTAATTTCAATTGTGAAAATGATCTGTTTTATGTAATAGAGTCAAACCAATCCTTATATCAGATTATGCACCCAACTTCAATTTTAAATTAAGATTTGTATTCAATAATTGGATCTTTGTATAGAAACTCATTTCAATAGATTTGTAGTTCTTACATTTATAAGCTAAGCAAACACGATTTTCTGTAGATCGAAATCGGAGACTTATATATATCCTCTCAATGTATTTGTATATTTATTTAGCTTACCTATCCTTAATTTTACCCTGCCCTAGAACAAGACCAGATCAGATATATACATCTCTAGGTTTTTTTATAGTCGTTTGGGATTTGAGAGATAAACTGAGGATCTGCCTGCCAAAAATATAGGAAGAATCAACAAGAGATGAAGCAAGATTATCAAATATTTATTTTCAAGTCTGACTTGTACCCACTAACCCTATAATTAAGCTTGTTTGAAGAAGATCATATATATTAATCAAAATTGTAAGTAGATACATATGTATGAAATGGCTTGAAATATTGAGTGAAAATCTTTTCGTTATTAATGAATGATGTTGAAATGTGTATTCGATATGGAGTAAAACAATAATCTAATTTTATTACCTTCATTATTATTTTTCATTTTTCAAACCGAAAATTCTCTGGAAAATTCACAAAATATCTTTGATAAATCAGCTTAATGACAGCATGAGGTGATGAGGTACGAACTTATTGGACTTATAGGAAAACAGGCAAACAAATTTGATTATAGTCCCAGTTTTAGTAGAGGAAGGTACATTTACATCATACTTTTCAAAACCTGCATTTTTCTCCCATATCAGGAAACGTAGTTTTAGATTTTATTTCACTTTAAACCAACTCCTCCAGTCAAGTTCGTCGATTGACTTCAATCGGCTAGATGCTCCAGTTGTTGGCAAGCATGCATATATGTATATAAATGTATGTACATAGTTTTATAAGTATCTAAATATTCGGGCTAGATGAATCTTTGAGATGCATGCAAACTTGAAGTCTTGAACTCTTCGATCGTGTCCCACCTAACTCATGCAGGAAGGGCTTTCTTTCCACTTCCTAATTTTCCATAAAGGCTTTCTTTACCTTTTCTCCTACCACTTGAGAAGATTTTGACTTAGTTCTGAATAGTTGAAAAAGTTTGAGAGAAACTTGTTCAGTGTAGATTGTAGATAGAGAGGTTTTTGAGTTTTCTACTAATGATGAACCTATTCAGCTTCTTTTTGGAGGTGGGTTGTACCTTATATCGTCTTGAGTAAATAATTTATTAAATCTAATGAAATTAAAATGGATGAAAATCTATCAGTAGAAAGTAGAAACCCTTGTGTACTACATACTTCCACGAATACTATTCTCAACAAGAACATAACGGTGTAATACGTACGTGTACATACATCGGTATATTAGTTAGTAGAAGAGGATAGTATAAAAAGAAGTTGTTTCATAATCAAGTGAAGCCTTCGTTACATTTACGATCCTCTTAGCCATGGCCCCTGGTTTCACACCAGGCTCCTCACACCAGTACATCATCTCCCTTTGCTATCCATCCCCTGTGGAGAAGTTGAAGACAGTAGTGTCGCGTCATTTACAAGCTTTAACTTGGTTATGTTCTCCTTGTAATTCGACTTTATTCCCCTGTTTTTCCTGTTTTAAGTAAATGAGAAGGACATGAATGAAACGGAATGTCATCTCATCTCCTCACACTTTCTGCTTTCGTTATGTAAACGGTCACATATAAAATTCTTCTTTTCCTTTCATTTCTCCTTCTCCACTTCCCAAGACAGCATGATGATGTGATGTTGTGATGTACCATACCATACCATGTCGTAGTGCGTGTTTTCCACCACCATCATCAACACGATACACACTCATCCATTCTAGGAATTACGACGAGAGCAAAGAAGGAAAGAGATGAGATAGCAAGATCTTATTAAGTATATTCTCGATCTGATACACTGTCACATTATCCGGAGTTCTAGTACTCATCCTCCGCTTTGACTTTGTGACTCTTTTCTACATCTGTAGCCCCAATTATGGCAACTAAACTCTCAAGACTTTTTCCCTTTCCATCTTTTGCATCATCTTCCTTGGAGCGAATGTTGAGCATGGTTCTCCTTTTCCTGTGATGACAATGACTGAGCAAAGTCCTTCCTTTCACTTTTGCAATAATAAAAAAGAAAACTTCCATCTCTCTTTTTTGTCAGGAAAAAGCGAGTAAAGTAGCAGAAGGAACGTGTCTTCATCCTCATCTTACAAAAAAAAAAGTGAAAGAAAAGTCAGTCAACTCAGCTCCACCAACTTTGTCATCGTCGTCATTAAGCATGGTTGGACTATTTACCAGTAACAAGACCAATTATTTCAAGCATCTCACTCGGCTTTCCATTCCACCAAAAAAAGGAACTTTGCCTACTTTCATCGTTTCATCCCATTCATTCATACATAAGTACAAAAGTACGATCTTTGTTGCTAATGATGGATAATGACGATCTTTTAATCGAGCATTAAAAAAGGAAAAGCTGTTCTCAGAAGTGGAGATATGAGAAAAAGGATTTTTGATGAAATGTAAAGATGGAGAAAGACGAGAAAAGCATTCGTATTTCATAGAATACAGAAGCTAAGCTTCTTCAGCATATCATCTAAACAAATTATTGTTAAAATTACAATTTTGTCTTCACAAAATCCTTTTGGTTCTGGTCTGGTTTTCCTACACTGCTAAAAGCTCATATTCCATCAGCCAGACGTACTAATTGTTGGTAGCACCAAAATGGAAAAACAAACACGCATTTCAAACATTCTAATTTACGCTTGAGCTTTATACGTGTTCTATCTATGGGCCCAACATTTGCCCAGAAGCTATTATTTTATACATTGGTTTAGTGCTTTTAACTAATATCCATCCCATCTTCTTGCTCCAAGACGGAGAAGGGATCGAGGTAATAACTGTCTTGAAAACCAACAAATTTTGTGACTTTGGTTTTAGCTCTTTTACAAATCTTTAAGTAAATAGCAGGAGCTTCGGAATCCTGTTTGTTTGAGTAGCTGCTGTTAATGCTTCTGCATGTGCATGCTCATACATTTCCATTCCACATAACATGATTGTTATTTGTACTGGCAGACAGAAACATGGACGGAGCATGTGCAAGTTACATAATACAAACAAAAAATGAAAATGTTTGAACTTCAAAATTTACATGCATTTTAAACAGTAAACAATGAAGCTCTTCTGGACTGGAGTTTCAGTTCATTTGTTAGCACTGCATAATAATAATGGTTTCAACAGCAGCAGCAGCATAGAAATTTTACATACCTGTGGTTGTGGCATGGCGCAGTAAAAATGCTCAGTTTACATAAATGCAGTAGCAACCAAAAAAATTCATATTTTATGTTCATGGATCGTTAGTTTTTGGCTTTCATGTTTATACTTTTGACTTGAAAATCCCAGTACTTTCTTGGTGATATGTGATGTACTTTTGCTGGGTGTTGTGTTGTTGTAAAGCTTTAAAAAAAAGTTTTCAAGAACTAAAGTATTTTCCTTCGCAATTTTATGAAGTGCATGAAGATGTATGACGTGAGTGTACGACCCCTTTATAACGATTTACAACCACTTCCACTCCCCAACACAACCCATAAATTTACAAAACAATGAGATTTTTTCAGCCAACCTGTGTGTTTGTGTGTGTGTGTGTTAGTATGCTTGTTGAAGAGGATACCTAAACGGTAGGAAAGTCATTCCCATAAAACACTTACGAAAAGGACATGAACACGCATAAACAGTATGACTAAACAACAATATATATGAGTTTTCAATAATAAAAGTTGTACATTATGCAACATCCACAACATCTTCAGTAAAAAAAGAAGAAAGAAAAGACCTTTTTCTCCTCTTTCTTTAATGCTAATCCTATTGCTTTTATGTACGTAATGTTATGCACGGAAACTATTTATTATCCCTTAATTGGTTTAACTGAGCTTGCTAGTCAGTCCCAGTCTTCATAAATACCAGTATTCAATAAAGACACGTCAAGGGAAATTAACGTTAGAATAATCTTATGTAAAGGCTTATGTAAAGAACAAAAATATTTTTTATCCCAAGTCTATTCCATGCCATATTATTATGTAAACTGATGGTAAACCAGCATCAAACTTTCATTCTTCATTTCTTTTGTAATCAATGAAGGTTTGGTTGTATGTATACACGAAAATTATTGCATGCATCATCTTGTTTGTTGACCTGCATTAATGAGAAGATGAAATAGAGTGGAAGAGAATGGGGTTTGATGTTTGATAGTTAAGAAAATTAATATTTGGTTAGCTTTCTGTGCCTTAACTTTCGTGTCTGGATTATAGATTTACTTTAGAGATTTTGAGATCAAGAGGAGTCAAATGTGTATGTACTTACTTGTAGAGTATATATATATATACTATTATCCGGAGTTAAAAACGTCAACACGTGAAGAGAAAATGAATGGTTTTGGATCTCGAAAGCTACATAATATACAGACGGATTGGATTTTTATCCTATTAGAGAACGTTTATGCCAACGGTATTTATTCTCGGGAAGGTTGAAAGCAGATTACCGATAGTAAACCAAGCTTCTAAAGGGGAAACACGACACAGATGATAATGAGAAATGCCAGAAAACTTTGTCTGTTGGTGGAAGACTTGTATACATATCGGATGCAAGGTAATGTATAAAAAAGGATGAATCTATGGCATTATTTATACATCGTGGCATTTTATATGTTAGGATGTTCACAACCTCAAAAACCTTTCCAGGCTCTAATTCATTTAAGACAGGGAGCAACAACGGAAGAGTTGGAGTTGTATACGATATACCTAAGCTGATAGGAAAAGGGAGTCACAAAGAAAAACAAACGAAAAGTGGTTTACTTCTGACTTTGCTCTATTCTAAATCTTGTCGGTCAGTTTACTTTAAAGGAATTAGTCTCTGCACACACACACACACTGGCTGGTGAGCACTTTTTACTTTTCTTAAGACCTGGATAAACCTATATATGCTCTTGTTCCCCACTATAATGCATTGCATAATATTATTACGTGTGTTCATTTGGACTTGACTCTACTTGTCTTCTCCAAGAATTTTTCCTTCTTTTTTTCTTCAACTGGATGGAAAAAGGGTGTTGTTGCATGTTCTCAGCAGCAGTCAAAAGTGCTCGTGCTGGTATTTTATTATAACTTCGACTCTGGAAACTCAACTTGCAAGATCAACTTCCTTTCTTTGACGACGATGGTGATGGGATGATCATGATGATGATTCATTGAACTCTTCTGATGCTTGCTAAGACATCTTGGTAGTGCTTACAAATCCTTTCCTTATGTCTGCATCAGGGATAGAGAGATAGAGCATGGAAATATATAAGTAGCATGCCACAAAAACTGATTCCATTCCAAGTCAAGTCAAGCAAGCCCAAGAACCATACCACGTTTAGCATTATATATGCTATATAGAAGTACATTTGCCATAAAAAGAGCACTGGATCTATTTGGTGAAAAGAAGTTGTTGAAAGTATACAGATTGGAATTGGGAGAAGGCTTAAAAGGAAGGATAAACGAACGGTGTAGATTGGTATTGGTATTCTTAATTAATTAATTTCCCCCTCGATATAAATCAATTTAGTTGAGAGGAGCCACCCAGTGAGTCAACATTTTTCAATTATTTGGAAAATATCGTTTCTTGGAAGATATTTCAAGTAAAATCAGGCATTCTGAAGACATGATTGAAGAAGCTGCATTGGTTGGTTGTGTTCATGTTTGTATGCAAAAGTGAAGTACGTCTTAAATCTTAAAAACATGGTGGTAGGTACGTGAATATTTGGGAAGTGTGCTAGCTAATTCAATTACGTACTTCATATTATAATCTATTCATATTGAGAAGAATAGAGACCAGAAGGTATACCTACTGCCTGACTCTTCCGTACTTCCATATTCTTTCATGATTTCAATCACAAGTTCTTAATCTTAATGTGAAAACTTGTTTTCCTGTAACTGGAAACGTTATTAAATACGAGATGCCATAAATGTAGTTTATTAACTTAAACTGCAAAACAGAATCCGAAGCCATTACAGTCAAGTCAGTAGGTGCATGATAATATAATAATAATACAATGCTACTTGAAAAAAATTGAATGTCTTTTGCAGGATGCAGCCAAGCACTGTGACCAAATAACATGAGAAAAGTGGTGAATAAAAGTAAGTGAATGGATGAAGAAAATTGGATCTGATACGGACCAAATGATAGAATGCTTCAACGAATCTCCAATTCCCTTTCCTTAAGGCATATAAGTATTGTAAATTTATTTTCTTTTTGAAGGAAAAAAATGCCAGACTTAGACTTCCCCAAGGCACTATTGTATATCTTGTGTCTGGTAAAAATAGCAGGCATATAAGGACAACGACAATAGAATAATAGGGCAACGAGCTCCAACTTGGATACAATCTTAAGATAACCAATACATTTGTATATGCTAATATAGAAGCGTTTACAATTTGAGACAAAAAAATTGTTGCTGCCTGTCTCCTATAATATCGATATTTTATCCGCGATAACTTAATCAAATACAGACTGATTACTGAGCCAAAAAATATGCTTGGTAAAACTATAAATTTTGTTATGAACTTGTTTTTGTGTTGCGATAAACTAGCTCAATTTTTGTTTTGTGTTTTTCCGGATAAAGGCTAACAGACAGGGTTATCTGTTTAGATTTATTTCTACAAAACCAATAGACTATACTCACTTCAGTTCGTATATCAGTTGAAGATGTCAGTGACACATGTCACAATCAGGGAAAAAAGATTTTATGTGTTTAAGGATAATTGACGAGGAAAAATTGAGCTGATCTAGAGTTTTGAGACTTTATATCAGTTATGTATCTACAGCTATATAAAAACACAAAGAATTTAAGGCAAACCAATCCAATGTAGATTCGTGTATCTCTTTAACCAGAAACTGAAATGCACACCACACCACACTCCTACATATATCCAATCCGCTGTCAAATCTAAAGCAAAGGCAAAGGCAATGATGATCATGTCAAGCAGGACTTAAAAGGATGACTAAGGAGAGAGAGCTAGCTATATGACATAAAGTCCAACTTACAAACAATGTTCAACGAGATCCTTGGGCTCGTTAGTGAGAAACCTGAGCTTGAATTGACAGCAATGCACGCAAACTCCCCAAAGTCATGTTCTCGAATAATTCGAGCAAAGTATAGATTTGGTCCGATTTGATGTCGCCTCGTTGTATTCTCCACTCGCTTTCCATTCAACGTCCAATGATATTGGATGGATTTTGTGTCAGACACTGAACACTCTAATGTTACTCTTTTCTCACCATCCAGTACCGTTTTCTTGAATCCTCCATCGTTTATACTAACAATACCAGAAGAGCTGCTGCTGGTGCTACGACCCCCAACGGCAACACCTGGAGAACCGACCAAGCTACTACTCCAAAAGTCATCTCCGCCTGGTTTCAAGAAGTAAAAGTCATCCGCACTTTTGGAAAAGTTAACTGCAACACCTAAAAGAAAAACAAAGAAGATAGAACAAGATCAGAAAAGGTTAAATGGTTAAAAACTTCTTTATAAAACATTTGCTCTTCAGCTGAAACATGATATGATGATAGAGATTTATGGAAACTGTATATTATGTCAGTGTAGTTTGCTTGAGAGATGGTAAAACAGAAGGCAGTAAAAACCAGACTTTGTGCATTTTTTCTTTGTTTCAAAAACAGTTTGGTTTTAAGTGTAAGTCGGAAGGAAACTGGTATGGTGGTAAGCCACCGTACATCAGTTTGTACTTTCATTGAGCAAACTAGGAAAATGGTATAGCATTTGACTCAATAAGGATCATGCTTAAATCGGGTTAAACGTAAGAATGGAGAAATGTCTGCTACTACCTCGAAATTAATTAACCCATGACATTTTGATACATGATACCAGAATGAGATAAACTCTATTGTGTGCTTTGAAAAGGGGCTCAGTCAGAAGTGTGTGTGTATTTCATTGTCCAATATATATTGTGGCTTACAAAAAGACGGAAACAGGATTTCTTGTTACTTTTTGCTCACAACATTTTGAATCTATAAACATACATATAATATCTAATGTATTATATAAAACACATTCTTTAAGTACAACGTGGGCTGTTGATGCAGATACTTTTTCCTGGCTCACAATGAGCTATCAACGTCAATTTTGAGTTGTATTGTGTGCTTAAACCTTTGTTTCTTTTATTCCGGACAAAGCCATTGTTGCTGAATTGAGTCATATAAACTACTTTATTGAATAGCATTTCCAATACGCAAGCAAAACGTGAGGACTTCTAAAGGTCATACGAGAGGCGAAAATAAATATCGCTTAGACGAAAATGTCAAAACTTACAAAAACAGAGATTTAAGTACTAGATTTAACATAAAAATTGTTCGGATGAACGACTTACTTAAAAGGTAAAGGATTTATATATTATGGATATTATTAATCAAGAAATCAAACTTAAAACTTCTGAAATAATGCAATGTATATAATGCGCAAATGCAATTTATGCGATAAACCAGAAAAATATCGGCAAATAATTGACGGGAAATGGCAAAAATGTGCAGAAGTAGAAATGTAATGCATTGAAGTCCGTGCCGAAATATGTTAGAACTAGAAATACGACTTCAGTTGTAGATTACACATATAACCACCCCTTGAAATTGATATAGATAAATGTTACGAAGTTGTGTTGTAAGATCATTTTGGTTATCAAGTGTTTTTGCCATTGCATTGCCCCAAACATTTGTTCCCCTTCTTCATTTTCGGGGAAGAATGACTCATACAAAACAGTCATAAAAACGAATGGATTAATTTCCAGAAACCCAGCTAGAGCTAGAAACACACTCACTTTGCTCCTTGTGCGTGTTCATACGTAATGTTATACCACGACCAATACCACTACATTCTAGACTAAGCTGAGCCCCCTATACTCTTCTCTAGTCAGTCAGTCTTCACTCATTTATGCACTTGGTTAGCTACTTACTTATCATATCAGACAGTCAACGAGCAGCAGCAGCTATCAACCAACTCGACAGAGTTTTCTCATTTTAAAGTGCACAAAACCTATTTTTCCTCTTTACACTTCTCATCAGCAGCCTTCTCATTTTCTCCAGAAAGCATTTTGTAATTTTATGAGAGAAGGGACGGGTGGCTGACTCCTATCATCATGCATATGCACCACATCCACATTACTACGTTCAGTACATTCTAACTTAACCATTCCATTCCAGGCTTCATGCACATCTCCAGTTCCACAGTGTAAATGACTTTTTTGGTATTAAAGAAGCTGTACCATTTTCTATATACCATCATATCATCATTCTCCCCCAAAACTGCATAGAATCGACACAACTCTATATCTAAATTCGTATCTCTCTGTTGCACACTGCTTCATGTTTGTTTTGTGTAAACCCATGTTGTCTTCCTATTGTACTTCCCACGCAAACCAAAATAAAACAGTGTACAACAATAGAATACTACGAATGAAAACGAAGCACAGTCAAAGTTTGATGTTTGTTTGATGTTAAAATGCAAAACATTTAAACCACCGTGAAGAGGGGATGGAAAAAATAGAGAAAGCCTTCTTTTTGGTAGAGAAACAACTTTCAGAGAGAATAATAATAATTTGCATAAGCCCAAAAAATTCCTCTACTTTCATACAAAATTCATCCATCGGCATTTTTTGTGTGTAGTATTTTTATTTTCATGCTGCCTCAAACCACACACACACAAACACATTGCTTCTTATATTCACCAAAAAATAAAATGACTTCGACAACTCTGCTGAACGGTAGTATAGAAATAATGTACAATTTATTTCAAACCATATTATGTAAGTGTATACAACAATACATACAAAAAAATGTATGTAAACTTCCTAAACATTTTTTTTCCAAAAGGGAAAAAAGAATGGGATGGATGGATGCACCACTGGATGGAAACAGAATAAGAACTTCTAGCAGTGTGACGACAAGCTCTATGTGTGGTACACTTACATGGAAAAGTGTAATAATGGAAGTGTGCGTATATATGCATTTTTCTCTCCCTTTCTCTTCCTCCAGTTGCATTGAAGGCTTTTCTCGCATGATTATTATACCCATCTTTACTACTTCTCTTTCGTTCCGGATTCCTGATAAACCGGGACGGGACCCAAACCGTTTTCCTTGTCCTTAAGACTTTCTCATTTTGTTTGGCCATAAAGAAAGGCGAAAAACATTTGAGCCACCTTCTTCTCCCTTTCTACAATGTTACCATCCACCATGTTATATAAATAGATTTCTGGTTAAGATAAGAACTCTATCAAGCCACCATGCTTGTTACTTGTTACTATATTTCACCCTAATATGACGATAGGATGACGATGATACCCTGCTTTTTATCAACTTATATATTTTTCCTCGAAACGGAAACGTCAGAGGTTGCATTATTATTATGTCACGGCAAGTGCATGCCACCCGAAAATGGGAGTGTTGCCTATCAAATTTCAACAAGAAGTGAAAAAAATAGAAAACGAAAAAATCACGATCAGCAAACCAGTCAACTTTTACTTGCGTGCATACTTCATTTCTGTATCAAGTGAAGCATGATTACATTTTTGTATACTTGTCTTAACTCATGTCAATGATATTATGTGTATGTCCTTAGTTCTTACATGTATGTCCTTGAATTTTGAATGAGAGTTTTGTTAGTTAGTCGTCACGTCACTTGAGTATAATGCCCAGTATAAATTTCTCCAAGTTGTCTCAAACTTGTGTATTCACACTGTCAGCAAAAAAAACGATTGAGCTGATTTGATGTGAGGTATGATAGGACGGTTGCAGTGCAACTTATATGCACTTTTCTCTATTAGTAATAAAGACAATCTTTCAAGTGAAGAGGGGTATAATACTTGAAAATGGAAATGAAAAGAGAGACCTCTTGGCATTTGTTGTAGCACATACTTGTGTTCTATTCAGCTCCTTGTACTACCATACATATCCTATTATGCAAGCCGGTGAAAATCAAGATTTTTAGGAGAGAAAAGAAGTATTAAGGAGACATTCACATGTACGAGGTTGTTGTAGCTTCTCCCATACATACATACATTCAATATTGTCTGCTTTTCCCAAATATGCCTTTCAGTCAAGGGTAAAAAGGGAAGTCGTTTACGGGGAAATCGATGCCCCTAGCAGCTTAGTTGCTCTCTTTCCATGGAAAGTTTGCAGTTTTTCACGGGAGAGAATGAAATGCAATGGAGGAGTTGAGGAAAAACCAGAACGGAGGTTTATGCAGGACTCTCCTGCTTTGAGTAAGAGTGGAACTGGTGAGGGAACAATGAAAGTTTTTTTCTTCTTTCTTTTGGAATTACGTTGTATACATGTATGTTTGTAATACCACAAGCTACTAGTATATATATGTATATTTCCTTATAGTTAGTTGGTTCTGCCTCTCCTGAATGATGATGCAGTTATCCTGTTTAACGGGAGAAAACAAGTGAACAGCTGCTCAAGTGAGGAAAAGAGAACGAGGAAAATCCCTGAACTGAACTAGGGGTCTATTATGTTGAACTAAAGGGGAAAACATGAAGGAGTAAAAGGAGTTTTTGGTAGTAGTGTGGGTCTGGGTATATTTATGGCCTGCATTTGAGAGGGTGCATTCATTCTTCTGATACTCGGAACGAACAGAAGGTATAAATATAAGGATGAAATGGATGAGAGGAGAGGAGAAGAAGAGAGAGATGCTATATAATAGTTATCTAACTTTTGGAGTGCAAAGGAGTAGCTGAAGATCGTGGTGTGGTGTGGTTTGGTGCATCTTGACTCACTTTTATGAAACAAGCCAACGTTATAAATAAGCTCTTAATTGCTTCGATAGGCATTATCATTGCCAGTTGTGCTTATATCAGCAAAGTGCAGATGTGGCTGAGGAAAATGAAATGAAATTTACAAGCTTATTCCGTCTCTACTATCACCCAGACAGTTATACCCTAGAAATCGACTATAAAATCCCTTTGTGTTTATAAATGAAAGGATGTCGTGATTTTCTTTTAAAGTGACTATGTTAGATATTGGATATAATACTGGTTGATAATATAAAAAAACAAAATCAGGTCTAAATTGAAACTTGTATTTTTTGCTCGACAAATACTCCCTTGAGCAGGAAGGGATTAATGTACGTACTTAATATGTGTATTTAACAATATACATAATATGTATATATGCTTGTCTCGCAGTAGTCGCAGTAAAATTTTCCAAAAACTTGTAAAAGAAAGACTTAAATATTTATAAATTCTGTTTGGTATTCATTGCTTTCACGTTGAGAGTAGACGAGCATAAAAAGTTTTGTGTTCTGTTCACGTTCACAATGACGATGAGTAACACACCTGGATAGAAAAAGCAATAATAAAACTTACCAATGATGCATGCAACGGCAGTAAAGCATGAGATTCCACGTGGCTTCATCATTTTCCGGCTTTGCTTTGACTCGTAAAACAAGTTTTCACAACAAACATAAAGTACAAAAAGTACGTTGCAGTCAGCTACTACCAACCAATGCTATATAAACCCCCAAAAAGGAAAGTTGCTTTGCTTACTCACTTACACAGGCAAACAGTTTCACAAGCATGCACAATATCCTTAAATACTTATCATGTTATTGTTTTCGCTTGCATGTGCACAAAAACCAAAGTACAAACCACATCAACTTTCATTCGCGTACAGTATAGTAAACAGCTATCAGTTTCACCTTATACAATTTATTTCATACATACAATACATGTGCACATTAAAGGAGCCTATTAAGTATTCACTTGCACAGTCAGTCAATATGTCAGATACTCTTTCAACAAACTTTCCTTTCACTCACGATATGAAAAATGTGACGAATACGAATCGGGGTATTACAGTACAAAACATTGGTTTCTAGACATGCGACTTGGATATAGATTGACATAACACAACAAATACACAGTGAGCCTGTTTGTCAATATTTTCCAGGAAATGTTTTTGAAGAAAAATGTCAAATTTTAATCACACAAGAGAAACCGCTTTTAAAGGAAAAACCATCAATGATAGAAAGTGTGAATGAATCAAAATGAATATGGAATACATGTATACACATTTCTACGAAAGTAAAAGTGACATTTTAGACTTCGTTGCCACAAATGCCAGTCACTTTTAATAACAGGCTGGGTTCAAAGTCAAAAACACAGCGTGATGTGAGGTGATCTCTAAAATCCTTTGAAGTTCAAGCTTGTGAGAATTACTTAATTCATTCCCTTTTCATTATGAAGGTCTCTAATAAAAATTGAGGAATTCAAATTTCTTTTGATATAATTAAAGCACTGGTAATAATATTGACCTGGCGAATAGTTTTTAAACAACGAGTAAGACTAGAGAATAGAGTTGCTCTGTCAAACTTATAAATCAATTGATGTCTTTTTACTTTAGACAACTTAGAGTTGGACATTAGAAAACACATAGTATCTTAAATGGGTACACACTTTTCAGTTTAACAAACCAACAGGAATGAGTACAAAACGTACAGCTAAACAGATATACATCTATAATATTATTATATAGTCAGTCATCCATGTACACAAACAGGCACTCGAGGATTTTATTACAAAATGAAAAATGAAATTTGGGCACTTGATGAATATGTGTTGGGTACAGTGATAATCTGGATATTTTAAAGAGGGTTTCCTGCATTTCTCTACGTAGGAGAACTGAAGGGAGAGAATAGGAAGGGGAACCCAAGTTATAAACTAAGGGGTAATGACAAGGAAGGAATTGGGAGAGATGAACAACGAGCTACACAACTACCCACATCCTACTTGGAGGAACTCACACACACAACTGAGGGAGCTCACTAGTGAAGCTAGTGATTTTCTCCATGTCTCGCTGGATATATTTGTAATACCATATATTCTGGATAAAAGTTTCCTTATAACATTCATACATACATACATATGTAAATCCTTCTAAACTTAGCCAGACTTTTAGCTTTCCTACTGGGTTTAAAACGTGTGCAGGAGATTTGGAGCAACAACCTAATATTTAGGTTGAGTGACGTGAGATGAAGCGCCGAGATGTTGGATGCAACATAAGGCAAAGGTACACTTCACACAAGAAGTGTAGAACACATATGCGTAATCGCACATTAGGTTATTATTTAAATGAATGAAAGGTATGTTGATGAATGTATGTGTGTGGCATTGAAAGATGCGTAAAAGGGAATACTCCATTCCATTCCAGGATTTCTCATCATCAACATCAATATACTTTGTGCTGTCAAATATATATAATATTTCTTTCGTAGATTTTGCAGTGAATATTTTCCGTTGTAGTGTTAATATTTCACCTTCAATAAATTCGTAGTTTTCGCAATAATAATATTGCTTCAAGTAAATAGTTCGCTTCTATTATACGCTTATTACCACCAGTAGTGCTTACGCGATTATCGCTAGTTGTATCCGCATCACACTCACCTCATCTTCTGATATAGGTTATATCAACCAGGTACGAAACACCCACTCACACATTTATGAAAATATATACAGAATATCTTCAGACATACGGGTATTGCCTTGTTCCTCTTGTTGCTAATATTCGTAATAGTCTTGCATGGCGAGTAAAAACCAGGTGGTGATATTGGTCAATTAGTGATTTTTGTGTAGTGACATTAACGGGGTGGTGGTCAATTTTATGCAGAGCAGTGTAGACTTGCTGTCATAATTTGACATGGTTATTGCATAATATTTTCGGCAGTAGTATGAGCTAGTTTTAGTGAAGAAAATTTCAGTTTTTTTTAGTGATTTTTACCTCGTACAAGTCAGAAAAAGTTCATGACAATTTTTTTTCCCCGTTATGCAAATGAGATCAAAGCCGCTCAATTTTTTTTTTCTCTCTTTGTTTAATTTTGCTCAGCTAAACGCTATATGAGAATATGCTTGCAAACCAAGAACCAACGTAGTTTAAAATGTAGATTTTTTGTTTTGACTTACTGCAACGATGATATGAGTATAGATATGCTTTGTCAAAGTAGAATTTAGTGTTTATGCATATGCTAGCCACATCATCAAGTACTTACAGAAGTGCATACAATTTTGATTTTCGCTTTGAGTGTTGATGTTACTGTCTTGCACTATGAATTTCTGTTAACAAGTATAGTCATAAGTGCATATGAGACTCATTTAAATACCAAAATATATTCATGTACATTTAGCATAAATCGCTACACGAGTGTAGCTTACACCGATACCGGTTGCGGTAGTGTGTTGTATACTCACTGTTGCGACACGAATGCTTACACTTACACACTATGATATGTCGGTAGCGACATTTTTGTGTTTGTCACACTCACTCAATACATAACTCCGGTAGCGGGGTTTACACTATATACACTCACTTCTACGATACTGGTTGCAGTATACACACAAATAACAAACAAAATCTCACATCTTTCTAAACTACACACAAACGAATTGGAATCTACACATTTGGATGGAATCAGAATGGAATCACCAGACATTCATTATAAATGAATGCATACTAAGTCAGTTATCCTGAACTTACGTATAACTAAGCTTTTTGTTTGGACTGATGTTGATGAGACAAATTAATGTCTGACGAAAAAGGAGCCAGTTGCTGATACTAAGAAGTGTACAGCCCGAAGCGGAAAAATTATAACAGACATCAGATAACCAACTAAAGCAAACAAGAAGAAAATAATAAAAGCACTCAACCAATTGAACCCTTACTCCCAACTGAAGGTACTATAGATCGGGTAGCCGTTCTACCTGAAGCTAAAAGGAGTTTCATTTATGGTTTGGTAGCAAACCAATATCTTTGGGAAATTGGGAGAGACAAGTAGACTCAAACATGAGCGATATAAACGCTAAGATAACGAAGGCCGTTGAAGACGCCCTCGCCAGGCAATTATGGGCATTCACCCAGGAGAGAGAGAAGGACAGACAGCAGATGAACCAAATGTTGGAAATCATCAAACAGCAAACCGACGTAATGCAAGCCAAGGACCAGACGACAGCAGGCGCAATTGCAGAAGCTATGAAGGGGCTCACGCTAACCACCATGAAATGCAACATTGACCCACCCAAATTCGATACCAAGAAGCTGACACCAACAGCTTTCCTCACAGCATCAGAAAACCATTTCAAAAGTATGGCTTACGATGCATCAAAGTACCTTACTCATGTAAAATCCTTACTTCCGGAAGACGCCAAGTCATGGTACAACCATGAACTACCCACTTTTAAAACATGGGATGGATTCAAAACCGCTTTCGAGGCTAAATACAATAGTTGGCAGGACAAAGAAAGACGACGCAGAGAACTTGAGAAGAAACAACAACAACTCAACCAGCCGACTAACAAGTTCATTTATGATTTGTTGGACTTGTCCAAGCAATGCTTCCCAGATGACAACGCAGATGACCATGTGAGAAGGGCACAGGCTGCACTCCACCCAACCCTACGCATTGCACTTGGGCCAAGGACTTTCAAGACAGCAAATGAACTGAACGACGCATGCGACTTCGCCACTTCATCACTTGAAGCCCAAGACATGCTGTGGAAAAGATCCTTCACTGTTCCACCAATGAAAGCAGAAGACAGGAAAGATTATTCCAGCAAACAGAAGCCAAATGATCATAAGAATTTTGAACCAAACCAACAAGGAACCGGAAGGAACACCTTGGAACGTGGATTTTTCGGAGACAACCCAAATGACAACTTTGGAGAAGGAAACCGAGGAAGTCTTGGTGGATTCAACCCAAACAGAGGAAACCCTGAGAGTTTTTACTCATTCAGTGGAAGAAACAATGGAGCAACAGGAGGTCAGAGAGTCCAGGAGAATGAAGACAACCATAGCGCTGGAGCCGAAAGAGGACATCCAAGTGGACCAGGCGGCAGACCCATCACGGATAACAAGACAACCCTGCAACTTGGTCGTGTCCTAACCTCCAACAACTTGGAGAAATGCTTACGTTGCCATGGATATAACCACTCCATCAATAATTGTCCGAGTCCTAGAAGAATGGCGTTGGCCACATTAGAGGATGGAACCGTAGTCCAAGTATATTTACCTGAGCAGGCGGACGGCACTGATTGCATCGGTAGCGATGCGTGCCAGTTAAATGAAAATTTAAACTAATAGGGGAAGGTACACCAATTCGCCAAGGATACCCTTTCCCCACTATGAGTCTACACCCAAATGGCGTACCAGTGATTAAAATCACAACGAAGAAAAGCATTATAAATGCACTACTTGACACAGGATCAAGTCACTCTTTAGTGGATCGGAAACTTGCAAAACTATTGCAACCAAACTTCACGATTGAAGAAGGAGAACCATTAGTTTGTGCCAATGGCTCAACATGCAAACGAATGAGAAAAATTAACTTGCAGCTAACAAAAGGAGCTAAGGAAATCAACCATGATTGTTACGTGATGAATAGTTTACCAGTACAATGTTTCATCGGAGCAGAAGTCTTGAAGAAGTACGACATGGTGCTTCAGCCGAAACATCAGAAGTTTTGGTTCGGTAGCGAACCTAACTTCTGCTTCCCAATAAATGGAACCTTTAAGAACAAAGCGACAGTTAATCTTACGACCGGATCGGACCAGAGGGACGCCTCAAAGGACAAGATCCAACGTAATATTAAGGAACCTTTGAACAATCACCCAACCATGGCTGGAAACTATATCAATCACATGAAAGAGAAGAGGGAATCAAATAAAGAATCTGAAGACCACGTTTTTGCTCCAGTGGCTTCACCATTCAATGACAGTATCACTCGCGATGAACTGATCAGAGAACAGAACATAAACGATTATTGCAAGAAACCCATAGAAGAATTGAAAAAGAAGAATATAGTTTCGAGAATCCTAATCGAAAGGATAGAAAACGGGAACGTGACAGATCCAGCAATACTCCAGATGTATTTCGAGGAGGTTGGGCCGTCAATCATAGGGCTGGTGGGAGTAACTTACGAGTTTTACCCACACGCGGAGACATTGGATTATCCATTGACCGCACAGCTAACGGGATGTGAAAATTCACTACCCTCAGAAGAAGGCATGCCAAGCATAAATCTGGAATTGGCCATTCCAGTAGCACTAACCGTTACCCGAAATAAAAATTTAAAGAAGAAAAAGAAGGAAGACGATCCACAGAAAATGAAGAGTAAAGATTTACTGAAGAAAATAAACACTAGCACTTACTGTGCCACTAGCAGTACCCTATCCTTGCGAAAGCGGATCCTCAAGATGTCACTCAATAGACATCGGGCGTACAAGCCTATCACCCGGAAAATCAAGGACCGTTTCCACTGGTATAGATGGATAGCGAGAGAAGGAAGTACCTTAAGGAGTACCGAGGTTTACCAACAGGTTAAATCCCTAAAGCAACTCCATCATATGGACTAATTCAGTCCACACGGATACCGGGCCACGACATTGAAGCCATTTATTGGCAATGTGTAAAAAGAGATTGAAAGAATGAGAATGCATCACAATGCATACGAAGGAGACACATAGCTTTAACTTTAAAGATTCGGGTTGCCGAATAATGTGTGTGCTAGATTCGGGTTGCCGAATGATGTTTAGTTAAATTCGGGTTGCCGAATATAAACCATATGATTCGAGTAGTCGGATATTTCATATACCGTGCAATGACACGAGTTCCTTAAGCGTAATAAAATAAAGAAGGACGTAGGATTCGCCTACAACAAAGATGACTCAGAAGGGGATCGACATGTATGCAGAGTCCCAACAAAATCAATAAGAGATCCCAGTCAGGAGAGGAGGCGTTAGTTTACCCCAAACCAACCCCCCTACCCCCCAGCGGAGAGTCCGTTCCGGAGGGCATCATGGAGGTGCAATGCAGGAGATTTGGAGCAACAACCTAATATTTAGGTTGAGTGACGTGAGATGAAGCGCCGAGATGTTGGATGCAACATAAGGCAAAGGTACACTTCACACAAGAAGTGTAGAACACATATGCGTAATCGCACATTAGGTTATTATTTAAATGAATGAAAGGTATGTTGATGAATGTATGTGTGTGGCATTGAAAGATGCGTAAAAGGGAATACTCCATTCCATTCCAGGATTTCTCATCATCAACATCAATATACTTTGTGCTGTCAAATATATATAATATTTCTTTCGTAGATTTTGCAGTGAATATTTTCCGTTGTAGTGTTAATATTTCACCTTCAATAAATTCGTAGTTTTCGCAATAATAATATTGCTTCAAGTAAATAGTTCGCTTCTATTATACGCTTATTACCACCAGTAGTGCTTACGCGATTATCGCTAGTTGTATCCGCATCACACTCACCTCATCTTCTGATATAGGTTATATCAACCAGGTACGAAACACCCACTCACACATTTATGAAAATATATACAGAATATCTTCAGACATACGGGTATTGCCTTGTTCCTCTTGTTGCTAATATTCGTAATAGTCTTGCACGTGCAGGTTTACGTTTCCGTAGATGAACACCAATGTAGATACATTACTTTGCTGTATCTGTTTGGGCTGTTGCTGGTAAAATAAAGTAAAATATTTCTTTATAGTTTCACGTGGTGGACAGAATTTGAAGACATTTTGCATGGTTATGGTAATACGATGAACAAATGGAAAATTGATAAAAGATTTTTTTGTTGCAAATATGATGTAAGTACCTATGTACAGTATGTACATCAAAGGGAAATTGTACTGGTACCGTACTGTTTCAGAACGCCTACACGATTAAACATTTTATAAAAATTTACTTCCGTTGAATGTGTGGGAGTCTTTGTAAGAAAGATTTTACGTTTTCATTTAGAGTATGGTTCACATAAGATGCGCCTACGTTGTTTACGAACAACGAAGGAAAGCGGGGACAAAAACAACTTCTGTCAGACAAGGGATATGATATAGCTCTTGTCCACGCTCTTTCTTTCTTTATAACTTGCATGGCTGCAATGCAAAGGTGCATTGAAAGTCTTATTTCATCTTAACTGAATAAGCTAACGAATGGAACCTTGGAAAAACAATTCTGGGAATATGATTTTTACGTCAAAGCAAATGTAAATTATGACCATTTGATAAACAAACTTGAAAGATTTGTTTCGAATTTCATACAAAAAAGTGCAAGGCAAAAGTACCACATTCATATAGTCCGTTTTATTTCTTTTGAATGATGCATGAGCTACGCTTGTGCAAAAGGAATGTCATATGAAATTAGCAGAGTATGATTTTTTAAAGTAATTAAATAACAGTTAAAATCACAAAGACTTGTTGCTGAAAACGAAAATTACAATTTATTTTTACTCTCGATGGAACACTGGAGTTCAAGCGAATTCAGTTAGATGGATTATAAACAATTGCTACCTCCTTTTAAGAGTCACCAAACTACCATTCACCACTACGAAAGTCAACATTTTTTATTGTATCATACTACTAATTAGCTACTACCATGGAATGTCACGTCATCATGTAACCTTTTTTGCTAGTCTCGAAAAAAACTACTGCCGAATTAAGTATTTCGTACCAACAATATAAGTATTTGATTATTCACCTAACAATTTTTGTCTTGGGTTTGGATAGGTACACCATTTACAGGTACACCAGACCGACGGGAAGATTGTCATATAGCTTCTTTAGGTATTTTAAGTAAAATACCTGATGGTTACAACATTTAGTCTAATCATTAATCATACTCATATTGATTCTAGTTACAGGCAGAATTTGGTCCCGATAATTTCATTTTTTACGCATGTACATAACACATAACAACTTTCATTTTCCTTATTGCAATAGATAACTGTGTTTAACCCTTTCCATGTGGTGAACTAAAACCCGCAACCTATTTAAAAATTAGGAAAACCTGTAAAGGGCAGTGACAGGAGTTGTAATGAACACGGTAATTTTTTTAAACATAATCTGAATGAACGTTACATAGCCAATCTTATTCATAACTTGGGTTAAAGAAACTGGCAGTTTATATGACAAGAAAAGTACACAAAAACATTGTTAGAATGAACAATTGAAGGACAATATTGAAAGGGTATGTATTCATGATGGCAGGGTTGATGTCAATTTATACTAATTATGTGTCGCATATAGATTTGTAAATGTATCTTTGCCCATATCAAAGCCGCCTATTGGCCTATCATACACTAATTATTGATAAAGTACTTGGTCCCTCAGTTACCCCGTAATATTTAGTTACGTTACAAGTTACAACGAATCGTCTTTCTAAATTCCCTTTCCTTCACCTTTTTTTGTATAATTTCTAAAAAATATAATACATATTTATGAATAAAACAAACTTAAAACAAATACCCTGTTTTCAAAATTCATGAACTTGGAGCGACACATGCCCCAAAATTCGAGTGGAACGTGAGTAAACGATTTTTCGAAAAACAGAAAGAAAATTCATGGACAGAAACGAAATTTACAATATTTTTTTCTATAAAATTGTGAACAAGTCTTAAAATACGTCATTAACGAAACAAAAATCCGCTTTTTTGAAAAAACAAAACAATTTGAATTAGAATCATCCTGGTCACGTTAAAAACGTATGTAGTGAACTGTATTTCAATGTATCGTAATTTACTTGGAATTTGTGCAGAATGTGAGGAACTCTTCGCGAGTCTTGGCATTCTCACGGAATTCACCGAGCATAGAGCTTGTAACGGTCTTACTGTTGATCTTCTGTACGCCTCTCATGACCATGCACATGTGACTATAATTTTTAACAAAAGTATTAATTTAGTGGGCATTTTCTTTTAAGTCTATTTTACTAAATGCAAATTTTTGTAAAACTTACGCTCCTTCGCAGACAACAGCTACACCGCGTGGCTCAATGGCCTTGAGAACGGCTTCAGCTATTTGTTTAGTTAAACGTTCCTGAACTAGAAAGCGAAAGGCAATGAGATTCCAAGATAAAAATATTTTGTCATCTTTGTAATATAGTTAGTCAACAGTAAAAGTCTATAGTAATTGTAATACATACCTTGAAGACGACGACTGTAGACTTCCACGATACGAGCAAGCTTGCTGAGCCCCAAAACTTTCTTGTTTGGTAAATATCCAATAGATACTTTACCAAAGAATGGAACCAAGTGATGCTCACACATGGAGAACATTTCAATGTCCTTTACTACAACCATTTCATCAGTGTCCTCATCGAATACAGCATCATTAAGCACCTCTGAAATATTAAAAAAAAAAAAAAACATTACATAAAATGTTGTTTTTTGATTACCACCAGCGAACACCTCCACAAGGTGCCTTTGAAACTTCATAAAGAAAAAAAAATAAGCATTCCATGAATTTTCCATTACGTCACTCATTCATCATTTGTTGCCAAAAAAAAACAGCAACTAAGTGTGCAATGAGCATAGTTTTTCAAACTGGTTCTTATGCAATTATTGTAGCGTAAATTAATTGGGAAACGACAAAAACATCCGTATCCTTGTTTTTCCAACATTTTTTCTCATGCTGTGTTCAAGACTGGTTTGTGAGCTTGGCTAGCCAATTCTTTCCTTTCGTGTAAAGAAATGGCAAGTTCTTTTTGTCTTCTTATGTTATTATCGCTACAAGAAAATGCTATCTACTGTTAAACCAAAGTAATACTACGTAACAAAAGCCGAACGCCCACAATTTATCGCGTTACGAGCTTTTAAGAACATTGTTTGTGTTTTCAAACGGATCTTGCAATGACGATCGTACATAAGATGACATCGAACACCGGTCTTGCTGACGGTGGTTCTGTTTACACGGAATAAAATCGGAATTAATAGATAGTTTACTTTGTAAACCTTGTTGAATGCTTCTTTTTGAATTCTTCTTAGTACCAGAATCTTCGATCTACTGAGAACTCAACATAGTATCTACAGGAAGGCGAGTAAACAAGGGTTTCAACTTGGATTTTGTATTTTACATTGTTAGTAACCCACTTCCTCTCGCAAAGCTCTTTGCTCAGCCAACATCCGAGCATCTCCTTCAGCTACTACGTTGAAAATATAGTGCCATTAGCAAAAAAATGGGAGAGAGAAAAAAGGCAAGGAAGATTTATTATCTGGAAGGCTCGGCAATAATACTTTTCTGCCTCCTCGTTACTGTTTCGTCCTTCATGTATGATCATCCCACACACTTTCCCACTTTCTCCTTCGCGTTTTGTTTGAAAGAAGATGGAGTGGAGTGCGGTGAAGAAAAGGAGAGAAGAAACGTACATAAAACTGAAGAACCAAGTACCCCATTTTCTTTTCTATAGCCTCTTTCTTTTCTCTCTCTTGCAACTTTTACTTCTTTCAACAAGTTACAAAATTATAAGACAAGTAAGCCTGTGTATGTGAATGGCCCTGTAGAGAAAAGCCCTCGTGACTACATCAAATATCCATACAGTGTCAGGTATCGAGATTTTCTTGTTGCTTTGGCCATACCCCAATTCTGCTGCTTTCACCTAGTGAAAGACTTGTACTTTTACATTGGCTGGGTTGGGAGTTGGGATTCGCCCTGGTTTTTTGTTACATTATGCATGTACTCGCCTAAATATAGAATGAGAATATGAAACGTTGCTACAAATGCCACAAGCTATTTTCACTTATCACGTAGGAAGAGAATCAAAAAAGGCTTTCTACGATCGGCCTTGCAAAAGATTTCCGCACTCAGACGAACGAATGAAAGTGATGAAAACGAATGATTTTATACATGTATATTTGAAGGCTAACATGAAACGCATTCGATGATACCATTTGCTGCTCATGAAATTTCCTGTCTTTTGTCAATCCACTCCTTTTGAGAGAGGAAAAGAAGTAGCAGGAATTAGATTCTATTATAATTTTGCTCTACTAACACATTTTCTGGTGGTTTCTGCATTTCAGATCGATGTTATAAAACGCAGACTAAATCTTGCAGGGAATTTTCCATTCTTCAAAAAAGTCTTTTCCTGTGGTCTCATACTAGCAATAAAATTGAAGATGGAAATGGAATATGCTTTTATCAAATTAATTCACAGAAGAAGTACGCAGTAGATTTACACTATAAATATAAATATCCATATTATCCTTCTGTACGAGGTCAAAAGCCACCACGAGTTTACCTTTGATTGGCATGACGTATGACGTGTGCAAACAATTAAGTAGTTTATGCAAATCTCCCTCAAAAGTGAATGGAAGACATTGTACTGACTTATTATTTCAAAGGATTTAGAGCTATTGTTTATTATTTACCTTCAAGAGTTTGGTCATATCCCTTAGTGAAGAAAAGCATAGCCTTAGCAGCGCGTTCTGGAGTCTTCAAAAGTCCTTGTCGGTTTGGATCCTCGCCAAGGCTCCCAAGAAGTTCCCTGTAGGCTGTAGCCATATTTGGGATCAAATCTTCCCTGGTGGGTGGCTTGTGGTCGAGTTCCAGATCATGATGGAAGCTGCACTTTTCGTGGCCTACAAAAATAAATAGTAGTACATAATAATTATTTCGGCATCCAATTTTATTTTATGACTTGACAAAAAAGCATGTCCCATTTACATAATATGAATGATGAAAAACTGCAATCATTGATGATCATGTTCTAATGGAACAAAAACGAAACTGGTATTACAACAAAAGCTTTTGTTGCTCTTTTATTCATGCCCAGCCAGCAAGAGATAAGATAAGGCTGTAGTTGTTACGTCTTGCCATCAAATTTGCATAAACCTTCGCATGAATCGAAATTACCTAAAAGTTTTTTTTCTGTCTTACCATGATCTCAGGTAGGTAGGTGGTAGGTTTATTCAATTACATTCAAGATTCAATTCAATTATAGTGTTATACTAATGACATAAAAGAGAGGAAAATAAACACGTTTATGCTAGCTTGTTCTAAACTGACAAGAACCAGATAACCTTGTGGTTGGGTTCGACAAGTACCTACTTATACAATTAGTGGTCTTTATATCGAAATTGATTAAAATTGAAAAAAAAATCAATTTTATCTTTGTAAAATGTCTCGTTGTCTTGTGATATCAAATCCAAATGAATTGCAAATACTTAGGTATACGAAAGGTCAAGCATTTTTGTTACAAGAAATCATAAACTGTGGTTTTTCAAGTTTCACTAAGGGATGGGCTTGCTACAGAAAGATAAGTGGGAAAATTCCACTATGGGACAAAAAAAATATTGATACGGATAAGAACGTTAGAAAAATGTTCATTGTATAAGAGTTTTTCCAGCTTCAATTTTGCAAGTAGTAAAAACCTCTCTTTCTAAAAATGTCAGGTATCTCGAAGCAAGTTTTAATTTATAGCTTGCTTTAAAAGATGCTACCTGCTGAAAGTGATGTAATATGTTATATAAATAGTTTATTGCTTGCGCAAGTCATACATACCTGGGGTAGCAACAGTTCTTGGTGTTCTAGGTGAGTCCAAATCAGCAGTGCATCCGTTTTCGAAAGAGTGTCCATTGGATAAGTCGCGCATCTTGCTGCCCAATTGCTTCTTCAACACAAGAGGATCTATGGTAATCGGACTGGGCTTATTGATGCCGTTTTGAACTTCACCAGCTCCAGCAGAAGTTGACATTGTAAGAATAAGAAATGTACTGAGCCTGTAAATGCATTAGGCATTATTTGAAAAAATGAGTTAGTAATTTGTGCCTCATGCTATGCATGTATGTAACATACATTCTATGTAGGCCTGCACATGAAATTAACACCACACGTGCGTGTAAACCTTCAATAACCAGTCTGCATAATGTAGGTACCTTTGTAAATAACAACTATTTTTTTATTTTTACGCATTTGCTCATAAATCAAATCAGTTTCAACTTTCTAACATGAAAAATTTATCAAGTGCCTTCTAGTAAAGAAAGTGTTGACATTTATATAGCTTTGAATAAATTATTGACATCGTTTACATGACTAAAATCCCTAAATATCCTTCATCAAGTTTGCAAATAAGAAAAAGGAAAAAAATCAAAACAATCACAACGATTCTTCTAATACCTAAATACATGTAATTAATTACTAATTACTCAATGCATTCCTCTAGCAAATGCTATATATTACATATGAATTACGAAATGTGGTCTACATTATTGATGAAAAGAAAGACTTAAATAAGCACTTGTTAATTATTACCACTGCCATCGTCACTGAACGATTTATACTAACAACTACAAAGACATCAAATATGGATGAAGGAAAAAGATGTTAAAACATGTGCACCAACGAAACAGCCTATATAAAGCGTCAACAATGCTGATGCATTTTGAAAAGGTTCACAAAGCATTTGAAAGAATGAAGTACGAAAGGTAAGAGTAGGTTAATATGATTAGCTTAAGATCAAGAAGCCTAAGCTGAGTGATCCATAGTTTTGAAAAGTTTACTTTGAAGCAATAAAGAGTGTACTAATCGCTTTGAATCAAAGTCAACACACGAAAGACTTGGGTTTCCCTTTTCAACATAACACAAAGCGTAAGTGAAATGTAATGAGTTATTTAAGTCTCTAATGGGAAAAACTATCCAAAAATAGTCGTTAGCAAAGGCAGCTCTAAAATATGAAAGTAAAATCATGGAAAATATGTCACTGTTGTCAACTGCCCTACTGTTGAATGACCAGACCACCCAAGAGATGACTGGGGTAATGAGCAATTTCGTTAATTATTTTTGTAATATTCCAGAAATATTATCTGCTGGCTTTCTTAATTATTTTAAAAGTCACTGATTGTAATGATACATTAAAATTTTAAAGTTGAGGCTTACCTTTCAAAATTTGCAAAAACGGTAGAAATTTAGACCCTTTTGTTTAGGCAATGAAACAAAATAGGTATAATGGTGATTGGTGATATGGTGGTACAATTATGTGTAATTGAACAAAGGTCGGAGTGCGAGTTGAAGAGGTGATATGATGCCAGATCGACTACGAAGATTCGACTGAGGACGGAAGAGCAAGTGCGAATGGTGGAGAAGCTTTAAATACGAACAGCTTCACCAGGCAAGCATATAAGCAACATGGTCTACTTACACACAATATCTTCAACTTGATACTTAGCATGAACGAAGTCAACCACTACTAGAAAGATACTCTTTCAACGAGAAGAAGAATGAGCATGGTAAGGCAATAAGGGTATAGGTTTCATCTGACATTTTCATTCTTTTTTCCAGATGGAAGACTTGTTACAGAACATTGCATAAAAGGTGAGGTGTGTATACTAGCAAAGAATAAAAACCACTTTGGCTGTTGTATATACATACTCTACCTCCTCCCGGCGTCCTATAAAATGTTACGTCCGGAGGAGGAACTTCATTGGCCTGCTCTATAATACATAATCGCTGCATTTGCAACTTATGTAACCCTTTTTTTTGCTTAAACTTCTATCAAGGTTGAAGGTCTTTATGCGAGCTATTATATATTAGATAAAAGGCATTACGATTTTTTGCTCATCTGTCTAATAAAAAAAAGTGTCAGACCTTGTTTAGGGTTTCTCTATTGAAAATGCATGAAACCTCAGAAACTCAATACGTGTGGTTTGGATAAACTTGAAGCATTGTAATTATAAATTATACCATTTGTATGAATGTGTAATAGAGCGAAAATAAATTAATTTGATGAGGAAAATTCGTTTCGTTTTTTGACAGTGAGAGACGTGCCTACGACGCATGACGGAGGCAAATGTTATAACTATACATGCATGGATATGAAGATGTAAAGGATAGATGATTTTATAGCTGACTTTAGTTACATCATCTTCTTCTTACAACCTTACTCGGACTTTTGAATTAATAATTCACTTTTTAAGTCTGAGTATTTTGTGGTCACAGAACTTGACACGCTGTAGACTACATGACTGGAATTTCATGAACCATGCTGAGGTAACAAAAAGTACTTGCCATGCAACTAACTGATGCAACTTGTGACGTATATATTATGTACACGAATCATACGTGAATCTGTCCATTGGTGTCCACGTGACGTTTCACACGTTCAAATTTTATATAACAATATTTTGCTGGTCTACTCTATGTTTACTCCCAAATGTGATTTAGCATTATATAGCAATATCTGGAAAAATAAACTGCAATCTTAAATTAATTCTACCTGTCGGAATTCAAAATGCATCGTTGATGAGTTGATCTACTTGTTTGCAAATTTGAAGGGAACCAATAATCTTAGAAGATAATTTTTTTTCCCAACTGAGAAATTATAGACTTTGCTTTGTTACAAAATAAACAGTTTAATTGGAACTGTGCTTTAAAACCATTTCGTCTCGATTTGTTTACAAAAATGAGCTGCACATGCACAATGCAACTTCCAATCCTGATTCATACCTACCCATTTGATAAGTGAGCAAAAAATCTGTCAAAATTATGCAATCTCTATACAATATATTCTGTATAATTATTGTTATCGTGTTTTTTGATCTTCTGACATTCTAACTAAAACGTTGAGTTGTCAATTTAGCCCATGAAATGATATATATAAACAGAAGAATTTTCCCAATATTTATTTTACACATAATATTGACCATTATAAGAGTCACTATGTTGTAGAAACTAGAAACATAGGAAGTTCCAAAAAATAATTCTGTTGTGACCTTGTGTGGAACCACTACCAGATTCTTATCTGCCAAACATTGACAGTGAACAGCACTTTTCATTTCCATAAAATTACTACTAAATTTTAAGTCTATATGTTCATTTCGTATTGTTATACATTAATTCTTTACAGCTAGCGATTTTCCTATCCTTGAGAGCGGCTATAGGGCCAAACTCAAATAAATTTCTAAAAAATGTGATTCTATCAATCGTTATGTATGTATATGCTTTGCAATATAAAATGCGCATTTACGCATAGTTGTATACGTCGCATTACAGGAAGACAAGTAAGCATAAAAATACACTTGTAAAAGTTTAAACTTGATTGGGTGAAAAAAAAGGTTAAATGATACATGTAACTCAGTTGGTACCACAGAATCTTCATCTTAATACATACGTGTAGGAAATATATGATATATTGTTCCAGCAGCCTCTGACAAAGAAACATACATAAATATATACATAAAGTCACGGTCACTCGTCAGGCTTTTTAGCAGTTTTTTGTAATGAAATCCATGCGTTTTTAAGACACGTGTTCAACGAATGAATTGTAAGGTAACGCAGTGAATCATCACGCATCTAAAATGACACTTTCTGAAATATAACACACAGATATGCGTGAAGTAGTATGAACTTTTAATCCAAATGACAATTTGGTACTCGAACAAGCGAAGGCGAGGTCATCTTGCTATTTTGTATACTATAACTTTATGGAAAATATATATAATACATATTGTGTTACGTGATTCATGTTATGAAACCGGCTTGGTGAACATGATTGAATTCTCACGCAAGAAACGCAACTCAAGAGGAACAAGAACAAGTCAGACAGACGCCATACTAAACTGAGAGGAAAGTAATCTTATTCACACACACCCTTATTATTATTATTATTTTATAAGGGCTGTTGTAAAGTTCCCTATAACATATTAAATCAATTTGGCCATAAAAGCATTCGAATCCAATAAAAATAATACGCATAATATATGTAAGATTCCTACTGAAAAAAAGGAATGCAGAGTAGATGCGAAATTCCAGCTATGAATCCTTGCATACTAAATTAATGGTTATATATGTTATACATACATAGATGCATCATCATAATTTGAATTGTATGTTTGTTTGTACGTACGCACTGGAAAGGAGGATATTTCCATTACGATAATTACATGCTATCAAAATTCATAATTTTAATCGTGTCAAGAAAGTAGCTTAGCCGTGAAGTTCAATCGGAGCAACTATTCGTTGCATAATCTGATTAAACTGGAGATAAGCTGCGACAAAGAATATATGCCACGCAGAAATGTGGTATGTAAGAACTGGAATGTTGCATAAGAAAAGCAAGTCTTCTTCATGCTAATTCGCAATCAAAAAGCATGCATAAATCCGGTTCTCAAAAACTATCCTACACAAACCAAACCTCTTCGTCCCAACAAGGGATTGGTGGTTGGTGGCTGCCTGAGTATGCACAAAACGTTGAGTCCAAATAGCTGAATCTGGAGGTTGGTTGGGCAGGATAATACCAACGAAGTTTTAAAACCTGTCTTGTAAAGTTTTTGGAAGTTTTTTGCTTCTTTTAAACATCAAATTCAACTATGCAACAAATCTATAAATTTTAATGGTGAAAAGTCTTTCACGTTTACATCAATTGCTCATCGTATGGCTTTTACCCTGTTAAGTAACGCGAATGCTTGTGATGACGTACCAAAAAAATATATCAATTTTACTCAAAATATGATATACGTGAATTTTCTTATCTGACCGGTTGGTTATCACTCTCTGTTCACGAGTTGCTCTTACACAATTGAAAGTTTAGGATAATAGCAACCAGAAATTGCATCATGCAGATTGAAATATCGGGTTAATAAATTATGCACAAACCAGAACAGAACAAATGTCCTCTATTTTATTATTAATTGCCATTTGCTTCATAATATTTGCTACTACGTTGGGTACGATTAGATAAATAAAATCACGTCTACAAGTTGTATGGATAGCAATAGTCAGGGTCAAAGAGTCCAGATTGCATTGCCAAAAATTCCTTTTGAAGCTGCTTCAGCATTCTAATGAACTCGAAGTCCACCAACTGTGCGACACCTTTCTTTTCGTTTCCATTCACGCATCATGGCTTTAACGACAAGTTGATAGTTTCGCTTTGCACGATCCTATTTTAGATTAAATTAGGAGGAGGGTTTAATCAGGATTACCTAAAACTTTTACAGATATTGCTTTGGATTAAATATTTTAATTTAAGCTATCTGAAATTCATCTAGCTGATCAGCCTACGAAATTGCTCATCTAAATAGCCTACTTTTTGCAAGTTTCTAATTGCAGTGACACCCTCAACAACTGTTGCTCTAGTAGAAGGGCGCAATACACCAGAAGATAATTTTGGTTGTATTCCTGTTGGACTAGTAACAAAAGCACTATGAAATCGAACTCTGTATTTTTTCTGCTTTCCTTTCTCTGCTAATTTTTCGGTTACTACTTCAGGCTTAGTATGCTCATGAAAATGACGTGGAAATTGGCGTCTCTCATAACCCTTGGTGGGTTGTTTAATGATTTTTCCTCGTGATAATCTACCTGATGTTATTTCAATTGATGGCAAGAATGCTGCCTTACGACTTTCATCAGAACTGTGATCAACTTCTATCATACTATTTTCAGTGATGTTACTTGCATTATCGGAATCAAAGGATGGAGATGAGGCTAAAGTAGGAATGAAAGGAATAGGAGAACCAGGAATTACCAAAAGTTCACCGGCAAATGTAAAGACGTCCTGGTTTTGAGGGTTCATTCCACCCATGAATGCTCGAAGGGCATATTTCAATTGCATGTTGTCACTTGTCAACTCCTTTTTCCTTTCATGAAGAATCCGACGCTCTAAGCTCACCCGATTTAAGCGTGTCCAGAATCTTTCCATGACAGAATATTCCCTGATAAACTGGGTTTTACAATAACAATATTTTTTATACAAAATGTATATCGTGTGTGGATGTGGACGTGGATTAGTATTAGGATTCAGACGTATAAAATTATAGTTCTGTCAGCTTACCCTACTAATTGGGGCGTTTAGACCTGTCTGGTCCACCTCCTCAGCTTGAACTTCACATGTACAAGGATTGCATTCACAGAGCAGGTGATGATCAATTTTTGATGGTCTTAATGCAAATCCATCTGGATCCACTTCAGCTGGGAAATATAATGTTGCATTTTGATCTGATACGCTGTCTAATGTTTCAAGTGGTTCTAGTTTCCAACGAAGCATAAAGGGATCAACTTTCTCGTCAAGCCTCTCATTTTTACGACAACGCTCAATGCAGCGAAGAAGCACTTCCCGTTTTTTGATCATGTCATCAAACTTGTCAGTTAGACGTCTCGTGACCAATGCCAAAGATCGTATGTTTTCATCTCCAGACTTTTTCAATTCGTTGAACCGCCTTTGTTGCAAACGGTGTGCCGCTTTCAGCTCATCTTTCTTTCCATTTAATTCATCCAAGTATCGTTGAAGGGCGAGGCAAAAGTTTTTGTCTTGTTTTGTAAGATTATGGAAGCCATGCTAAAAAGATTGTAACATAGTTTTACTCATAAATGTTCATAATAAGCAGGCAATGAATAATCAATGACTAACCTGAAAGCTGTGAACTCTTCTTAATTGTCCCTCAATTGTGGCTACAACTACATCGTCCTTTTTACGGATTTCGGTGTACTCACCTTTCAGAGGAAGGGCAGTTTGCTGTAAAGTTTCAGTAAAGTAAAAAAAAAAGTCAGGTCTGATACGGAGAAACTCATGTGTACGTAATCTTTGATTTTTTAAATATTTTTAGTTCAAGTTATATACGTCATAATCAACCAGCCACTCTGCAAATTGCTTCCAGATATCTGCCATTCGCTTTTCTGTTTCCACTTGGGCTGCATGAGTTTCTTCGTTAGCCTACATTTTTAAAGCATTGTTGATGGTGCAGTTCGAGTTCATTAAGTAAGTACATGTGACATGAACATGAAGGTGATACTCATTAAGGGCTAATATGAATACCTTGTTTCGTATTTCTTCTTGACGAACAAATAACTCTGCTTTGGAATCCGAGGCCATTTCTCGATACCTCATATTCACAGCCGTCATAACTCCTTGTAAATATCGAAGACTTTTCTCCTGATAATTCTGCATGCGATACTTTTCCTCATTCAGAACATTTAAGAGCTTTTGCTTTGAATCGCTGTACAATCCACGAACTTGAGTCAAACGTTTCTTGTAAAATTCTAGAGCAAGTTCAGATTATTCGAGTTATCCCTGCACATATTTTATTTGTTTTCAGCAATGACATAGAAGAACGCATAAAACATGATTCTTTTTTTTACCAAGAATGCTATCAATGTTATGTAAATGCATATCAAATGCGTTGTCGTATTCTTCATCATTTTGATTAAGCAAGTCTTGCAAAGCATCAATCAGCTCATCTTTCTTCTGCAAGTTTCTCTCAAATGCTGCGTGGTAGGCCTATAAATTTTTAGGGACATGTTGCTTTAAGATCAATATAACTATGATTTTTACGAGGCATGCAATGAAACATTGAAACCAAACCAAATATGATCAGGTTGTATGAGATAAACGTGCTATTATGCAAGAAGTTAACATAAAAAACCTCACCGAGTCCAATCTTGGGACTGAAGGTGAGTGTGGAACAGAAACCAGTGTTATGTATTATGTAAATCAATGAGGAATTTTACGTAACATACAATTCATAGCACATTAAATTGCATTTTGGATGATGGCCATGGCCAAGTTTGTTTACCTGAAACTCCTCGAGCTGTTCTTCATTTTTTAGCTTCCTTAGTCGTGGACGCCAGAGATCAAGAAGCTTGTTTTCGTTCAACTTTAAAAGCTCGTATTCTTTGTCTTTTTTGAGCTGGAAAATGTTTAGAGGAGCAATAGAAAAAGGTTTTTCTACTTCATTTATATTTTGTGAATATATTATGTTATGAAATATGCAAAAAACAAAGATGCATTGCATTATTACCTTACCTTTAGAAACTCGCATGTCAACCTTTTCCTTCTTATCTTTTTCTCTCGTTCCGCCAATGCTTTCTGCTCTGCTTGCTTTGCTTTCTGTTCATCAGTGAGAGGCTCCTTCCTCTTCTTACTTTTGCTCTTTTTAGGTGGCATAGTATTACCCTAATTTAAAATTCTTCAACTAACTACCCAACCGGAGTATTTGGATTCTTTAATCTTCCGCCAGCACTGTAGGGCTATGTATGAAATGTTCACAGAGAGATATAATTTTGAAGCATGTATACAAGAGATATGAAATGGTGATAAAATTTTGTGAGTAAAGCACAATACGATATCCATTTTATGATGCGTTGGTATACGGCAAATGAGTGTTTCTATGCCTTTGTGGGTGAGCTTGTCTGCCTTGGTTTTAGATCAGAGCAAGTCAAATTACATGTGACATACAGCCGTGTATTGATTAAACACGGAATGGAATCCCTCTTAGCCAATGTCATAATTTGAAGAAGGTAGTTTGGCTTAGCTATGCAAATGTAAAGAACGTGCGCACGAAAACAAAGTCCCTTGCACAGCTTTGTAGTTCAATTACTGACAAGCACTTTTTTACAGGTATGTATATTATGGGGGGATTTAGTTAAATGATTAATGATTTGGATAAAAATACAGGCCCAAGACTTAAACCATCTACATATAGGATACATTACATTCAATAGTGTAGTCTCCATTTCGTGACAAGCCAAGAATACAGCCAAGTTGATTTTAAATACTACACATTGTATTGTACACATAATGTATGGACTTATGAACCTTTTCCACTTTTGCTATTCATGCCATTGGATCTGTCAATCTTTTTACTGTAAAATCTTCATTCTATTTATTTTTTAACTTTGCTTGAAGCACAAAAAATGTCTGAGTATGAATGAAAGGCAAGGCATAGATGAGTATAAATGAATATATGCATACGTATTACTAAAAAAACTAAAAAAAACTCAACTTGAACATTATGTTGAAAAGTATTTCGTAACATCTCTCATGAGTATTATAGTCAACATCATTGTAGTTGTAAAATTATATTGGTGCACAGGGTAGTTGGAACTAAAAATTAATTTGTTTCAGATAAACTAACTTCTGTCAAAATTGAAACAAAAGGTGAGGTGAGTCCGTTTGGCCACATCCCACATTCACGTGTGGTTAATAATAATTAAGAAAGGTGCTGTGGAAACTTGTTTTTTCAGCTCGTTGAAGAATTTCCCTCAATAATATTCAATAGTGAATTCATTACCTTTTCATACCTTCCAGTTTTCATGATTGCAGTAGCATTGCATATGCGTATGGTATAAATGTTTGCATTGTGAAACGTCTCACACGCATGTTGTCAGCCTAACCTTTTCATTTATTTTTGCAGTGTTTATTTGTCTGAATGACAAGTAAAATGAGTCGAAACAAGCCGTTGATGGCCAGCACGCCCGCTTCAATGTCCAAACAATTTCCAGGTCGCCAGTCTCTTGACCAAACCATGAATTCACAAGTGAGCGGTGAAGGAGACTTCACCCTTGCCCCATCAGCAATGGATCAAACGGATGGAGACATCATAAAATTCTCTAATCGTCCTAAAAACTCGAATTGGAAACGCGTTAAGGCGACCTTGAGTCGGAGTCAATCACAAATTGTGGAACTTTTTAATCGTACCAAAAGCAAATCCAGACACCAGCTCAACAACAAAACAAATGATTTGCAGACAAATCTACCAGATGAACCCACACTATTATCTGTTCATAAAAAACCTACAACACCAACTACTGCTGATGATGATGGATCTCGTCCCAAGCTAGAACTGGTTCTAGAGAATGTGGATAAAGCAGATGCAATAACATCTCCAACTAATCACAACCGTCCTAGCAATAATTACCACCATCTAAATACCATTCCAAGATCATCCAAATCAAAACTTATGGAAATGGAGAGAAATTTTATGAGCCCATCATCATCCTCACCACGCGTGTTTTCAGGTATGATACTACACGCACATGTAAATATGCATGCCAAAACACACAGACACAATTTTATGACTTAGGTGAAACCAAACACCTTTTTATTTCTTCAATCTCCAGTAAAAAAAATAAATAATACCTTGTCTTTTTTTACTGCAGTCATTACTATAAAACTCAAAGCAAACATCACATCATCAACAGCAGCAGACAATGGCAAACTTTAACTTATGCAATATTTCCTGTTTTTATGATTCTTTCAAGGTCACTCTCACTCTCATCGTCTAATGAATGCAACGATGCCACCGGTAGCAACACCACAAAATCTAAAGGCATCATCATCCGGGAACATGATCCAAATTGACAAGAATGAGTATGAAGAGTTACTGGAAGCAAATAAAAGGCTGAAACGAGAATACGACATAGTTTGGGAGGACAACCGAATGCTTACTTGTACTTTTGAAGATGCTCAAACAAGACTCAAATATTTTCAAGACAGAAACAAGTACCTGGAACTCGCAATGTATCAAGAAGGAAAGGTCCTTACGGACATTATTCGAGCATGCCATGAGGAAATCAACATCCTCAAAGCTCACGAATGTGAACTTTTAGGGAACAGGGATGATACGGTCAAGATAAGAAATGTGGAGCTGAAGATTCGCGAGTATTATTTAAACAAGTATACGAACGGAAATGAAAGTATGTATTTGGATAAGCACGGGTCTGGCTTCAGCACAGACTTTTTGGAGGATTTACCTGAGGGTATAGCAGAGTGATTATAACTTATTTTTTTACTTCGTCAGTAATCTAATAATATACTTTCAGATATTGGAATAGTTTCCAAACAAAAGAAATCATAATCTTGCAAATATTTCTTACAAAATCTTTTTAAAACATCTTCAATCCTCTTATGACTTTAAAAGTACTAAGAATGATATTGTAATTTGTCAATAGTCAACTACTGCTTTGCAAGATGCAGCACAACCAAAAGGCAAAAAATATTGTTATCTGCCATCGACCAGTGATTACTACAGAACAGACTACACAATACTAGTTAAAGGCTACTTCTAATCTTAACATTAACACATATACCTTACCTGAGATAAGTGTACTTCCAGATAATCCTTTCATGTTAAGATCTTAACATGTAAAACAAAACAAATCATGAAAAAATTGTTGAATGTACAGTTGATTTTGCTCTAATTTTAATTTACTTTTATACGTTACTGTTAATTATTGTCGGTGACTGGCAAATTTTGAATAAAATTGCCTACAACTTTACTCTTTTCCAAACTCCAGAGAAATTTTTTGCTTCCATTTGACCTTTTCAGTTAAAAAAAACTAGGAAAATTGAAAAATGAGAAAATTAGGAAAATGAGAAAATCATGCACGCACGCAACGCATAATAAAAGCAGCGCAGGTGGCAGTTAACGCAACGCCACAGCAGCATAGCAGCGACACGCTTAGCAGGGTGAGGTGGTAAAATATTGGTTGCATCTTTTCCTAAATCATTGAGGCGCTTGGCAAACCGCGAACCAGATGAAGTCGAAAATATCCTCATCTGATTTTAGATCATGTGAAAGCATGTGCTTTAACGTAGACGAGGTGGACTGTGTCGGTTTCGTGTGGTTTAATTTTTAGTTTTAAATTTTAATTACCACTTCATGTTCGCTTTATTTTAAAGCGTTGTGATTATGACCTCAGACACCTCACCTTGTCCTTTGTAAACTATGTTTTCCGAGCAGCGGTGGTACTTTGCTGGACAAATTACAAAAACGAAAGACAGTATATATATTTTTGTGTTCATGTTTTGTTAGTAGTTTGATTAATTCATAATTAGAAGTAAAAATACATTACCACCCCACCTACACCTTCAACCTTATCCTGGCGTTGTGGAAAGGTAAAGCACTGGATTGAGCCAGACCAGCCAGACAGAGTTCGCATAAATATTGATGTAGATGTATGCGATTTAATTTATTTTTTATGGCTATTTTCTAGTCACTAGTTAAGAATAATTAGCATTTGTTTTCATAATGACTATGGCTTTCTTATTCAATCTTAGGTTCGCACCGTGTTGTCTCTAGATCAAACAAATCAACAACAAAGACGAAGAGAAGAGGACGTCGGGTGTCTGGATTTCAAATCGCCTTACTCATTGTTGATTGTTAAATTGTTCCAGCAGAAAGTGTAGTCAGTCAAAATGAAGTTTTCACACCAATTGCTCAGTCGCTTTATTAATAGCTCGGTTGTCACCAAAATGAGGAGTGGAACTAGCTACATGTTCCGAAGACACCTTTTGATAACAAATATTGCAATATCTGCGAGCATTTCCTCTTGTGGGGATTCGATAGAGCAAAATTATGAAAAATACAAAGCCCCGGCAAGGACGTATGAGATACGAAGAACCTTAAATATGAGTGCGGCAGGAGTGACCACTGGAGTAGTTTGTCATTATTGGTATATTTGGCTGGATAAATTTGTACCTGGAAGAACATTTAAAATTGCAATGAAAAAGGTGATTTAATTTTATAGAAATCATTTGTATTTATCATCCTGTATTGGTAGCGTTATATTCGACATTTGTTAATTCAAGTTTGCAATATAAGTAAAATGGTGCTTTGATTTGATTTTTAGATGCTACTTGATCAATTTATAAATTCACCGATTACAATTGCAACATTTTTCATCACGCTGGCTGTGCTGGAAAGGAGTTCTGCAAATGAATTTATACAGGAGTTACGTGCAAAGTCTTGGAGGCTATACTTGGCTGAATGGGTTATCTGGCCACCTGCCCAGTTAATTAACTTTTTCTGGTTACCTTTAAAATACCGAGTTCTATATGATAATACAATATCTATGTGTTATGACGTTTACACGTCCTATGTCAAACATGAAATCCCAGTAGAATGTGGCGAACCTAAAGCCATATTACCCAACGTAGAATCCGCTGCTCAACGTATATCGAATTCAATAGGAGGTACTAATCCTTCACCGACTGTAGCCCTTTGACAAATGTATTAATTAGAAAATATAATAATAATTATCATATCAAACTATGTGAAGATTACTGAAGATAGTATTGTAATCATAACTAGGACGAAAGGTGTAATATTCAAAATGACCAATCCAATATGCCTCTGTTTTTCGTATATTCGAATCTCTGCAATTATGATTGAATAAAAAACGGTTCTCATAAATGCAGAAATAGTACGCTATAATCATAAGAAAAATTGTTAACATTTTGTATGCATAAACCACTTCGTGAGTGCTTCGACTAACTTAAGTACGTAAAAGACAATACTTATCAGGGTGGCTTGGCCTTTGCGTTAGAAAGATGATTAGTGTAGTTACTAAAGTAGACCAAGTTGTACTTGATATTGGTGGATATAACCATTTACATAATTAATCTTAGTTGAAGAGTTGCAGGATACAGAAGGTTTAGTATTTTGTACTTACCACTATAGACGTTTAGGTTTTCTTTATAGGTTTCTGAGTACAAAAATGTTCGTCAATTTTGTTATTTTATTTATTTATTCTTTTCATGGCACAAGTAAAAGTGCCACTCCGTACAGCTAACTTTTTTGGTAGTCATCTTGTATGAGCCGGATTTTTTTTCAAAATTTGCAACTGTACAAAGTTCGTTGGGACTACCTGCGTTTGCAAAACCATTCTCGTCTACGACCCAATACGTCTCCTGCATATCGTATTCGTAGACAATGTAAAAATAGGATGGTGGTTCCCACCGGCTGTTGATCATTTCCCTATTGTCTTTTCCACACACGCGATTTCCAAAAGTTTGCTAGTTGTTTTCATAATATTATGTATTCAATTGTATAATCAAATACTTCGACTTATTCATAAAATTGAAGTAATAACTTATTTTACTCACTTTGTAAGTACTTCTCCAAGCTTGTTCATAATCATTCCCAAAAGAAGTTACTGCTGTTTCTTCTACGGCCTGCATTATGTCATTGGTATAGGCAGGTTTCCAGTCACAATCTCCTAAAATTATTAGCAAGTAGCAGCAGTTGAAGAGAAATGCAAATTATAATCCAAAGCTCAAGTTTCTCTTCATTTAGTAAGTTTTCCCTTACTTCGATAAAAGTCTTCATGTCGACAAATGGTTCCAATACGATTAAGACAGTTTGCAGGTGTCAATGTGTAGCTTGACCATTCACATTTACCTTCACATGCACTCTGGTTGGAATACTCATAACTGTAAACTGCAGCCACGCAAAAGTTTTTGTCAAGTCTCATACTACGTCCTTGTATCCATTCTATAGCATCCATGTCAAACTTTTTGCCGTCCTTGGTGTAAAGCCCGTAGCCAGTTACATAATCCAGTGGAGTCCAGAACTGATACATAGTTATTGCTTTAAAGTTAAAATGAAAACTTTTATTACTTGCCATTTCGTTAGTCAATATTACGTTCTACATTTAGCTATAAAATTTAAAACTAGTTCTTACGCTGTGCCCAAAGTTTTAGAAAAGGTAACAAGCACTCGTCTCCTTTTTGACTGACATGCAGTTGCAGACCAATACTTTTACAATATGATTCAGCTTCATTATACGTCCTCTGAAAATAAAGGTAGCCCCATTATTAAATTTAACCCACTTCACCCCTGTACTTGGTATGATCGTGACTGAAAGTTCTCATCATACCGGTTTCCAGTTCACGATAAAGCGACGGTCAGCCAGTATAAAATTTCCTTCGGTGAGATACTTCTCAGTTACTAGAATGCAAAAGTGGTTGTGGTTAGGTCATATTTTGCCTTCTGAATTTAGTGAAAGCTACATAATTTTTTGTACGTTTCTCACTATCAGAATCTACAAATATTTCCGGGTCGTCTGTTTCATAATTACATTCAGGGTTGAGGCTTTCACATAATACCCGACGCTTATCCCCAGAACCGCAATAGCGCTCGTCCCAGCTGGTACCGAATCCACTGGTGTCGTAGATAACAGTTAACAATCATCAGCAAGGAGAAAGTACAATGTTTGGACAAGCATATATATATTGTGGATTGTGGATACAAAGTGTCTTACTATGAGTCTGTTGGATACGGAAAGGGCATTGTTATTGCAACACACTGATCTACATTTTTCTTGTTGTTGTATTTGTTCATATAGTCCACATGTCCTCCAACACCCATCGGCCGAGGTTGTCGATAAAAGAAATTGGTGTACTGGAGTGGTGTTTTTTCACCATCATACGTATACGTGTTTAAAGTGGTGTCGTATTGTGCGTCAATCCAATACCATGTATCAGCCCATTTAAATTTTTTAAGGAGACCTTCCAGTAAGCGGGACACCATTGCATCCGTTGATATTTTATCAATTCTAGCTATTCTCATTCCATATGCCTTGCATCTTTTGATACCTTCTTTGAAAGAAAACTTGTACTTTCTGTTATTTGGATCGTGAAGCACATAGAATCGAGTTTTCCCTAGTCTGTGAAGAGTTTTACCATTTTCAGCACATGGATCTTTGGCAGACTCTGTATTATGTGAACGTGATATAATAACAATATTGGATTAGAAAGATACATAATTGAGAAAGATTATCACAAAGATGTAAAGTAACTAATGATTGTAAGCTGTACCGGCCTCCAATAAAATAAATGTACAGATAATCAGTATATATGTCACAATTTTCCATGTAACACTAATGTACGCCATATTACAAGGTGAATTTGTGTCCTATTATGAATGATAATTTGGTTGTAAAGTGCCTGCTAAACTTGACTAAGCATTTGCTTCAAATGATGACCTATTTCTAGATGCAGGCTGCCGAGTTTTCTTGTATATAACAATGAACAATGGGTAATTGATGATCATTTCATTTCTTCTGCTTTTCCAATTCATATGAGAAAATGTGAAAGAAATTTGTCGTAGTATAAATAAAATTCTATTCGTTGTGTCAAGCTACAAAGGCAATTAATAAAATTAATATTTAGTCTGCTATTACAAGTTGCTCCAGCCCAAAATTGCTTAACATTAGAATTAATAGATATTTCAACAAACTATATTAATTGAACCAGGAAATTGTTAGCGGTTTGCTTCTGCACACACCACACATACAAAGGTGGTAGTGGTAAGGAGTGGGTGGAAAATGTAATGACTCAATTAAATTTCCTACAAAAGCAAGCAAAGTTGTTAAGTGTTTTATTGTATAACTGTCAATATAGGTTAGCGAATTAAAAGTTCAATTATGCAAAACATGCGTGAAAACCGGTTTATAAAAAATGCAGTCTATCCTAGCAATTTTCACAAAGGTTGTTATTTTAATTGAACCGCACCCTAATATAAAATGGGTTTTCTATTTCTGCACAAGTAACCCTTTAAAGCGATAAATTTGACAAAATATTTTCAACCGATTTTAGTTTTTAGGAGTTGCACATTTCGATATTTAGTCGTATAAAACATCGAAAGCTGTAGGCCAACTAGACGTTTTAATTGTTGGCATTAATTGTCTCATTGCTTTACTCATCATGTTTTCTCCTCACGCGTCAAGGTCAAAAATATCTAAAGATGCTACTGTAGCTTTGGGGCACATTAAGACAACCCTTAATTTCAACACAGCAAATTTCCAGGACGTAATGGTAAAGTTTTTCGAAATTGGGGAGAGTTTAGGAGTTGTTCCAGCAAAAATTATTGTTTCTCAGTCGGTATTTTCAGGATTTACAATTCAGAATCTGGAGCGACCTATGCGGTATACCTTTTCCAAAACGAGAAATCGAATGGTGTGCTTAATTTTTTTAATAACTTTCATAAATTGTGACCTGCTGACTAATATTTCACAACCACAACTACTGCCAATTATAGATATTCTCCATCTTTCTTTACTGTATCGGATTTTATTCTCTTATTCCACAAACACTTCATCCATCATGGAATCTCGCAGATCAATTTAGAAAGCTCACCACATGCGTTCGAATTATTAGCTGTGGATTATTGTATTACAGTTTTCTCATGAAATTACCTACGTATGCATTGATTATCAACCAATTCGCCAATCTTTCCAAATCAGACATGGGACTTGTTCCGTATATGAATTCAAGAAATATTCACTTCACAAACAGGGTACGTAGTTTTTTATGTAAAACAAGTCCCATCTTCATTTTGTACAACTAATTGTGAAGATAGATTTCAAAAATTAATTTACTCTACTAAACTTGATCCTTTCCAGTTTTTCGGTATTGCAGTTGGATTCCTTATAGCATACAGTGTTGTTATGAAATTTAGCATGAATTTTCAAACAACCTCTGATCTAACTGTGGCTTTGATGTACAAAACAATTGTCAATTTGAGTCGGAACTATTTTCTTGGCTCACACAACACTGCAAAGTCCATCTTTTCTGAAGATAGCCCACTACTAATCGACATTGTTCTTTCTATATTGTATTCATTTGTAAATGTTTTTGAAAACATTGTTAGCCTATTTCTGGAGATACTTCATCTTACTCTCAGTTATTCTTTAAATCAAGTTTGTAGAAGTTTTTCCAACCTGGTAAAGTCCATTCCAGCATCTAAAAATACTACGGCATCAACAGCAACAGCGTTGCGAGTTTATTATGAGGTGCGAGACATTTCAGAAAACATAAAAGACGCTGCTGTGGGATATTGTACGGTTGCATTTTTACTGGAATTTGTCATGTTCTTCTCATGCCAATATAGTAAAATTCTACTCAACTGGAAAATTTTGGTAGTGGCGTACGGAAGTCTATTCATTGTTATGATTATTGTGATACTGTTCTTGTCAGCAGATGCTCATTACCAGGTAAATGAACTCTTGTAACGTGACCGCCTTAGCAAAACTTTCCCCGACTACTAATACCACTTTCTTTCTATCCCTTTTAGGCCGGAAGCCTTCTATCTTTACTCAATTCTGATGACATTGAAAATATTTTATCACGAACCCAAGTAAATGTGCTACTTGCTGAATTGGCTACAAATCCCATTGGAATCAAAGGCGCAAATTTTTATACAATATCATATCAGTTTATTATTAACGTAAGAGCATGAATGAAATTTAGAATTGACATTGTATCATACATTTTAGCAAACCTTAAGAATAAACTTGGATTTTCAGATGTTAGCAACTTCATGCACCTACGTGATAACCATGAACCAATTGGATACACCAAAGTAGGCTGCTCCAAAATTGTATGCAAATGTCACATACAAGCTTTAACGTGAGATAACTTTTTCTGTAATATTTTCAATACAATTATAAGCTGGTGCTAGTGCCAAGTTGGGTTGTTATACTTTCAACAATTATTAATCCCATCAATTTCCTAGGTCAACTCGTCGCAAACCTTTTAGACAAATTATCCTTGTTGTCTGTGTTGGTTAGAGAAAGGTCGCTTTCATTCTACTTCGTGCTTAGACGTTTGTTTGCATTCCTTTCTCGGAATCGATTAATGAGTTGTGTATATGATACTGTTATTATTATAATTATCAGTATGAGTGTATGCATTTATTACGATGCAATGAAATAACACTTATAAATTCTTCACTAGGAATTTGTTTTCAGACAACTATAATTGTCGCGATTACTGACGAAATGTCAATGTTTTTATATATATGTATACTTTAATAAACCATGCATATCAGCATGAATCATATGATAAAGCCATTGGCATTCCCATCCGTAATAAGAATACAGTTTTATTGATATTAGCTTTGAGGAATTACCTCCGCAGGCGACTAGGGACGAATTTGGGACACATTTCCCGATCCGGACGTAATTGGTCGTAATTGGAACTGTACAGCTATAATATGGAACATGTTTGTAGCTTCTTCTAATCTATCATTTTCAAAGAAATCATCAGACGATAATGTTGTATCTTTTTTACTTTCTCTGATTTTTTATCAAATCTAGAAAAATAGATTTTACATGATTAGTCTATTTCTATTTACAATGACTTCACTAATTGACATTGAAGAGACAGTGCTACGACGCTTTGGCACGTTAGCAGCACTAGGAAAGAACAAAGTATCAGATAAAGACGCAGTAGCAATTAAGGGTGTAAGTGAAACTGGAACTCCTAAAAGCTTACAAAATCCAAGAAATTTACTGGATCAAGAGGCTTCTACACCACCTCAGCATTTCGAAACAATACTTGTTATATTTTTAAAAATTTCCTACTATCTAGGAGTTGCGCCTTTTCACATCAATGTTGTTGAAACACACAATGAGAAAATTGTAGAGTCTTCGTACAGTGGGTTCCATATGGTAATTTAGTAATATAAATGCTTCATTCTTTAATGGTGTCTTGCTTTCATCACAAATTAAAGACAAATAATGCTTTCATTTCTAGGTAATTGTTGTTTTCATTCATATTTCTGCCGTTTCGCGTTTCCTATTTCGACTTTCACTCCTTTCCTACAACATAAATAATCCTGTGAATTACTTCAGTTTTGCAAGAACAACTTTGTCAGCAGCATCCTGCATGTTTTTTCTATGGAGCCTTTGGATAAGACATACCAAGTGTGAAATTTTATTAAGCCGGTTGGCAAATATTAACTTTTTCCCAAATACAACAACATTGAAAACAAAATGGGTAAGCTAAGCGAATTCGCTTTAACTAAATTATGTGTATATGTAAATTTTAATCTGTAAAATGGATTTTACTGTATTGAACCAATATTTCTGTAGGTGCAGTATGCACTATTAATCGTGAGCATAGGATTACTTCTTGTCACTTCAATTTATCGCACCATAGACGAAAGTTATAATCATTTTGAATCATTTTGTAATCACAATCGGTATGGACAACAACAAACGGTATGCAATCATGAAAAATACAGATACCTGAAAATAGCAATGGAAACTTTGTACATCCTCGCAAACACGGTTGCAAGAAATACCCGACGGCTTCCTAGAGTAGAGTTTCTCATAATTGCTTTGACATTGTGGCAACTTTGCAAAAGCTTATCGAGATCGCTACAACGGCGCAATGAGTACCAGGCTTTATACCAAAGTGGTGAAGTCGCATTGGTTCTCTCAGCTTATGAAGAGTTGAAAGAAATCAGTAACCTGATTTGTGATCTTATTGGAGAGACTTTGATATCAGAAATTGTGGAAGACGTTGTGTACTTCTCTTTGGAGGTCCAACTGAGTATTCGAAGTGCAGACTGGTTTGGCATTCTCGTTATTTTAGAAACGTGGGTTACAGCTTTCGTAGCTTACTTCATTGCTGCCAATGCGGCTGAGCATGTAAGTAAATTAGCAGAAAAGTTTACTTTTAAAATGAACATCAATTGATTTTCAATACATTTTTTATAACAGATACAAGCAGTTAATGTTTGGCTTGCACGGGATGACGTAATATCAAAACTTTCACCCGGTAAGATTACCATAATTTCCATGCAACTAGCCACAAATCCTATTGGTTTGAAAGGTGGAAGTTTATTCACAATTACCAAAGGATTTCTTGCAAATGTAAGCTCAAGCAAACTTATTTCTCTTTAATGTCATTCATAGTGTATCCTTTGCATTATATTTAAAATGTTCTTATATTTTTTAAATTTAATAGGCAGTAACTGTTTGGGTTACATACTTCATCATCCTGCTGCAGTTTAACTTAGGTCATAATGGTAGTGATGTTAAGCCCACAGACACTCCAAATTAAAATGTCTGGTGTTAGTAAAACTTTTTCGTTATTATGTTGGCTGATACAATGCAATAGAGATACAAAAGGTCATATAAACAATTTTTAAACATATTTCATTCGCCTGGGAATTATGAAACTTACTGGATTCCAGAGAAAGTGTTAACTAATTGGGGTTTTCCTAAAAAAAATAAAGTACTGATTGATTATGAAATAAAAAATTCACAGCAAAATCCACTACTTGCGGTCCTAATTCACAATAATGCATTACCAAGCGTTTTTTATATTATATCAACGTTTCAAGATATATTGTTTACAGAAACGATTAGTAAAAATAATATTGAAGGAAAATACATTAAATTCATTACCCGTTTACATTTATTGAATTTTTCTGCCAATCATTAATTTTCCAAAACAAATCTCAATCCTACTAAGCTTTAGACCCAACGTACATACGCTTAGTTTATTTAGCTTTTATCCAAGACATCCTCTCCCTTATCCTACAATGCCTGTCACTCAAAGTACTTTTTTACTCTATCATCTTTCATCTTTGTACAGAAACATGGACCTTTTTTTATCAATTTTCAGCACAATTACACTTTTTAGGTCCCAAGCGAGAATTTGCTGTCTCATTCTATGATCATAATGAGCATCTTTCCTGTTTTCTAAAATGAATATCTTCCGGAAAAGGTTGTCAATGATTAGCGCATCATAATAATATGTATTAGGAAATGACACTAATTATTTATTTCCCGAGGAACTATTATACGAAAGATACATTAAAGTACCATCGATCACATTCACCAAACAATAACTTGTTTTCTTGTACAGTAATGGTAGATGTCACTCGAATTATTAAAAAAATGAATGTTTAACCATTTTCAATTATTGCATTGTAAATTAAAAATTCTCGGAAGGACATAAGCTAACTACCATTTATGTATACGACACCTCACATTGAGCCATGACTTTCCAAAATCAGGATATTAGTATAAGCAATAGTTGCAAATGATTAAAAACCCATAACCAACCTTCTTTTGTAGAAGTAGATGGATAATAGGTGCAAATCTTTTTCCTGTCTACCAGTTTTCAAGAACAGGATGTGGGAAACTGCGATATTTTCTAATTAGTCATCCAACATGAATAATAATAGTCGATTGCTTTTCCGTAACCGAATTTTAAGTAGTAAGGTTGAAGGACATTGTCAGCATTTTCAAATGAATTATGATACTTTCAGTACCTTCGCCGTAGTGTGGTGGTTGGATTATGGTTTGGTTTATGGTAGAACGCAACCTTCAATCCAGGTAAGTAACCCAGGCAAGCACCTATGGCAAAAAAAGAAAGCCTGTGTAGACTTCAAACATCAAACAAGAATCTCCCTCGAGCAATTGACGCTCTGTATGATTCAGTCTAAAAATAACTCAAGCTTGAACAGTTGATAGCCACATACAATACAACGTTGGGTCTTCATCTTCATAATGTGCAAAACGCAACCAAATACAAATGCGGATGATAGATGTATGGTGATCCTGACCACTTGAATGGATGCGTAAATGCAATGTGCTAAGTGATATAAGCGTTGCATTTTGTTCGACCGCACACGGATGGATCGCTTTGCGATTGCTTTGCCAAATTGTTTGAGATAGGAAAAAATAAACGCAGGTGGATTTGTCTAGCTCCTATGTAATCTGATATTTATATTCACACAATAATAACTAAAAATATATACGTAAATGACATTGATTTCACCATCTTCCCCGATGAATACAATAACTCTCTTTCACATGATAATCAAATCACGTATTATTTTTCGTGCTAGCACTAACAATAAAATTCCCATTTTTTTAGTATCCAGTACGCAACATCACATCACATCACTATAAACATATATATATATTTAATGCACAAGTCATTAGGGAAAGTTTACGATTTAATGTCCACATACTTAGTCGTCTCTCGTGTCCAACTTGAAAATTGATGTCAATGAGAATATAAAAATGCGTTTTGTACAAACTAGGACAATGAAGTGCACAAAAGCATTCACACATGTTAAGTGTCATGTGTGATGTGTACATGGAGCCGTTTAAAGAGACGAAGAGCCATGTAAACAGTGCCAAAAACTGATGCATTAAAAATTTTGTTTATGAGTTTTTTGTTTGGTAGTTCACCTGCTGAATGAATATGGCACGCCTGAGCCTGCATGCATTCTTGTTGAGCCTATATGAAAACAATAAGACAATGAGGATTCAACAGGTGCATTCCCTTCATTTGAAGAGATGGGGTTGGTTGGTAGAATATAGTAGCTGAAGATCTCGTACCATTGGTTTTGGAATGTTTTATAGATATATTATGCTCTGCTCTCTGAGTATAGATGCACGGTGATTTTTTGATCACGATTACCAAAAGTATGCAAATACATGCTTATGATTAGTACCAGGATGCAAGCTAACCACCCAGGATTCTCGGGGTGCAATCTTGATGTTGGATGATTTGAATGTGAGTTTTTGAATGGTGTTGGTGTTGCGTATCATGTTATGTTGGGGTGAACTTCTTCTTGAAAAACTTCCGAATCTTGTTGCAGCATGAAGGTGGTGAGGTGATGATACTTGCGGGTCAAGGTGAAGGAATAATTGCTTGAGCTTGAGCATTTGATTATATCTCCTTCACTTCTAAGAACCTAAAATCTGAACTAATTTATGAACCATTAGTAATTTCGTTAATCCACAGTTTACTTAATGCAAACTCGTGCCGCGGAGAGGTCACCGCTAAAAAAATATGACTAGCATACTACTATTGCTAGAGTCGCGAGGCGGTCAAGGGTCAACAGTAAAATGTGACCGGTGTATAAATCCCACATCTAAAAAAGCGCTTTATACATCCTTTATTAAAAAGCGACGAATGCTGAATCCCATCTAATAATTTGACCAACATGAATCCTACGGAAAAAGAGTGCGGCCAGTGTTCAATGTGTACATAAATCACATGTAAAAACGAACTATGTAGTCTATGCAAAGTAAATACCGTAATGAAAATCGACTAATGCTATATCCATGTCCCTTTGTTTTATTGGTTTAGGCTAATACAAACTAATTTCTGCTACTCTAAAACTAAGGAGGGCGAGTTGGCAGTGTGGATTAGGCTCTCGGTTTTATCTGCCCGTGCTCCAGTGTTCGACTCCCGGTGGGTGCAAATGCAGGAAATGAAATTTTACTTTTACTGGGATTTACGATTTACATGGGGGTTAGCATGGGAGAAATTTAACATGGGGGTTAGCATGGGAGAAATTTAACATGGGGGTTAGCATGGGAGAAATTTAACATGGGGGTTAGCATGGGAGAAATTTAACATGGGGGTTAGCATGGGAGAAATTTAACATGGGGGTTAGCATGGGAGAAATTTAACATGGGGGTTAGCATGGGAGAAATTTAACATGGGGGTTAGCATGGGAGAAATTTAACATGGGGGTTAGCATGGGAGAAATTTAACATGGGGGTTAGCATGGGAGAAATTTAACATGGGGGTTAGCATGGGAGAAATTTAACATGGGGGTTAGCATGGGAGAAATTTAACATGGGGGTTAGCATGGGAGAAATTTAACATGGGGGTTAGCATGGGAGAAATTTAACATGGGGGTTAGCATGGGAGAAATTTAACATGGGGGTTAGCATGGGAGAAATTTAACATGGGGGTTAGCATGGGAGAAATTTAACATGGGGGTTAGCATGGGAGAAATTTAACATGGGGGTTAGCATGGGAGAAATTTAACATGGGGGTTAGCATGGGAGAAATTTAACATGGGGGTTAGCATGGGAGAAATTTAACATGGGGGTTAGCATGGGAGAAATTTAACATGGGGGTTAGCATGGGAGAAATTTAACATGGGGGTTAGCATGGGAGAAATTTAACATGGGGGTTAGCATGGGAGAAATTTAACATGGGGGTTAGCATGGGAGAAATTTAACATGGGGGTTAGCATGGGAGAAATTTAACATGGGGGTTAGCATGGGAGAAATTTAACATGGGGGTTAGCATGGGAGAAATTTAACATGGGGGTTAGCATGGGAGAAATTTAACATGGGGGTTAGCATGGGAGAAATTTAACATGGGGGTTAGCATGGGAGAAATTTAACATGGGGGTTAGCATGGGAGAAATTTAACATGGGGGTTAGCATGGGAGAAATTTAACATGGGGGTTAGCATGGGAGAAATTTAACATGGGGGTTAGCATGGGAGAAATTTAACATGGGGGTTAGCATGGGAGAAATTTAACATGGGGGTTAGCATGGGAGAAATTTAACATGGGGGTTAGCATGGGAGAAATTTAACATGGGGGTTAGCATGGGAGAAATTTAACATGGGGGTTAGCATGGGAGAAATTTAACATGGGGGTTAGCATGGGAGAAATTTAACATGGGGGTTAGCATGGGAGAAATTTAACATGGGGGTTAGCATGGGAGAAATTTAACATGGGGGTTAGCATGGGAGAAATTTAACATGGGGGTTAGCATGGGAGAAATTTAACATGGGGGTTAGCATGGGAGAAATTTAACATGGGGGTTAGCATGGGAGAAATTTAACATGGGGGTTAGCATGGGAGAAATTTAACATGGGGGTTAGCATGGGAGAAATTTAACATGGGGGTTAGCATGGGAGAAATTTAACATGGGGGTTAGCATGGGAGAAATTTAACATGGGGGTTAGCATGGGAGAAATTTAACATGGGGGTTAGCATGGGAGAAATTTAACATGGGGGTTAGCATGGGAGAAATTTAACATGGGGGTTAGCATGGGAGAAATTTAACATGGGGGTTAGCATGGGAGAAATTTAACATGGGGGTTAGCATGGGAGAAATTTAACATGGGGGTTAGCATGGGAGAAATTTAACATGGGGGTTAGCATGGGAGAAATTTAACATGGGGGTTAGCATGGGAGAAATTTAACATGGGGGTTAGCATGGGAGAAATTTAACATGGGGGTTAGCATGGGAGAAATTTAACATGGGGGTTAGCATGGGAGAAATTTAACATGGGGGTTAGCATGGGAGAAATTTAACATGGGGGTTAGCATGGGAGAAATTTAACATGGGGGTTAGCATGGGAGAAATTTAACATGGGGGTTAGCATGGGAGAAATTTAACATGGGGGTTAGCATGGGAGAAATTTAACATGGGGGTTAGCATGGGAGAAATTTAACATGGGGGTTAGCATGGGAGAAATTTAACATGGGGGTTAGCATGGGAGAAATTTAACATGGGGGTTAGCATGGGAGAAATTTAACATGGGGGTTAGCATGGGAGAAATTTAACATGGGGGTTAGCATGGGAGAAATTTAACATGGGGGTTAGCATGGGAGAAATTTAACATGGGGGTTAGCATGGGAGAAATTTAACATGGGGGTTAGCATGGGAGAAATTTAACATGGGGGTTAGCATGGGAGAAATTTAACATGGGGGTTAGCATGGGAGAAATTTAACATGGGGGTTAGCATGGGAGAAATTTAACATGGGGGTTAGCATGGGAGAAATTTAACATGGGGGTTAGCATGGGAGAAATTTAACATGGGGGTTAGCATGGGAGAAATTTAACATGGGGGTTAGCATGGGAGAAATTTAACATGGGGGTTAGCATGGGAGAAATTTAACATGGGGGTTAGCATGGGAGAAATTTAACATGGGGGTTAGCATGGGAGAAATTTAACATGGGGGTTAGCATGGGAGAAATTTAACATGGGGGTTAGCATGGGAGAAATTTAACATGGGGGTTAGCATGGGAGAAATTTAACATGGGGGTTAGCATGGGAGAAATTTAACATGGGGGTTAGCATGGGAGAAATTTAACATGGGGGTTAGCATGGGAGAAATTTAACATGGGGGTTAGCATGGGAGAAATTTAACATGGGGGTTAGCATGGGAGAAATTTAACATGGGGGTTAGCATGGGAGAAATTTAACATGGGGGTTAGCATGGGAGAAATTTAACATGGGGGTTAGCATGGGAGAAATTTAACATGGGGGTTAGCATGGGAGAAATTTAACATGGGGGTTAGCATGGGAGAAATTTAACATGGGGGTTAGCATGGGAGAAATTTAACATGGGGGTTAGCATGGGAGAAATTTAACATGGGGGTTAGCATGGGAGAAATTTAACATGGGGGTTAGCATGGGAGAAATTTAACATGGGGGTTAGCATGGGAGAAATTTAACATGGGGGTTAGCATGGGAGAAATTTAACATGGGGGTTAGCATGGGAGAAATTTAACATGGGGGTTAGCATGGGAGAAATTTAACATGGGGGTTAGCATGGGAGAAATTTAACATGGGGGTTAGCATGGGAGAAATTTAACATGGGGGTTAGCATGGGAGAAATTTAACATGGGGGTTAGCATGGGAGAAATTTAACATGGGGGTTAGCATGGGAGAAATTTAACATGGGGGTTAGCATGGGAGAAATTTAACATGGGGGTTAGCATGGGAGAAATTTAACATGGGGGTTAGCATGGGAGAAATTTAACATGGGGGTTAGCATGGGAGAAATTTAACATGGGGGTTAGCATGGGAGAAATTTAACATGGGGGTTAGCATGGGAGAAATTTAACATGGGGGTTAGCATGGGAGAAATTTAACATGGGGGTTAGCATGGGAGAAATTTAACATGGGGGTTAGCATGGGAGAAATTTAACATGGGGGTTAGCATGGGAGAAATTTAACATGGGGGTTAGCATGGGAGAAATTTAACATGGGGGTTAGCATGGGAGAAATTTAACATGGGGGTTAGCATGGGAGAAATTTAACATGGGGGTTAGCATGGGAGAAATTTAACATGGGGGTTAGCATGGGAGAAATTTAACATGGGGGTTAGCATGGGAGAAATTTAACATGGGGGTTAGCATGGGAGAAATTTAACATGGGGGTTAGCATGGGAGAAATTTAACATGGGGGTTAGCATGGGAGAAATTTAACATGGGGGTTAGCATGGGAGAAATTTAACATGGGGGTTAGCATGGGAGAAATTTAACATGGGGGTTAGCATGGGAGAAATTTAACATGGGGGTTAGCATGGGAGAAATTTAACATGGGGGTTAGCATGGGAGAAATTTAACATGGGGGTTAGCATGGGAGAAATTTAACATGGGGGTTAGCATGGGAGAAATTTAACATGGGGGTTAGCATGGGAGAAATTTAACATGGGGGTTAGCATGGGAGAAATTTAACATGGGGGTTAGCATGGGAGAAATTTAACATGGGGGTTAGCATGGGAGAAATTTAACATGGGGGTTAGCATGGGAGAAATTTAACATGGGGGTTAGCATGGGAGAAATTTAACATGGGGGTTAGCATGGGAGAAATTTAACATGGGGGTTAGCATGGGAGAAATTTAACATGGGGGTTAGCATGGGAGAAATTTAACATGGGGGTTAGCATGGGAGAAATTTAACATGGGGGTTAGCATGGGAGAAATTTAACATGGGGGTTAGCATGGGAGAAATTTAACATGGGGGTTAGCATGGGAGAAATTTAACATGGGGGTTAGCATGGGAGAAATTTAACATGGGGGTTAGCATGGGAGAAATTTAACATGGGGGTTAGCATGGGAGAAATTTAACATGGGGGTTAGCATGGGAGAAATTTAACATGGGGGTTAGCATGGGAGAAATTTAACATGGGGGTTAGCATGGGAGAAATTTAACATGGGGGTTAGCATGGGAGAAATTTAACATGGGGGTTAGCATGGGAGAAATTTAACATGGGGGTTAGCATGGGAGAAATTTAACATGGGGGTTAGCATGGGAGAAATTTAACATGGGGGTTAGCATGGGAGAAATTTAACATGGGGGTTAGCATGGGAGAAATTTAACATGGGGGTTAGCATGGGAGAAATTTAACATGGGGGTTAGCATGGGAGAAATTTAACATGGGGGTTAGCATGGGAGAAATTTAACATGGGGGTTAGCATGGGAGAAATTTAACATGGGGGTTAGCATGGGAGAAATTTAACATGGGGGTTAGCATGGGAGAAATTTAACATGGGGGTTAGCATGGGAGAAATTTAACATGGGGGTTAGCATGGGAGAAATTTAACATGGGGGTTAGCATGGGAGAAATTTAACATGGGGGTTAGCATGGGAGAAATTTAACATGGGGGTTAGCATGGGAGAAATTTAACATGGGGGTTAGCATGGGAGAAATTTAACATGGGGGTTAGCATGGGAGAAATTTAACATGGGGGTTAGCATGGGAGAAATTTAACATGGGGGTTAGCATGGGAGAAATTTAACATGGGGGTTAGCATGGGAGAAATTTAACATGGGGGTTAGCATGGGAGAAATTTAACATGGGGGTTAGCATGGGAGAAATTTAACATGGGGGTTAGCATGGGAGAAATTTAACATGGGGGTTAGCATGGGAGAAATTTAACATGGGGGTTAGCATGGGAGAAATTTAACATGGGGGTTAGCATGGGAGAAATTTAACATGGGGGTTAGCATGGGAGAAATTTAACATGGGGGTTAGCATGGGAGAAATTTAACATGGGGGTTAGCATGGGAGAAATTTAACATGGGGGTTAGCATGGGAGAAATTTAACATGGGGGTTAGCATGGGAGAAATTTAACATGGGGGTTAGCATGGGAGAAATTTAACATGGGGGTTAGCATGGGAGAAATTTAACATGGGGGTTAGCATGGGAGAAATTTAACATGGGGGTTAGCATGGGAGAAATTTAACATGGGGGTTAGCATGGGAGAAATTTAACATGGGGGTTAGCATGGGAGAAATTTAACATGGGGGTTAGCATGGGAGAAATTTAACATGGGGGTTAGCATGGGAGAAATTTAACATGGGGGTTAGCATGGGAGAAATTTAACATGGGGGTTAGCATGGGAGAAATTTAACATGGGGGTTAGCATGGGAGAAATTTAACATGGGGGTTAGCATGGGAGAAATTTAACATGGGGGTTAGCATGGGAGAAATTTAACATGGGGGTTAGCATGGGAGAAATTTAACATGGGGGTTAGCATGGGAGAAATTTAACATGGGGGTTAGCATGGGAGAAATTTAACATGGGGGTTAGCATGGGAGAAATTTAACATGGGGGTTAGCATGGGAGAAATTTAACATGGGGGTTAGCATGGGAGAAATTTAACATGGGGGTTAGCATGGGAGAAATTTAACATGGGGGTTAGCATGGGAGAAATTTAACATGGGGGTTAGCATGGGAGAAATTTAACATGGGGGTTAGCATGGGAGAAATTTAACATGGGGGTTAGCATGGGAGAAATTTAACATGGGGGTTAGCATGGGAGAAATTTAACATGGGGGTTAGCATGGGAGAAATTTAACATGGGGGTTAGCATGGGAGAAATTTAACATGGGGGTTAGCATGGGAGAAATTTAACATGGGGGTTAGCATGGGAGAAATTTAACATGGGGGTTAGCATGGGAGAAATTTAACATGGGGGTTAGCATGGGAGAAATTTAACATGGGGGTTAGCATGGGAGAAATTTAACATGGGGGTTAGCATGGGAGAAATTTAACATGGGGGTTAGCATGGGAGAAATTTAACATGGGGGTTAGCATGGGAGAAATTTAACATGGGGGTTAGCATGGGAGAAATTTAACATGGGGGTTAGCATGGGAGAAATTTAACATGGGGGTTAGCATGGGAGAAATTTAACATGGGGGTTAGCATGGGAGAAATTTAACATGGGGGTTAGCATGGGAGAAATTTAACATGGGGGTTAGCATGGGAGAAATTTAACATGGGGGTTAGCATGGGAGAAATTTAACATGGGGGTTAGCATGGGAGAAATTTAACATGGGGGTTAGCATGGGAGAAATTTAACATGGGGGTTAGCATGGGAGAAATTTAACATGGGGGTTAGCATGGGAGAAATTTAACATGGGGGTTAGCATGGGAGAAATTTAACATGGGGGTTAGCATGGGAGAAATTTAACATGGGGGTTAGCATGGGAGAAATTTAACATGGGGGTTAGCATGGGAGAAATTTAACATGGGGGTTAGCATGGGAGAAATTTAACATGGGGGTTAGCATGGGAGAAATTTAACATGGGGGTTAGCATGGGAGAAATTTAACATGGGGGTTAGCATGGGAGAAATTTAACATGGGGGTTAGCATGGGAGAAATTTAACATGGGGGTTAGCATGGGAGAAATTTAACATGGGGGTTAGCATGGGAGAAATTTAACATGGGGGTTAGCATGGGAGAAATTTAACATGGGGGTTAGCATGGGAGAAATTTAACATGGGGGTTAGCATGGGAGAAATTTAACATGGGGGTTAGCATGGGAGAAATTTAACATGGGGGTTAGCATGGGAGAAATTTAACATGGGGGTTAGCATGGGAGAAATTTAACATGGGGGTTAGCATGGGAGAAATTTAACATGGGGGTTAGCATGGGAGAAATTTAACATGGGGGTTAGCATGGGAGAAATTTAACATGGGGGTTAGCATGGGAGAAATTTAACATGGGGGTTAGCATGGGAGAAATTTAACATGGGGGTTAGCATGGGAGAAATTTAACATGGGGGTTAGCATGGGAGAAATTTAACATGGGGGTTAGCATGGGAGAAATTTAACATGGGGGTTAGCATGGGAGAAATTTAACATGGGGGTTAGCATGGGAGAAATTTAACATGGGGGTTAGCATGGGAGAAATTTAACATGGGGGTTAGCATGGGAGAAATTTAACATGGGGGTTAGCATGGGAGAAATTTAACATGGGGGTTAGCATGGGAGAAATTTAACATGGGGGTTAGCATGGGAGAAATTTAACATGGGGGTTAGCATGGGAGAAATTTAACATGGGGGTTAGCATGGGAGAAATTTAACATGGGGGTTAGCATGGGAGAAATTTAACATGGGGGTTAGCATGGGAGAAATTTAACATGGGGGTTAGCATGGGAGAAATTTAACATGGGGGTTAGCATGGGAGAAATTTAACATGGGGGTTAGCATGGGAGAAATTTAACATGGGGGTTAGCATGGGAGAAATTTAACATGGGGGTTAGCATGGGAGAAATTTAACATGGGGGTTAGCATGGGAGAAATTTAACATGGGGGTTAGCATGGGAGAAATTTAACATGGGGGTTAGCATGGGAGAAATTTAACATGGGGGTTAGCATGGGAGAAATTTAACATGGGGGTTAGCATGGGAGAAATTTAACATGGGGGTTAGCATGGGAGAAATTTAACATGGGGGTTAGCATGGGAGAAATTTAACATGGGGGTTAGCATGGGAGAAATTTAACATGGGGGTTAGCATGGGAGAAATTTAACATGGGGGTTAGCATGGGAGAAATTTAACATGGGGGTTAGCATGGGAGAAATTTAACATGGGGGTTAGCATGGGAGAAATTTAACATGGGGGTTAGCATGGGAGAAATTTAACATGGGGGTTAGCATGGGAGAAATTTAACATGGGGGTTAGCATGGGAGAAATTTAACATGGGGGTTAGCATGGGAGAAATTTAACATGGGGGTTAGCATGGGAGAAATTTAACATGGGGGTTAGCATGGGAGAAATTTAACATGGGGGTTAGCATGGGAGAAATTTAACATGGGGGTTAGCATGGGAGAAATTTAACATGGGGGTTAGCATGGGAGAAATTTAACATGGGGGTTAGCATGGGAGAAATTTAACATGGGGGTTAGCATGGGAGAAATTTAACATGGGGGTTAGCATGGGAGAAATTTAACATGGGGGTTAGCATGGGAGAAATTTAACATGGGGGTTAGCATGGGAGAAATTTAACATGGGGGTTAGCATGGGAGAAATTTAACATGGGGGTTAGCATGGGAGAAATTTAACATGGGGGTTAGCATGGGAGAAATTTAACATGGGGGTTAGCATGGGAGAAATTTAACATGGGGGTTAGCATGGGAGAAATTTAACATGGGGGTTAGCATGGGAGAAATTTAACATGGGGGTTAGCATGGGAGAAATTTAACATGGGGGTTAGCATGGGAGAAATTTAACATGGGGGTTAGCATGGGAGAAATTTAACATGGGGGTTAGCATGGGAGAAATTTAACATGGGGGTTAGCATGGGAGAAATTTAACATGGGGGTTAGCATGGGAGAAATTTAACATGGGGGTTAGCATGGGAGAAATTTAACATGGGGGTTAGCATGGGAGAAATTTAACATGGGGGTTAGCATGGGAGAAATTTAACATGGGGGTTAGCATGGGAGAAATTTAACATGGGGGTTAGCATGGGAGAAATTTAACATGGGGGTTAGCATGGGAGAAATTTAACATGGGGGTTAGCATGGGAGAAATTTAACATGGGGGTTAGCATGGGAGAAATTTAACATGGGGGTTAGCATGGGAGAAATTTAACATGGGGGTTAGCATGGGAGAAATTTAACATGGGGGTTAGCATGGGAGAAATTTAACATGGGGGTTAGCATGGGAGAAATTTAACATGGGGGTTAGCATGGGAGAAATTTAACATGGGGGTTAGCATGGGAGAAATTTAACATGGGGGTTAGCATGGGAGAAATTTAACATGGGGGTTAGCATGGGAGAAATTTAACATGGGGGTTAGCATGGGAGAAATTTAACATGGGGGTTAGCATGGGAGAAATTTAACATGGGGGTTAGCATGGGAGAAATTTAACATGGGGGTTAGCATGGGAGAAATTTAACATGGGGGTTAGCATGGGAGAAATTTAACATGGGGGTTAGCATGGGAGAAATTTAACATGGGGGTTAGCATGGGAGAAATTTAACATGGGGGTTAGCATGGGAGAAATTTAACATGGGGGTTAGCATGGGAGAAATTTAACATGGGGGTTAGCATGGGAGAAATTTAACATGGGGGTTAGCATGGGAGAAATTTAACATGGGGGTTAGCATGGGAGAAATTTAACATGGGGGTTAGCATGGGAGAAATTTAACATGGGGGTTAGCATGGGAGAAATTTAACATGGGGGTTAGCATGGGAGAAATTTAACATGGGGGTTAGCATGGGAGAAATTTAACATGGGGGTTAGCATGGGAGAAATTTAACATGGGGGTTAGCATGGGAGAAATTTAACATGGGGGTTAGCATGGGAGAAATTTAACATGGGGGTTAGCATGGGAGAAATTTAACATGGGGGTTAGCATGGGAGAAATTTAACATGGGGGTTAGCATGGGAGAAATTTAACATGGGGGTTAGCATGGGAGAAATTTAACATGGGGGTTAGCATGGGAGAAATTTAACATGGGGGTTAGCATGGGAGAAATTTAACATGGGGGTTAGCATGGGAGAAATTTAACATGGGGGTTAGCATGGGAGAAATTTAACATGGGGGTTAGCATGGGAGAAATTTAACATGGGGGTTAGCATGGGAGAAATTTAACATGGGGGTTAGCATGGGAGAAATTTAACATGGGGGTTAGCATGGGAGAAATTTAACATGGGGGTTAGCATGGGAGAAATTTAACATGGGGGTTAGCATGGGAGAAATTTAACATGGGGGTTAGCATGGGAGAAATTTAACATGGGGGTTAGCATGGGAGAAATTTAACATGGGGGTTAGCATGGGAGAAATTTAACATGGGGGTTAGCATGGGAGAAATTTAACATGGGGGTTAGCATGGGAGAAATTTAACATGGGGGTTAGCATGGGAGAAATTTAACATGGGGGTTAGCATGGGAGAAATTTAACATGGGGGTTAGCATGGGAGAAATTTAACATGGGGGTTAGCATGGGAGAAATTTAACATGGGGGTTAGCATGGGAGAAATTTAACATGGGGGTTAGCATGGGAGAAATTTAACATGGGGGTTAGCATGGGAGAAATTTAACATGGGGGTTAGCATGGGAGAAATTTAACATGGGGGTTAGCATGGGAGAAATTTAACATGGGGGTTAGCATGGGAGAAATTTAACATGGGGGTTAGCATAGGAGGGACAAATTTGTCCGCGGTAATGTTAAATCCTTCAGAGGTTTTCAGAGGATATTATATATTAGTATTATAAATAACACCCACCGTACATTTTTCATTGTGTGATGTGATTGGTTTACGAACAAGGATATTATATTGAATGAACTGCGGTGTTTTGTATAAAGTATTACACATTGTTTTACACGGATCTTGTAGCTGATGAATTGAATGCATATATATCTGCAGTATGGTCATTGCATGGAATCTTGCCAAACTTGTACTTGATTGTATGTATTCTGTATTTTGTTTATATATTATATTTACTTCTTCATATTGAATAATATTCTTATAGTGCTACCAAACGAGCCAAAGTAGTTTTAAATACTAATATTTGAAACCCATAAAATTCTATGATTTGTATGTTTATTTGTCAGAAATTTTTTTGTGATGAAATTACATACGTCCTCAAATAAGCCGACATTTGAATGTCCTGGAATGGTGGAACTTGTAGTTCAAGTTAATACAATAATGTTTGCATGATGCCCCTTTCTGAATGAAGTTGGCACCCGAGTTTTAGTTATCTGCATGTATAGTACCATGTTTCCGATAAGAGCAAATAAGGAATGGAATGGAAAGCAGATTTGTTAGAGATTTTTACTCATTTTCATAAGCACAAAGGTAGTGCCGAAGTGCAAAGCAGAACTAAGTTGTAAGCTGATGAATTTTATGTACTGAAACCAAATGAATTTCTCTCATCTTGATCTTGCAATGTAACCAGCTACACATAGTATTATGTACGTAATATGCTCATCCGGATCACTGAAACGACTGACCAAAACCTCGGTAAATGAACAGATTAAGAATGATTTAAGAACGGCATACATTTTGTATACAATATAGATGTACATGAGCCCATACATTTATTACGGGGAATGAGAGATTTGAACATTCGGAATGACGGAGCAAGAATAATACCTGTTCTAAAGAGCGCTGTCTCATCATCAACAAGGTAAAAAAAAGCAGAAGAGATAATCAATATGAAAAAAGGTTGCTTTTAAATTATGTTGCTTGCTACCTTATCCCTAAACCCTTTAACAGACCAGCAGCAGCAGCGCAAACAAAAACATTTTCATTGAGAGGATGGATATATCGTACCTGCTCAGAATTTTACAAACTTCTCGTTTCACCCGTCTCTATTATGTTCAGATTCATTTGATTCCCATCTGCATGTGTATACATACTTTGTTATTTGGGAAGACGTCGAGATGATGATGGTGATCCGGTCTTTTTCAGTTACCAACCAACCTGATTGTTGCCAGTGTAGTAGTCGAAAGGTGGTAATAAAGCATTATTCATTCCCTCCATCGTCATTATCATCATCATCATGATCGTCATCATCAACATCAACATTCAGAAGGAGAAGAAGAAGCATCAGAAGAGGTATCATCTCAGAAAATAACATCTAAACCACCACCGTTGTTTAGCAGTAGCACTTTGTCTTTTGACTGTAAGAAGAAATTGGAATCTGTTCTTAATTGCTTGCTGGCTGCTTATATTATACCTCCTCTCTCACTTACTTAAAGTTAATATACAAAAACCAGCCCTGGTCTTTTGAGTTTTGAGTCTTGGTCTGATCTATCTACCATGATATCCCTACGTCCTACGTGATGAGCTTACGTGCCTTTCCTCTCCATTGGAGATGATGATGATGGGTATTAGTTGCTGGCAGGTAGGTACATATAGGTGAGTCAATAAGTCCCTATATACTACATACATTTAGCTCGTAAATGAATTCCCCAAAAGAATTAGTGTAAGGAGATTCACCATTCACCGTAAAATCTCAAATCTTTGTTAATGCATGCGTGAATTATTTCCCATATCGCCCTTTACCTGTTACCACCAAATTTAGTGAAAGAAAGACGCAATGAAATGAAGATATTAGTATTAGTATTACTATAACTGTATATAGCTTTAGAATTCTTTGAGTAAGGAATCACCCTTAGTTTACTACTTACTACAAATATGTTTGGATTCTCACATGTTAAATTGTAATAATTCATAGAAAATTTGTAATAAAAAAAGTAATTATTCCGAATGCACGTATCGAAGCGAAACTGTTGACTTTGAATTGGTTCGGGATTAGTAGATATAATGAGCATATAAAATCGATACATGCACATGAACAACTAATTTCTTATGGAAGATGATTTTTATGAATAGCTGAAGAAATTGTTTTGCGAAGAATATAAAATGTTATTCAATGATTCAGATTCAGACCAAAACCTCTGAAGAAGGTTTAAAAGGTAACCTTTGACAAGGAGTTCTATAAACGAGTGCTTGTATAAAGCGCTTATAAATTGAGAAGCTATATAGAAGATAAATATAGCGACTTCAGCAGGGTTAGCAACCTGACTCGCACAGGAAGGAACTGCAAGAGCAAAAAGTAAACTTGAAAACTTTATTTTTGCCAAAGCCATCAAATGCGTGAGAAAATTGAATTGATACTATATATTTTATCATACAATTGCGTATATACACAATAGTTATTATTGAAGTGAGTTTACATGTCAGTATTAGATTTTCTTCTTCTTCAGTATCAAAACAAACTATTAATTTACTTTTGCGTAATGACAAGTTATGTAACACTTAACGAATTCTGCCACCGAGGAAATCATACGTTGTAGCTTTTTGCTTCTGTACTTGAAATGAAAACGCACTTTCCCACAAGACTTCTCGTAGCATCATCATCGACCTCGACGCATTCACGCATATAATATACCTCCTGGTTCTCAATCCTAACTAACTGGTATTATATTTTATCGTGAAAAAAATGCGGATTTCACGGATGCCAATCCTTAAAATCTGGGAATTAACAGAACAAGAAAGTATATTCTAAGTAAGTTTGTTTTCAACCCTCTTTTTTTATCCGCTCCTTTTTCTCCCTTTTCTTTCTTTCCTTTCTCCGTCCATCCGCTTTGTTACCGCGTTATATGACTCAAGAAATGAACAGGTGCGTGTTCCCTCCCATTATGTTGCCTTAAAATCACCTGAAATTAAAGCCGATTTTTTAAACCTTTTGCTTTGTCTGAGAATCGTAGTAGTAGTAGATACAGGACAAGTATAAAAAAGACCCCTGGAAGGTTCATAATGACCCTTACACAATGATAACAGCACAATGAAGGAGGTACACAATGAGCTCAGAAAAAGAGCATCATCCCTTCGTCCCCAATACCTGTTCGGTCCAACAAATACAATAATTCTCAACATAAAAAGCGAGAGAAAATCAAAGTCAAAAAGTCCAGGCCATTATTATATTCACTCCATACACAACAAAACATATAGTTGAGGGAAGGCAAGAAAAATATGGTTAAAAAACTAACGAAAGTAATGGAATAGAAAATGACGATGGTCATGATAGGGTACGGATAAGTTCTGTTGGGTTTATCCTCTTGTAGAAGAGGAACGAAAAAGGGTCCAGGATATGGAAAACCACTTTATGCCTTTTGAGAATTTATTTTTCTCCATTAGAAGATCCTCTCGTCATTATCAATCCTACTAAGATCTCCTTATAAACGCAATGCAGATGCAACAAAGTTGAGTATAAAGTCCATAACTCTATCCATGCTATCTTGAAAGTCCACAAACCAGGCAATAAATACCTGCTAATAGCTTTATACCAAAACCAAGTATAAATAGATATGTGTAGGGAGATATATAGATAGTCATAAATTCAATGCGCTAAATGTTATACACAGAGGAGAAACACTTGATTTTTCGAAATATGCAGTTAGAAGCAGTTGGGAGTTTGGGATCGGGATCCAAATGCAAACGTGCATTCAGCATTAGATTAGGATGCTCTGCATGCTCACTTTTATTTATACATTCATCCATGCCATCGCTTCTCATCATCCCTATCAGTCAGAGCTCAGCGTGCTAATTAGCACTCCTGGAGTGCTATTTAGCACTCCAGGAGTGCTAATTAGCACGCTGAGCTCTGACTGCCTATACAATACATTTTCAAGTACCAGTTTAGCTCACAGCTCACCTCTTTTTGATATTAGCATTTTGGAAGAAATGGAGATGAAGAATAGAATGGAAGCATATAAGAAAAAATGGCTGGTTACATTACGTTACGAGACAAGATTCACTGATTCATCCAGTCAGTCAGAAAAAAGGTGTGCTTTTTGGCTTTTGCTTTACAATTTAATGACATTATGTATCTGTATTCTGTATAGCATCAGTGCAGTTAGAAGATGGATAGGGAGCTCCTTTTATAAGGAGAATGAAGGGTCTTTCCAATTGATAGTGATATGATTATATTCTCTCTCTCACTCACACACACACATGCACACAATCGAAAATTTCAGGTTTATTTCATATCCCCAAAAACCTTTTCTATCTATTTATTTGTCTGTGGGATTCACCTGTGTTTCTCTCTTCACTTGCTGCTTTTACCAAGAGCAAATACAAATAGCAATAGCACATGGGAATCAAATGAGCCTCACGTCCATCCGTTAGCTGTACTCTACTCTGGTCTGGTCTACGAACGAGAGAAGCTACAGGAATATTATACTCTATAGATGTACTACTATGTATCACATTCCGACACTCACTCGATCTATACAAATTTCATGTGTGTGTACACAAATCTCACATTCTGACTTGGTATGAAAACAATTGGTAGGAATTTTGTGCTTATAAAATCTATAAAGTTGGAGTCTTCTTCAGCAATGCCTCACTAACATAACATAACACCACATCACATCACATCATTGCACTCATCATAATGATACTTTTGCTATCATGCCATGTCGCTATTACACCTTTGAATTTACTATAATATAAATACGCTGTAAGAACCCTAAGACGCGATAGAGTAAAGCAGGTACACACACGAGAGCAACACTGACGATGGGAACGTTTTGAATGTTATGCATGTATAATGCTATACATTGTTATTATGTACCTGCTCCTTCTACTACGCCTAAGCTTTTCATGTATTTCTTTGGCAGCAGCAACACCAGCCAGCCAAGCGGTTACGTGCTCACAGTTGTACCTGAGTGCTAGACCAGGTAAGGTGTTGCTTATTTGATCCCACGTACGTATATATGTTTGTTGTATAGCAGCCAAGTAATCCCTGCAAGCCCTACTTTTTCATGCATTCCAACTCTCCAGCCTCTAGTAGTGTTTACAAGACGCGAGTCTTTGTTTATTTGGCTTGTTTCTCAGCCAAGCGTTTCCTCTGCCTGGACTTTTGTTGACGCTTTTTTTCTTAAAGAATTAAAAGTGTGCTCAGAGGAGGAAGTCATGTAATCACTTGACAGTTCTTGTTTTGTGCCTCTATTAAACTAAATACTGTACATTTTACCCTTTTGTTACTTGTATATTATGTAAAAGTGTTGATAATTTTGAGTACTGTTGATACATACCTGAAATTTGACATTCCGTGGTGTTATTCCGTCTTGGATGTGATTAAATTTAAGAATCAATAATTATTATATAAGACTCCAATCAATTGGATTATATTGTGACTGTAAAAGTGCATGAATTTGTTTGTTTTGATTTGTTGATATTATAACCTCGTACTGCCGTGCATCAGATCACAGAATTCCATGAGAATTTGAGTTAAAAGGATCCGAATACTTAAATGTAAGTGTGTATGAAATACTATATAATTTTCTCTGAGAATCCTGCTCTATTTCAATTGCAACTCTCATCTTCTTTGTACCTACAAGCATGTATGATATAATGCTGCTTGACTTCAAGTTTCTTTTTGAAGGAGAAAATGCTTGAATAATGCTTAAGGTTTATACATATTATTGATTGAATATTGAGTTCTAATTCCCCTTGATCAGTCCGCATTTGTAGTAGACGAGTGTAGCATTGATTTTGATTTACGGAGCAGGTTCAGGTTGGCTTTGGCAGATGCATAACGCTAATGTTGTGTTTATCCTTGATCATGTGTGTACGTACTTACTTTACGAGACTGCATGTGTATACACAATGAAATGATGATGATGATGATGATCGCAAAATCGGTTTAATGACAGGTCTCACCCCACATTATACACATTCTTCACTAATCCTTTTCGCTCAAGTAGTGCTGCTAATAAGAAGTTTCAATTGCTTACATATTACTATTATACCTATATGGTGTGCTTGAGACAGACGAAGACGTAGTGAAAATGTTGTGTGTACACATTACTCTTTATTTTTTGCTCTCAACGTACATTTTTCTACTTCTTTTGTTTTTGACTAATAACCGGTATGAGGATGAATATGAGAACCAAGTGGAATACGAATTAGGTAGGGAAGAAAACAATATATTAGCCATAACATTATAGAGCAACTATTATGCTATGCATATAGTATAAAATGGACTGGGCAGAAGAGCTAGCTTGATGAAATGAAGGGCTAGCTTGGACCAGTCAGATCTTGAAGGAGACAAAAAGATTTAATATCGTGTATCGTATCGTATCGTATCGTATCACAACATCCTTGTAGATGTTTTATATGCAGCAGTAGGGACTTGAGAATTATCTTTGTTTTTATTGCGACTGGATTTTTAAGCATGTTCTGCTACTTCGCAGATCATAAAATGTCTTCTCCAAGTGGCTACTCCAGTCCAGTCCAATAGGATAGAGAAAATCCCTTTTAGTATTATGCACAGCCGTTGATCGATGAAGTCATGAATCAAACTGCGTGATAGGTTACAAGAAGGAGTAAAAAATTATTAATATTTTTTAACTTAATTTTATTAAAAAGCGATGTTACCGAACAGAAAAATAAATCAAACACAGTTCGTAGAAGACTAACAAAATTATTGGTGATGTACCTGGCGCTAACTTAATTTTTACGTGGTAAAAATATAAAGTGTGAACGTTTACATGTTACAGTTTTCTGATTTTTAGAAAGAATTTATTTTCACTCGTCTCTCCTACCTCCACGGCTTCTTTAACTTATCGTAAAATTCAAGAAGGTTTTTTTACCTACAATAAAAGCTCAAAACTTTAATAAATAACTCAAATAATAAGCTGATTAGCAATACAAACCTGCAAATATGTGTAGGCGGACAGGTAGTCCTAATCAGTCGTAAAGTAACTAGGTTAGGCTAACTAAACGAAGATGTCCAGCAGAAATGCGCATCCCATCCCATCTTCCTATCCTTTTTTGTTTGGTCAGGTTAGTCATATCATCATCAAAGCGTTAATTTTTCTCTCATGCTTCTCCGTTTCACCACAAAAAGATCGAGATATTTTTTTGAGTTTCAGACATTTTTTATACTCATCATTAGACTTGCCATATCTTTACTGCTTCACCGACAGGATACGCAACATACCATAAAAGAGATGTGCAAAAGGAAACTGGATAATAATCCAAAGCTATTGATACAAGGTATGAATGAAGTTGGAGCAGGGCGTATGCCAACTTGGCATTGCCAAGCAACTCCAAAAAGTGAGCAATAAAATTGTATTCGGAACCGCAATATTATTATTACAGTGATTTGTTCGTTGGAATACCAGACTCATTTACACATATTCATAAAACACTTCATTCAACTCATTGTCAGCCTTGTATGTCAACACGATGTCGATAAACTCCTAAAATTTGAAGGCTCTATTTTCCTCCAGTTCTAAATCTTCCGTTTAGCAAAATGAAATAGTCACGGGGTGACATCATCAAGCGGTTTTCAAAGCACCTTTTCCTTCCATATCATTTCTATCGGCTATTTACTTTGCGTTATTTCCGATTTCAGGTTACGTAAGCTTCACTGTGGAGTAGAGTAAGTATAAATTTAAAGGTCTTTCGATGCTAGTGCTTGTAACGCCATGTTTTTTATTGTCTTTTTTTCCTGCTCAACGTTATCAATCAATACCATTTACTGCTGTAACAAAGCAAACAAATAAAAAATCTCAACCAAATAGTACTCCTTTTAATTTACTCAATTACATAAAAAGGAACTGTTGTAAAAAAGTCAAAGACCTCACATCCTCAATGAATACATCAAGCAAGAACATTTAAATGTATTTTGGCAGTGATGATAATAGTTGTAAGACCAGACTAGTCAGTCAGCACTTTGGCTTTTGCCTGTCCATAAGGACGATCAACTATCACACACTCACATTGAATCCCATCACCATCACAAAAAAACTAGCCAAGTTGAACCAAACCAAGCCATCACACATTGCAAATCGCAATTGAACCGCTTTGTTATGCATAAACGAAATAACAAAAAAATCTAATCATGTTATGTGTACATATGCAAAACAGAATGTTTGAATGTATATAGTAATCCTTATTAATGGACATTTATACCTGCTTTTCTAGTAGCTCCTGTTGCGTTGATATGAAAAAGGCCGCTTTTAGTAAAAGGGTTGGTTTTCAGGAGCAAAGAATATATATACTTTCAAAACATTCACCTGTGAGAGTGATACTACTATACTATGCTGGTGATGCCATCATCATCATCGGATCAGTTGATGGAAGCAATTGAATTGAAAAGTCAGCTAGCACGTTTTTACATTCTAACTTGAGGGAGTAAATTATTCATGTTCAATGTTCACATTATGCCAAAGCCAAACCACTTATAGGTGAGCAGTATAGGCCTGTGCATTTGAGATTATGTTTCTTACATCCCGATGCGATGTTATGTTCACGCGCATAATGAAATTGCAATCAATGTTGTATTATTATTATATAATCATCCTGGTTCCGGCACTAGTATGAAAATTTAAAAGGTTAGGACTTAGGACTTGGACTTAGCTTAGCATTCGAAAAGCTAGATACATTTGAGTGTTTGGTGTTTGGTAAGTAAAAGGTAGCTGAGGGAGGCATACATATTACATGAAAGCTGGCGAAGTAGTTTTCCCTAGCTGTTATTCCCTAGTATTTGAGTGAGAAATGGAAGAGCGAGTAAAAAGATGAGATGAGTTTTCATCACAAGTTCAAATTAAATAGCAAACAATCAAATTATCGCCATTTCCAAGCACAGGTTTTTTTACATTCCTATCAGCCGCATATGAGTTGAAAACAGTCAGTGAGGATAATGTACCTACTACGCTGAAATTCTAGGATAGGATATATGAGATGAGATGTATAGTTTGGTGCGCATTGCGTGAGGTCCTTTTTTGAAAAATGTTCGTTAGCACAATAATTTATCAACCGCTTTGCGTTTCAGGATACATATTGCCTCCTATGTCGAGCAAAACAGTGTTGTAGGATACAAACTAAACGCTTTTATTTCGTGTACTATATGTAACTCTCATGAACTTTTAGAGAAATTAACAGCAAGGTTTAACAGAGGAATTTGAACGTGCAAATGTTTTGTTGGAAATAAGTTGTTGCTGCTGCTCCTCAATTTAAAATCCATGCACATACAATATACTCATCTAATATGTACACAAAGTGTGTGTTGTGTTGATTTGAGGAATTGCTGTAAAAATATTCACGAAAGAATTTGACATTTGCATGTTCGCATCATGTTTATATAAACCTGGCTGAAAAAAATGCATTATTTCTCTGACTAATAAAAACATTCTATGTTGATTACTTCCGTTGTTCCGTTTTTCATTAGAGGAGGATGATAATGGTGATGAGCAAGCTCAGATTTGAATTTGGAAACGACTTTGTTGAACAATAAATCCAGGCATTGGTCGGGGGCTATGTGTATATGATTATTGGAGTAGGTACATGGATATATTTATGTATGTATGTACATACATACACATGACGCACAGGTATGCATTTAGTAGTTGAGTCTCATTCTACAACATCCGGTTTTTGTGATGAATTGACGTTTGGATACTCGTGATCCTCATGACGTTTACATTGTTATGTGAACATGTACCAATATGCACGGAATCACTACATAGTTTACGTCAACATTGTTGCACGTAGTTCATGAAAGCTTGTCCATATTTTGCAAGAATTTGCCTGCAAACGGCTGATATTGTACTATTTTGCGTGGGTTTCATTAGAATCGTAGGAACAATTCCATAGAATTTTTGCCTGTTTCCCGGAATGCATGGGATCATTATTTTGTTGTTGTTGTTATTGTTGTTGTGAAATGCTTCTCAACGAACTCGTCTAATAGTTTTGCAATGTAGCAGAATTAATAGCAAATCTATATAGCTGTAAGCTGGGGTTGCAGCTGCAGGTCATAGAGTTCTATTTTTATTTTTTCATGCTAAATATTCTTTCCCAATAAATTTCCCATTTGAACCTAGTTATCAAAATGGACTTACTCGGTATAAGTACGTTCAACGTTGTTCTTAGGATATTCAATAATAATTATTCTGCTTGTACCTACAAACACATTACGTATAAACATTTATAATATTTAGCTCTCCCTTTCATAAGTGAAATGAAAGGTTAAACTATCAGCCTCCCCATCATAATATCATGTTCTACTCCATTATACCATGTCATGAGATGAGGCAAAGCTGTAAAGAAATACATACAACCTAAAGGAAAAGTAATTATGGTATGAAAATATAAAAGACTATTTCAATTACTTAGGTAGTACTGAAATGAACCTTTTTTTTTGCATATGTTTTTATAAGTCTACAGAAAGAACAAAACACAAAAGCTACAAGCTCCTTATATCATCCAAGTTAATGCATCCCACAAAATAATTGGTAGTGATAACGCAGGAGCAAATGCAATTATTATATCTTACATATTTTCACTCTCAATAAGTCTGTCTGCGTGCCCTCCCATCGTATTCATAACGTTTTGCTAATTTTGGCAAAAAAGCTACCAATTTAAAAAGAGATGTAACCGTCTGTAAAAAAAATGAGTATCATATGTATATTATTTGTATATGTAACCAAAACCAACCCAAACTATAACATATGCAAACTTAACAATCATAAGTATTTTGGGGGGTAGGTAAAGTAGGTATGTATATGCATATGTTTGGCAAGGGCCACCAACAAATCCTCCGTTCCTTTTATTGTGATGAGATGATGATGATGATATTATTTATAAAAATAAAAAGTTGTGAAAAACGGTAAAAGTGAGAAAAAAAATCTCGATGAATATTAGCAGTTGTATTTGCAGTGGTAGAACAAATGATGGCTTGTTGATAACCTAGATTGTTTCTTTTTTGAATTCACAAATGAATGCATGAGTATGTAATAGTAAACATAGTTTTTTATGTTCTACAATATTAAGCTTAAATGTGGCTGCAGATGCTTATAGGCATTTCTCTGTGTAATATTATGTTATGTTATAACGCTACACACGTACCACCGTAGGAATAAAATGGAATGCCTTTGGTTTGTGTGTGCATTCAACCACCAGTTGCAATCCAATGCAATGCAATGTAATTCGCATACAAACAGTAAAACTAAAAACTGATGCCTGCTGATGCACCTACAATCATTGCAAGTGCTAACGTTTTATATCCCTATTTATATGCCCTTTCAAATCCACACTTAGAAATGTGTGTAGTGGTTTGGTTTTCGTTGTGGCAGTAAAATATGAAGAAGATGATGATAATGATGAGCTCAAATAATAAACTTATCTCAGGTTCCATCTACTGCTCCGAGCTCATCGAATAAATCTCGCATAGAAATGTGTTTCTACATTAGTAACCCACGTATATTAGTATAGTATATGCTTATACTTATCTATAGGTGGTGGTGATGGTGAGTTGACTGTGAAATTTATAAATGTATTTTTGGTTTCACCCATCATATCATCCAATATCCACACACATTATTGTTACGTTCATATACATTTAAACATGCATATTATACGTATATGTGTATTGTGTAGATTCGAAAACTCATCACAAGCGGTAAATTACACAAACCTTGAATATGAATCAGAGTGGGTTTAATTTGTATCAAATTGTTGAGCATTAAGAGGAGTGTCGATAAACATTCCTCAGATGCACTTGCTATTTTGCTATTTGAACAATGCACTGCACTAATTTTGGATCATATCAAACTCAATCACATTCATGCAACAAATACAAATACCATGCAAGTCAGAGACACACTCGTAATGTTTTTAGGTTCAGAAAGTGTGTGTTGGATTTGGACTCTTTAAACTCTTTGGAGTGAGTGAGTAGTCCTTTTGCTTATCAAACTATTTAAATATTGTGGTAGGCAGGCAGTGGTTGAGTTCAATACTCTTCGGATACAGTTTAGGTTCGCTTAAAATGCAGGTTGCACTCCACTGCAGCCATAAGACAGATCAATACTGAAATGGTAACTGGCACATCATACATATTATGATAGGATGATGATGAGGTACATTTACAGGTTTGACTTTTTTGCATCCAAAGAATCTAAACTGCTGCTACAACCTACATAAATGAGATGACAAGTTGTCAATGGACATTTGAACATGGTCATTTTGTCATTTGTTGCCCGATAACTTGGGCAAAATTTGCATAATATTTGGCCCTTCTTCTTTTGACGAGGATCGTCGTCTATCACTGCATTATCATTCATTGTGTGATTGTCATGAATGTATGTATATCAAAAATACATTTATATCAATATGACAATGACATACGCAGAAGAATGAAACAAGATGAACGTGTCTTGCTTCTGGCAAACGACAAAAGTCAAGCTAACCATTTCGGCAAACTTATGTCTTTTGCTAATCATGTCACTCAAATAAAAATCAAGTGACAAGTTGTTGCCTTGTTCAGATTATTTCAGAACCATTAGGGCCAGAATTTTTATAAAAAAAGGATATAATACAAAAAAAATTGGAGTAATGATTATTTCTTTGCTATCGATTTACGTGCGTTTTCGATTGAGTGGACGTAGCTAGATATATCCAAAGCACACTGGTTTGATTGATAAACTTGAAAAATATCTTCGTCTTCTTTCTTATTGCCTTCCTTCATTCATTCGAAATTCGAACAGAATGTATTAGGAATATGAGAAAAAACGCTAATAAAAACAGTGCGCATCATTTTTTGCTGTAATTCAAACACGACGATACGCCACAAGACGTCAAACCACAAAGACCGTTTGGTTCACCGACTACCGCAATATTTGCAAGTGCCTCCGTCCGCATATGAACTCGGAGGATTCACAATTGCACACATAACATTATGCACAAAAGGAGGAAAAAATAGGCGTACTATATAATAATGATGATATATATACGATACACAACCAAAAGAAAGTAATTATAGAGCGCGAAGAAATGCGTACTTTACTAGCGTGGATCCGTAGTTACTCATGTGTGTACTAGTGCAAGATTACTTTTTTCAGTTTCTTTTTTTTTTTTGCAAACGTGAAATATGAATGGGGAATAGAAGAAGCTATCACGCAGATTAGACACTCGGTCTTGTGAATGTTTTGAGGAAAACACAAATTCAGCCTAGAATTTGTGTGTGTGTGTGTGTTAGTTAGGAGTAAATATGCATGAAAGATGTTCCTAATTGCTAGGTATAGCGTATAAAACTTACGGGATTTTTCGTTTTATCCTGAAAATGATAACGTACGTACACATGAATGTAATCATAAAGTTTGCTACATGTGGTTTGGTTTCATACATATTTTCATGCTTTGCATCCTATAAAGATTGTGTGAAGCTTGGGCATTCATACCTATTTCTGTTTTGCGGACAGGAGGAACGAGAAAAGTGAGTGGACTGGTATTATGATATGATATGATGAATGATCTTGATCTGATAAGAAACAGGGTGTGGGTCTTTGTTAAAAAAGAAGGATTTTTGAGGAAAATCCGGAAGTTAAAAAAACTGTTGATTCTTCAAAACTCTTGTAATCAAAGAAAGAAAGTGTAGAGACAAAAAAATGTATGAACTTAGTTAAACCCACACTCGTGTGGTTACAGTTTATTGAAATAAAGCTAGTAAAGCATTTTTACTTTTTGGATTTTTCTTTTTACAAATTCGGAGAACTGTACAAAATCAAATCACAGTGTTCAAGGACAAGTGATGATGAAGAGGTGCATAATGTTTTTGTTGATTGGAAGCAGCTCAAAGCTCAAAACAATACATTCTTATCACATCCCATATCAAAAGCATGCCAAAGAATTTTGCAATCAAGCTTTTCTACAGACTATAAAATAATACGCGACTTGACTTGTACAAAATGAAGAGGAGTCAAAAGAGTAGATTTTAAAGCTAGCCGTATACGGAATATACCATTGTAATAAAAATATAATGATGATGTATCATTTGAAATAGTTTTCCCTTTCGAAAAAACTTGATCCTGCCCTTCATCATCTTCCACTCCACTTGTTTTGTTTTGTTCCATGTAGAAAACCATACACAATCTAAACTGTGTGCGTGCATTCCATCATATATTTTACTATCGCTGTAACATGCGATATAAGAAGCATATGTTCTAATGAAGTACTTGGTTTTTGCATTTATATAATGATCAAATATATGTTTCCTATTTTGCATCAAACTCCATTTTTCGTAACCAACCTTCACCTTCGTTCTCAGTCAGACACTCTCACAATTGCCTAACATTTTGGCATTGTGAAGTATCCCAACTACAAACATTGAACATTACCTTTCCTCTTTTTAAGTACATCTTCTTCTTCGTCTTACGATTAGCATTCGCATTCCTACGTAAAAATTAAGTTAGGTATATCTATCTATATACCTAAAATAAGAAATTGTTTCATTATGCATCTCACATTTTTCCTAATAGGTTTCCCCTTTTTTGAATGAAAGTCTATATATGTTCAATGTTTGTTTATGATATAAATTCATCTAATTTTTTTTATAGTTTTAAAAAGAAAATATGTCCATTAACGATACAAAATTAATCTGCTACTGAACTGATATATTGGGGAGGGAGCAAGGTTAAGGCACCTTTAAATTAGACAATGATGCAGACTTTTGTGTTAACATAAGTACAAACTAAATCCAATCACTACCACGATAATAATGGTGTATTAGAGGGAGCACGTAATTTGTATCATTGTAAAACATCTTGTAATGTACAGCGTACGTACGCGTTCATTTATCTTTGCAATTTGAGTATGTATATTATTCCCAGTTGTTGCCAAAAATTGAGATGGCTTTTTCCCTCTTGATGATCAACTTACATGATAATAACGTTATGTGGTTTGCATTCAAAGTTAAGTAAAAGTATTGAAGTATTGAACTTTTGGGGATTTATAATGTAAGAATGTATGTATGATTAAAAAGTAAATGAAACCAATTTTTTTAATTTGATTTGATTGATGGATTTTTGATGCTTATTGAAAAGAGCAAAAGTGAGTGAGATGCAGTTAGGCAGTTATTAATGCTATTTTAAGGGCACACATTATTATCCCAATGAAAGAGGGAGAGAGGTATAATATATGTTGTATGTATGTAATTGTAATATAGATAAAATTCTACGTGCTTTGTAAAGGGACATGTCAGATTAACAATGTACTTAATTCTTAGGCAGACTTCTTAAAAGACCTTTCGAGTGCATAATTCAAGGTGCCGATGTGGATGTCTGCATAGTTGATAGTGCTGTCTCTCTCTCACTAAGAACTGAAAGGAAAAGGAGGGATAATATATGTGAATGTGTGTGTATTATATGCATCCTAATTAAATAGAAACAATAAGTAGGGTGAATGGGAGAACTAATTGATGGTACAAAATCTGAAATTAACTGTGGACAGGTGCCAAAATACAAAAGACAAAGTTGAATTTTGGTGAATGGATACAATTTTTTATGTACATATGTATGTACGAGTATATTGCATTTATGGTGCAGGTTTGCCACGTACTTTTTTGTCTGTTGCTGAGAATTTTCTCCTCCATCTAATAATCCATCCTCGTAGTCGTTTCAAGTAACAGCGTCTGGTTTTATGTTGATAGTGAAAAATATAAATACAATTAAGATAAGGGCCCATTCATTCCGATCCAATGGCAGCAATTGAAAAATTTGTAATTGGAGAAAGGTATAGATCGAATTTTTATTGTGTGAAGTGTCAAGTTGAGGGGATTGGCAAAGAAATAAAAAATATCATGATGATCATGAATTGAATACTACGTACATGTACGTTAGCTCATGTACATATTTTATTAGCTAGTGTTGGCTGAATTATAGTATTTGTACATCCACAATCAGTATCAGCATACATTGTATTTGTATTATATTATAGCACAACATCAACATCATATTCATATCAAAACCAACGACAACGACATAAGAACTAGAAGGAAGAAAAGGAGACCTGCTGCTGCTTGACTAAGAGAGACTGTTTTCGTTACTTGTTTGCTGGTTGATTTACTGCTCTTAACACAATGTAAATCTTCCTCTTTCTTTAGCTGGGAGAAATTGATGCTTTTAATTGCTGTCTGATTGAATTTTGGTGTCCGTGAATGAGGCTGCGTATCACCATGAGGTTTGGTGGTGTTGTGTGGTAGCAAACGGTGGTGTATTAAAAAATATACGTTTTTTCACAACTACACAAACTTTATGTTGGGTACACACCAATCATGTCCACATGTAGGTAAGCTTTTGAGTTGGCTATGATTTTTGAAAAAATCTTTCTTTGAGTAAGTGATCTCCTTAGGGTACACACGATTTAACCTTTGAAAACAGCAAGATGTAGAAACAATAAAAAAAAAACTCTCCTTGAAGGTGGCATGAAAAATTTCGTGGTTTTACTCACCTCATTTCACAGTGCTGGCCGAGCAAGAGGTCCTCAATACATGTTTAGCCTGTGTTTAAGAAAGATAGTGATAATTTTTTTTGTTGCATTGCAAATTGCAAAGTAAACTGCAGGTGGGACGATGAGTTAATGAGAGTGTAAAAATGTGAAGTTTTGCAACAAAAAAATTTGCTTACAATAATCAGAGGTGATTATTGTCTTTGGGTTTACAAAGTGAAACTTGAGCATAAAAACATTTTTACCTTGCAGTCAGTTTCAGTGATACTTAAATCACCAGTTGTATCCAAACAAAGTTGCCACTTTCTGGAATTGAAATGGTAAGTTTTTTGAGTTTCGTGAAACAAATGGTTGTTTTACCCGGAGCTCTTTATTGATTAGCTCTAAAAGAAGGACATGCACATATTTATGTATTTTGAAACCTCATTCTCAGTAAAAACAAGGGAGGAATGATTGAGTAGGTATAATTAAAGTATTGCAAACTTGAAATTATTCATGGTATTTTTCGCCATCAATTCATCCTACATTCCAATCCAAACCAATGATCGCCTTTTTACAGTGGAACGCCCTTAAGATGGCACATAATTAATTTTAATGATAATGGAAAATGTAGAACGTGAGGATATTTACAAATCTTGTGAGTTGTGAGCAGAAGCAGACCAATACCAATACCAACACCAACCAATTCGTATTTCTAACTAAACTCTAACTACTACATAGGAATCTTAACACATAAAAATATGCATGATTTACATTAAGTAATTCAATGGTAAGCAGCAAAGTTTACATTAGAGTATATAAGTGCATATAAATGTCAATTGAATGCAGGAAGGGGTACTTTGTAACACGACAATTGAAATGAAGTCTCTAACGATAATAATATACGAATTGAGAAGTTCAGAATTAATTTTCATTTGCATGCAGCATATGCTCCTTTTAAAAAACCTCACCTATCGTCTTGTCTTTGGCTTGGCTTGTGCTTGTGTCTAGTTCTGTTTTCTTATAACAGTCATTAGCTCATCAACACATTTGCAATTGAGGGGAATTGAACACTACAGTTTCCTATTAGTAATCGTGTAAGTATTATAGTAATAATTATTGAGAGGAGGTAGAGGAGGCTCGTTAAGACTCACACGCCATGTTATGGGGTGACCATTGTTTACAAAAGTAATAATGTTGTGTTATGTATGTTGATAGGAGGAAAATATCTCATGTCAATACGCAGTAAAATCCAATCATCATAAGACAAAAGCAAAAAATAGTACCCCCAATGCATATGCATGTACATATGAACGAATGAATGAATGATTAGTGATTAGTTTGCATATCACATCAACTCAACTCAACATCACATTGTCTAACGTCTAACCTCCGATGAAATGTTCTAGCGCTTGTGTTATGTACTACCCCTTCGGACAAATCACATTCTTTAAATACTTTTAGCTTTTTAAATAATGTTTGATTCAAACTCAAGCGATATAATATATACTTGATACTTTTGGCTTCGTGCTTTATAGGTATATATAACATGTCTGGGCTTGTAAACTTGTAATATATTCGCTGTAATGTGCACATTATTAGCAACCTCAACCTCTTCTGTAATACTGAGAAAGAGGTAGAATTGACAATTAAAAGTCGTAAATTATCCCTGCTTTGTCATTGTCCAATGAAATTTAACATTCTGATGTTGTATTTCATGTAACCCATTTGCAAAGAATAATAATTACTATTACAAAACAAACATTAAATGTTTAGGTCCCTAAAAGATCATTCACGTCTCTTTGTTTTTCCTTGTGCATTTTTATTGCTGGTCATACGTGGTCATCATCATCATCATCATCATCATCTATTATTGCTATCAAAAATAGGCAGTACATCACGACCACGACTTCATGCAAGCTAGAAACTGCTCCTATCATATATAATATGCATAAATGCTCCAGCCGATTGATAACATAACATAACTACCAATCAGCGTTGAAACTTATGCCTCAACAAAATTTTAATTGCAATATTTTTATGAATGGCTATATTTTATGTTTTAGGCACAAGGTGACTGAGCGGCGACCTGCAAAAATGTGAAAAAAATGCCATCACATTATCATCTTCAACATAAACATCCTCTTTCAACATTGGATATAGGAATCCAAGGGAAAGAATCAAATCGACCAGACTAGACTGAGGCTGTGGACGAAAGGAAATAAAAATTCAAAATACTTTTTTTACTCCAACAATATATTATTATTGTCCACTACTCACTCGTGGTATGTATGGTGCTTTAACTCTTCAGCCAAAACTTCACATCGATCATCAATACGAGAGAAAAAAAAACAACTTGTGGTCAAAAGTTTAAAGAGTTTGTATGTGTGCCTACCTGTGAAACATCCTCTGAAAAAAACTGATGATGATGCGCATATTTTTGTGGAGGAACCTGCACAATTGTTTTATATATGTACATGACTACATTACTTGAGTAACGTGCATTGAATTTTCAATCGACAATCCACATCAACCGACGAGAGTCTACCTTAACTTAACAACACCAAACGAAACTGATCAAGCATCTTTCTTATCTGAGAAAAGCGAGTGTCCATCCATCTATACACAAAGTTTATGTGGTGTGCTATGCAAATGATGATCTAAAGCTGAGCCCTGCATTACGTTACGTTGCATGTACATAATCGCAATCAGGAACAAGAGCCAGTGTGCTAGACACGACAAGACGACCAAGACCAAGACGAAGGCGATAGGAAAAGTCTTTTGAGTTAGATTTATGTACCTACATCAAAGAATATCAAAATACCTATATACATACCTACACAGACGGAGGAACGAGCCAAAGCCAAATCCAAAAACCAAGCTAACATCTAAAACATCATCTCGCAAAACGTAAAAGGGTGCCTACTACCAGAAGACCAACTATAACTATGTACCTCCAAACTCCTGTATTATATTGTGCCATGAATGATGTTATGTATGTGACATAGAGAAGAAGAAGAATTCAATTATTTGACGAGCAGTAGTAGTCTACTCACTCGACGAAACGAGAAATATAAGTCTCATCCTTTAAAACCTGACAAACCTCTAGCTCTCGCTGCCAGAGAAGAGAGGAACTTGATGTAATAATATTATTATTAGATTGGAAGATCGATTTGAATCGAATCAAGGAAAAGACGACGTCCAAAAACGACTGGCAAGAAAAGGAGAGAAGGAAAAAAAGTGCTACCATAACCATCCCCTTTTCATACGCTTGATAAGGCAACTGATGCAAGAGACCAGACATTTATAAAATCATCATCATCATCTTCTTCGTCTTCTTCTTCGTAACAAAGTTTAACTCTGCTAAAAATTACGTATGCTCCTTCCTACATCAGACAAGTTAAGTGATATGAGATGATATGAGATTCAGGATCATTTGAAATTCGATGACCAACCCTATTTTTACGAAATCATTTTAATAAATGACCCTCTTGATGTTCAGTATCATTCTCCTTGTCGATGAGAACAATGAACAGTTTTGTGCATGAATAATTACACAAAAAAAGAAAACTTATTGGATGTCATTTGTTATTGTTTTTTTGAATGGAGTGTGTGATGACGATGACTCATGAATGCTAAACAAGTGCTATTTTCCCTCTTGTTATAGGCAGTAGCCAAAGACGTAATAAATGTGACACCTGATACCTCATTCGTTCTTTTCTTATGAGGTTGGTTGATGTTGATATCATAAATGCCAAGCAGGCCAAGATTTTATCAAACCACTGAGAGTTGCTTGGTTGATTATTTGTGCAACAACCTGTAGACACAAAATACACTTGATACCAGCTACCAAGTGGCTGGGGATAGTGGTTTGAGTGTTTTGTAACGTAGTTTTCCAATATATATTATTATTATTCAAAACGAAAACGCTACTGGGCAAATGCTGCCTCCTGCATTTTCACAGGAATTTGCTGTTGGTGTGTAGAAGAATCCATGTAAATAAATGAGTTCGCGGTAGAGCAACACATCGGAAGCAACAACTTTCTTCTGGGAAGTAGAAGCCGAAGAAGAAGGAGAGGAGTCACAGTTGAAAAACAAACTTTTAGTTTCCAATACGTGGAATACTTATTAACGTCACACTATCTAAAAATGGAGGACTGTGGATACAGCGTTGGGTCACTGGTTGGAGCGATAGTCGGAACGTTCTTTGCTACCCTCGTGCTCATCGCAGTTTGCTACTTGGTTTGGGAATGGGAGAGAAAACGGAGGACTAAACGTAAGTCAAGACTTTCCTTTCAAATTAAGGATTATTAATTGCTTTTATGGCTTACACAGACTTATTGGGTTAAGTTAAAACCACATTTGGTAATCAAGTAAAATTCAAGAAATTGCATGCAAAATTGCATTTATATTTCTGCTTCCAACTCCAACTTCCAGCGTGCGTAGTTTATGGCATTTTATATTTTTAGAACATAGTTTTCAATCTGCTTTAAACCCAACATCATTAGTTTCAATTTAGCCCCATTCTTTGACATCCATTCCAACATTCCCTTTACTTATCAAAATGAGGGAATATTATTTATCAGCAGGACTCAGATTGGCATACCAATACCATAATACCATCAACCAAATAGCAAATAAAAGCAACCGTTAGTTGCATGTTAAGCATCCCTAAAACCAAGATGTATGAGTGAGCGGAAGAAACTGTCAAAATCATGCGAGACGACGGGGAAGACTGCATATAACATACTTTCACACTTACTAAGAGACAGGAGTAGTAATATGCCAAAGCCAAATAAGAATCCATTTTGTCATTGCAATTCCTTTTGTGTGCTGAGCTATCTGTGCAAGCTTGTTAGACGTCAAAGATGTCATGTGGAGCGACCTACCAAATCATTTTCCCATTTATTATTATATCCCCCATTCCACCACAATACACCACATACTACTACCGAATTCTTCCCAAAAAAACATACAAACACATTTTCTTAGTAAAACCAAAACCTGAAGGAAGGATGATCTTTCATAATGAGGGAATTGTACTAAAAATGACACTAATGCAGTGCAGCATGACAAATCAACATTTTATATACATTTTATTTCTTTGAATACGGCTTGCTCCCTCAGTTCAGTCTCCTTTGGTTCCCTACGTCAATAAAAGAATAAGTATAAATTCATCATCATGATCATCCACAATGGTTCTTTAATGCAAGGTACACAAATACAACTCACAGTTTTTGTAAAAAAGCACACGTATATCCCCTTTAATTCAATTTAGTCAGACTGAGGTAAACATGATGGTGGATAAAAACACGTTTTCCAAATGATTTTTTTGGCACTCCACTGGCTTTGCTGGTACATACATACACAACAACTTTACAATAAAATATATTTTGCCTTTTTCCTCAAAGTATACTTGTCCTAATCTGGATCATCATCTCAAAGCAGATTCAACTTGGCTATGAGCAGTAACAATGGACAAAATAATGTAACAATGCCCACTTATTCCCCGTTTTTAAACAACCTTCTCATCGTTCTCTATATCTCTTTATTTTCCAAGTTCCACTTGTCATTCAAGGAAATAAGAACTAACTGCAACAATCAACATCAAACTGTACAAGCTGCGGCTCCCCCTTGAATTCACCTTATTTTTCTTTTGACAGGGCCCATTTTATTTTCCCCACTGGGTTCTTCTCTCATCAATTCAAGTGCAGAGCATAAGATGAAATAATAAAAGTGGTTTGGTTTGCTCAACTTCTTTTCTTATACTCATGTTTTTTTCTTTTCCCGTGAACCAGATCTATGTTCAAAAACTGAGCATAAAATTGTCTTAATCAAGTTAAGTGCTGCTGTTTTTCCCTTTTTTGTTAGGCATACATTTCTATTACAACAACACAACAACATAATAAATATACAAGTGTCATTTCCAACGCTTGATTCTTATTCTTACACAATTAAATCGTAACAATGTGGATTGGATTTGGATGGGGTTCCCTGTCCCATTTCTCTTGGTGACTGCGTTTTACCATAAAATGTGCACGGACATACGCAAATAAACCCAAGTGCATGCTGGTTTACATTTTAAGCTCTAATTTTTGAAGAATACACTGAAAAATAAATGCTCCCTTAAAAGTAGGTATCTGATTTCATCCTTCTTAAAAGTAAACAACACACAAACAACAAAGCGTGTGTGTAATTTACATTTATTTATGTATTTGTTTAGTTATATTTTTTTACTCCATCTCTATTTACAAATGTTCATTCATTTCATTCATTTATTCTCTCATTCATTGAACTGCAGACGAGTTTATTATTCAAATTCTCAAAACTGTCTGTTAAAGATTAGTCTTCATAGATATATATATGTTATATTCATCGACAAAGTTTTTTTTGTAGAGTTTAAGTTGAGAATGTATGTACCAAAGTGCATCACAGTCGCAGTCCCATTGTGAAAAGTTTGTTCAAACTGTGAGAAGTAGAGTTGAAGAGTTTATTGCTTACTAAACTAAAAACGATTCGTTCTGGTCTGTAGCATTATTTCAAAGAATGAAATATAGACTGAAAATGCATAAGCTGACAATAGAAATGAAGGAGAGGGAGATGGGAGATGAGAGAGAGAGAGAGAGAGAAGAAGAAGAAAAAAAGAAAATTCAGATGGTGCATTAAATATAATATAGATGTTCGCTGAAGTTATGTGGGTGCTGTTTGTTTTAATGAATAACGGCTCGCTCAGGTATCTCATCTAATATATCTATGCATCTAATGATCATCATATATTATATTATGCATTGGATTTATATGTAGCTTGTAGCTATGTACATCTAATAAATCGCACTTTTATACTGTTGCGGTGTATGCATAGAAAAGGTACTTTATTAGGGTTTTCTTTCGCCTGCTCATATAATCATAATCAATATCTTCTTTTAACTTTATGTGGCTTGGTTTGGTTTGGTTGGGTACTGACATCCGAACTAAAAAAGGAAAAGATTCATCACATCACCTCTTGTTTCTAAAGATGAGCTGCTGAGGATGACACTGAATTGAACTGATATGAGATGGGCTTTTACGCTAGAAATGTTCACGTTCACTTTTGCAGTTGCATGTTCTGTCTATCGATTTAACAATAACAAAAGTATGAGCTGCATATTGCATTTGCATTACCACCTACTACCTAATCCAAAATATATTATGCTGCTTCTGATTGAAGTCTTCACTCCTCCATCCATCCAATTTTCCTTCTCTGAATGAAATATATTTTTTTGGTTAAAAGTAAATACATATGTAAATGGTTCCATTTAGGTTGTATACATAATCAAGCACAGAACATGTAATGTTGAATTTAATGCATCGTTGGGACTTTAAGTGCGTAGTAGTAGCTTCACCAAGCATATATAATATAATATGTATGTATTTCAAATGTAATGAAGATGCTCTCAGCTCGGCTCAGCTCAGCTCATGCTTAAGATTTGATTTAATACCTCATCCTCCTTCTTCTTCTTTTGAAAGGGGTATTACTTTTTAATTAACTAATTACAGGCTTGTTTTATTTTTATAATTTGACGATTACTTCATGACTCAATGAGCTTGCAAAAGATTTTCTACAACTTTCATTTTTTGTTGCTCTGTGTGGCATAAAAAACTGGCCAAATGGATTAAATTATAAAAGCTTTCGTTAAGGTTCTTAAACCCATATATATAAACTGTAGAAGAACAATAATACGATGATACCAACAAAGATGATGCAACTGGAAATCGCTTTTGGCTAATGAAGAGAGCCTAAATCTCAATCGCAGAAGAAACTATCATAGATTCAATATTGCATGTGCAGTTAGTAACGACTGAAATAAAAATCTCTTGACATGATACACATGTTATAGTGTTTTGCAAATATGTAATGGACTCACTTTGGCTAACAAGCAACTACAAATGACATTTCTAATGAGTGTTTGAGCAGACGTCAGAATCCCAATGAAAATCAGTAAATCAATCGCACTTATTTAGCAGTGCAGTGCAGTGTGTGTGGATGATGTGAACTAAACTTGTAATCAGGGGGATCTATAAAACTAAACATGACAATTTACACCAGAAAGGAAATGAGCGTGAGCATGTCATCATCATCATCACCACCACATCACATTACTCTAGTCTAGAAATAAAAATCCTTTCGTCTATAAAAACAGGTTCACACGCGCTCTACTGCACGTGAAGCCATCATATCATCAGTATTGCCAGCATACCAGCGTCATTATCATCATCAATTCTCTCGCGAAGCTAGTGTACACACACACAAACATAAATGACAATTACCATTCTATCACCATCGGAATCTGATGGGTGATGAGTAATTGAGAAGAAATAAAATTTCCATAAAAACCTGCCACACACATTGTAAATTTTCCCTCGCTTATTAAAATGCATGTTTGCCATATATGTTGCTAAAAATAGTAAAATGAAGAGTGAGTTCTTATACTTACAGGGTGGTTTGGTTTGGTTGTTTTTCTGCAACCAAACCAAACCAAACCAATCCACCGGCTGTTTGACAAGCTGAGGATGATAATAAATAAATCCAAAAATATTTTAATGCATATTTCTGCACCGTGTAACTGTAACCTCCTTTATTACTAGCTGCACCCTACAATATATATAATAAAACTTCGTTTTTCTTCTCGCCATCATCGCATCGACATGATCATGTGCAATGTTAAAGTAATTCTTAGGACGTAAAGTTGTGTTGTGAGTGAACAAGTGCATTTGTGTCTGAAAAGCTTGAACTGACAGTGAATCATGAATGAGATGAGACATGCTTTCTTTTTTTTCTTTTGGCTTAGGCACTATAACACTACTATGCAGCCTACAACACAAAAGCAGTCATTCTTCTTACGGGCTAGACATTTACCTTTTATGTTTACAAACGTATGTATATAACATCACATCATAATATAATATATCGCAGAGAGCTTAAAGGGAATTGCCTAAATAATGCACTAGTGCAATGCAGTGGAACAAGCGGCCACAAAGACCACAGACCTACTTTGTAATTAAAGGATTTAACTTTGCTTACGCTTACACAAAGCTAGTAGATGTTGTATAGGTATCATAAAGAAGGAAGAAAAAGAAGAATAGTCAATGTGTCTCTGACTTTTAACTTAGCTCTCTTCCATTTTAAAAAGGAAGGATTTATGAAAGAAATGAATGTATTGAATTGTTATATAGTTTTGTGCTATATACCTAAGTAGTTACAAACAGTTTTTTAAGCAGGGAGACGATGGAGAGGCACAAGCCAAACCAAACCAATTTCACGTCAGATCAGCTACGCATCCATTCAGAAAAGCCATATCACACATCACATCGTATCGTATCACCCAACTCAAGACATCCTTAAGATTTGGCCTGCATGCATAACATGCTCTCCGACGACTTGGCAAGTGCATTTCTTTCCATTCCATCTCAGCTTCATTTTTGAACTGGTGGCTTTTGCACAAGTTCATTTTCTACACATACAAACCTTTTTTACTCTCTTCTCCTTTTTTATCCGGCGTTCCAAATGCCACCCATTTATTGGTATAATCCGGTTGAAAAGCTATCTGTCACATACTAAACGTATATCTTTTTTACTTGTTGTTTCTTAAACGGAATTCAGATTTTTTTCTTACTTCTGGGCAATCCTGAAACGAGACGAATCACCCAGCAAAGTTCCATTATATTTGTTACAAAAAAAATGGAAATTGGATTACATTGCTTACAGCTTGCAGCATTCGTTCTGCTTTATGAAACAACTTATTTACATGCGTTCATAATATGCGAGTGCGTTGCGTAAATACATTATCCAGGTGCAGCCACAAATCATAGGAGCTGTTCGAAAATTTTTAAATGAAATCATACGCATTCATACATACAAAACCGTAAAAGTCAGTTACATGATTACCTTTCTGGTGGAGTAGAAAATCGGATGAGATTCACTTGATTTATTCCAGTGTGTAGCTATTCATTTGTTGATAATGTTCAATTATCTCACATGAAAAATGACGGTAATAACCATCTCTTTCTGGACAAATCTTTAAGTATAACTGGAGGTGATGTAATAAAATGGGCTCGCCATCATCCATCCAAGAATTCAACCATTTTAAAAGATGGAAATATGTACCTACTGCTCCTGAAAGCTCTTGTATTATCTCATCTTTCTGCTTCCTGAAAAAAATCTAATATTTTACTAAAGTACACAAATGGAATGGCACAAATGTAAATGTGTGTAATGGGGAAATGTAAGCAATGGAAGAATTGTGATGAGCACCGTCACGATTATCATTGCTTCACTCGCTCATGGAGACGACGACCAAAGTGCGGTGGAGGTGGAGGTAGCGTTGGCATGCATACAAACATGTGCCTACAAAGTTTTCAACAAAGTACTCGCGTTTCATTTCATCTCCATCTCCATAATATTCCAAGTTACTTGCATGTCATATGAGATGGCAAAAGCATAAAACGAAGCCAGTAAGTCAAGCTTGTCAAGGCTAAAACTGTAAATTATGCCAGAAAATCATCTTATCCTATTACTTCTGCTTCAGTATTACACTGCAACGTACTACCTACCTGTTCACAGGTTGGTTTGGTTTGGTTCTGTAAAAAAATGAATGCACATAATATGTATGTATGTATGCCTACATTTTTCATCTGAGACAAGAAAACGAAAAAGTAAAACCATAAACTATTGTGATTGTGCACAAGGAAGGTATAGAGTTAAGTAGAATGTAGAATGTAGATTGTAGATGTAAAATCACAACAGTTTTTATTCCTTTTGTTGATGGCATGTGCTCAGGCCCGGTCGACCAAAAATTATGCTGACTGTGTGGCATGGCATCATCACTAGGAAAACTGAAGCACTAAAAAAAAGTAATATTATTAGAGGGAGATGATGATAAATACATCCGTATAATCTTTATGTGCACTTAAAACATATTGTTAAAATTCTTTCCAACTAGGAAGTCCCCATTCCATTCTGCTAAGCTTGCTACTACTTGCTATGCTAGTGCTAAGCTAAGGTATTCATTTCATTTATTGCTACCTCTAAAAAACAACTTGACTGCAACGAACCAAGAATATTAATCGACAATAATTAAAGTGTTTTTGGAATGGCTGGAATGGAATGACAATAGATTTTTAGCTTCAATTAGATAAAAAACTGCATCACAAAGATTATTCAAGAAGATTTAATTAAACAAAAGGTATCAAATTAGCCACCAAATTTGCAGCATTTATTATCAAGGTCATGGCAAGGCAAACAAAAGGGAAAATTATTCTAATTAGTTAGTCACCTTTATAATATGAGCAAAACACATGAATAGTATCATTTTTAGTCATTCCACCAAAAATGGCAACAATATGATGACACATTCTGTTTTCCTAAACTGAAAAGAATGAGAATGCTTCCTGTGTGGAGGAGGTGAGATGATGAGACGGACCTTCACCAGTAATTAACATTTTTGACTTGGAGCTATATTCAAATCTTTTTGAATCTTGTGAATTATTGATGATCGCACCTGCACCTCATCTGTAAAGTAATTTGCAACTTCTTCAATCCTCTAAATAGCCTGTGCTAATCTTAAGCACAATAATTTCTTTCTTACTACAATATGCCATATTCATAACGATAAAATTTGACAGGAAGAATCGCACGGATTTATGATTTTATCACAAATGTGTCAAAAAATATTCCTGTCATCATACAATACAGACTACGCAGACCCATATATAACCGAATAAGAATTCCTGGGGAGAGAAAGGGCAAAGAAAAATTCTCTGCTTTTTAGCTCCGTCTCAATTGATGATGATAAATTCTTTGCGTAGAGTTAGTGTGTGCAAACTATCTATCCACCCGTTCAAACGCACTTACGGCATACTATATGTGAAGCCGACAAAAGGAAAAGGGATGTTACTTCTTTTTTGCTGTTTTAGGGATGCTATGCCATGCCATATGTACGTATTATTGCATCCCAAACATTATCGCCTCAACTGGTAATCAAACCTTTTTAGTTATCTTTATTTTCTAGTATAAAATAAAGCCACAGAACCATAAGCAAATAGCTCTATACAAACTATATAGTACATACATTTATCTATCCACATGGGATGATACCACCTAAGTATCAGAAAAAAATACAATGTTGATGGCTATTTAAAAAACGAAAACCACTTAGCATATATAACCAAACCACTTTTAGATTGCCAATCCTCACCTGAACATTATCATTTCGAAAAGTTTATAAATAAAACAATGCAGACAACTTTATTCTGTCTGCATTATTTCTCCCTTTCAAGTCTCTAGCCCACCATGAAGAAATTGTGCGAAAAAAATTATCATATAAGCCATAAAATTTAATATTATTTTTTTAGCTTCTTCGCTTTTTTTCTCGCTCCAACACAAATGCAATTAGTGAGCTTTGATGAATCCACAAATATTGTGCATTTAAGATTTTAAGATGATCATCATCATAATATCGCATGAGAAGGGGCTGTTTAGGGGCAAGTGCAAAACTTTAATCGAATTCTTGCCATCCATCCCAATTCTGAAATCCTCAAAAAAAACTGGGAAAACTTAATTCAGCAATCATAAACGGAGATATTATTGTTTAATCGTAATCATAATGATATGGATTAGCTTATTTCTATTATTCTTATTTTGCTATGAAAAGATGATGATGATGCTGATGATGAATCAAACAAAGAGCCCAAACCTGACTAATTGCACACATTAGTTTATAGCTTTTTTTAAAGCAAAGCCCCTGTCCTTATTTCAACCAAAAACATAAATTAGAAGCACACATGAAGTTATGTAGGTTGTCAACATCATCGGTCATAATATCATGTTATGTAGCGAACCAAGTGCAAGGTCAGAAGGGCTTCTCCTGCTTTTATCCTCTTACGTATATGTACCTACGCATACCATGACATGAAATGAATGATGCCATCATTCTTTAAGTTTTACATTGTGTACAAAACTTTGTGTTTTTTCTCTCTCTAAACTTCTAAATCCACATGATAGTAGAAGTATTACTTACTACACGTTAACTACTGCGTAATATCTTTTCCCTTGTGTTTTAGTAAAAACAGATGTAGCCAAACGTGTATGTATACACACATTATATATTATGTACACATTGATTATCTTTTTCTACCAACCAAGTTGACTTGGATTTGGATTCAATTCATTGGCTAGGTACATACATAATATAATATGCATAGAATATAAAGCCAAGCCAGAGTTACATTCCTATCGGTTCCCTCACGTTTTAAGGAGATTTTTTCGTACTTTTTTTACTCAACTTGAGAGCTAGCTGCCAGCTTTATAACTTGCACTAGCCAGCCAGCCAGTCAGTTGATACTTTACGTGCGTAGCATTGTTTTGTGAAAACGATTATTATTGAAGAGAGATCAAGCGCAAGTTATCCGCTCTCTGCCCATAGGGCTTCTTTATTTCATTCCAAAAAGCTTCATATGAGGAACAAGACGATGTGATGCTCATCTGCTTGCTCGTCTTTGTGCATGATCGTAGCAATAGTAATATTACAGATGAGATTTCAATAGAAGCAACTTTGTAATCTATTGGGTATTTAAAATGCAAAAGCTGTGTGGAGTGGAGTCACATTATAATATAAATGTATGGATATATATTTTTTTAAAGGACGAGCAAAGTAAAAGAGCAAGCTGGGAGCTAGGTTGGTCTTGGTCTTGGTTTTTAGCTTTGGTCATTTATTTCAAGTTTTCTTCGTCCTTCCCTTGCCTTGATTTTCTAAGAAGTTATGTATCTCCCTCAGTCTCTCTCTCTCTCTGTCGTTGTTGTGTGTGTTGTTTTGTGTTTCAAAAGGATAAAGTTAGTTGAACATTGTAATATTTGTAATATACTGTTGGCATCCCATCACATCACCTTCATGAATTGCAAATGAGATAGGGAGACGAAAATTCCAGTTTTCTCCTCATCTCCTCCAACTTTTGCATTTGCATTTCAAGCACACAGCCTCATCCTGACTAGAACAGAATGAGTGAGCGACTATTGCCAATATATTATATCTATTATATGTAAGAGATAATGCGTATGTATATGATAATACTATATTATACATGTGGTAACATTCCTTTGCTTTTTGTCATGTTTTGATAGTAGTAGTTTTTGGTGTGGTTGTGGCATGGCATGGCTCTCTTTGATCAAAGGCTTTAAGATTCAGGTGGCATACTTTGAGTATTATAATATGTTGGTTGTAATTTTTCTTGCATTTTTTAAAAAGTTACATCCAGGTGAAGATTGAGTGGTTCTAGTATATGTAATCGCTGAGCTTGGGTAGTATTAAGTGAGTGAGTTAAGTTGTGCTGCTGCTCACTGACTGCAAATATGAGAAGGGGTGAAGACTACAAACTACACAAGGTTAGGTTTGGTAGCTGTCGTTTTGTGGCATAATAGTTTAGTTTATGCACAAATCAGATACTTGAAAATCCTGATTTTTTTTCATTCTGATAATCATTGTGTAGTATTATCGTGGAAATTCCTTGCTGATATTTTTGTTTAACTGATTATGCAGAAAGGTCAACAGTTTTCTCTTGTTCTTTTGAATATTTCTGTAGAACCTTTTTAATTGCAAGAAAATTGTTGAATGTAGGGAATTTTTCGCATACCCAAACCCAACCAAACCAAAGCTCACTTTAGCATCTCTCAACCAACCACAATTTTACAACGAGGACAAATCGTAAAGAGTTTGAAAATTGAATTCATCCCTAAACGTCCAATAGATTTCTCGACATTCTTGGTATAGAAATCACATATGTATTGATTTACTCAAGCTACATATAACCCACTTTTGAATTCGGCTAATGGCAATTTTTGAAGTCTTCACACCAATTTTGATCTACCAAATTCCAATAACAAAACCAAGCATATTATATCAACTATTCAAATTTATTGGGTTCTTCCTGCATTCTTTACTGAAGTATTATAGGTTTTACGATCAGTTTGTTCTTGTTGCAGCATGGCTCGTATAGGTACCTATTTCATATTGGTTGCAAAATATATGTATACCTCTATAATTTTGATTTACAAGGTAGCCGGTAATTCAATTAAATTAATTGCATGGATGTGCTTTCAAGTAGTAATCGCATTTCAAGTGCCTTTTCTTATTCCTATCCGCCTGATAGCGGTTACTGCAGCCGACAACAGTCGTCAACAGTTAAAAGTTACATGCGCAAGTTGAACGAGTACACCATGACATGGCCAAGCCAACCTAAGCATTATTATCCTTACTTTTATAATACTTAAGAACTCACTCACATTTATAAAAATTCTGCATATTATCTGCATAAATTCCTAAAGTTGCTCTTTCAAATCCAAGTTTGCCGACAATTATTTCACCCCATCGGATTAAATTTTGGTACTTTTTGCAAACCAACCACAAGGCCATAGTTTAGATAGTAAGATGATGCGATGCAAAGTGATGAAACGCAAAGAAAAAAACTTCTCGATATTTTTGATGACGATGACACTATTTCTAGAATAAGTACTCAAACTGAAAACTCAATGTTTTGAGCCTGATAATGAAATGAAATGAATGTGTAGGTATGCAAAAGATACAAGTTGGCGCATTTAATAATATGTATTTGCGCATTAATTCCGGTCTTACGATGATGGTCATTTAGGAATATCCAAAGACCCAAGACAATGTAAATGAAAACAAGATTCAGCTGCGGGTTTGTGCAAAAAAATATTTATGTTGCTGTTGTCTTGTGTTATGTTATGTATGTTATAAGGGGAAAATTGAGCCAGGCCACACCTTGGTCATTGATCATGACAGGATGATATATTCCTGTAACGTTATTGTAAACCTATACGATAGTCCTACAAAATGAAATATGTTATAAGCATGAACACAAAACAACACACAACACACACTCACACATGGGCATTTTCATTTATACTTTTGCCTTGTCATGCCAAGCTTTGACTCTATCCAAATTACAAAATGTGTATTCCTTCACAGTTCATTCTGTAGCTAAACCTTAAAATCTAATCCAATCCACTTGAAAAAAAAAGTTTTTTAGACCAACCAGATGTAAAAAAACACATTGGGCTAGAGTTAGTTTATAAGGTAAAACAGGGACCATAAATATATCAGAGAAGTCAATAAAAAATCGTAGGTAAATGCATGCATCAAGCAGGTATATAGCGTTGATTTTTTTGCAAATCTCGTTCCTGATTCCCACCATTCACTTCACCAGACCCAGCCACTACTCCGTTGTCTATGAAATGAAGTGAATGTGGATTGTGGATGGACATGCAATGGTTGAATTGATGGCACTTGATTGCCTTTATTATGCAAAAACGAATTTTTCATGTGTATGCACATATGTATATGTATAAATGCATGTGCTTTTCAGATAACAATATAAACACTGCAGTAAATATAGACCATTATGAGTCAATCTTTAACAGCATAGCATGCCGTCCTTCATATATCACACTGTCCGTGTTGTATTATGAATACAAAAATGGATACAAACACACACAATCCTAAAATTTGGATTTGTATGAAATAATAATTGATTGTGAGCTAGGCGATTCCATACATATGCAACTCTGTTAAAATGATTGATTTTAATAAAAAGCCTATTTCATTATGGTAGTTAAAATGTGTGGCTTGTCTGCTAAAATACTTGGAATTTTTGCGTAATAAGCCATTTCACATTTGGGTTTATGAAATAACAATATAATTACAGTTAAGGCAGGGTAATTGTGATTGTAAATCCATGTGTATAGTTTGCCTTTCCTTTGCTATTAAAAATATTTAAAATGTGGGTCTCATAAGTGGTCTCACCTTGACATAAACTGGGTAAAAATGTGTCTTTACAGTGGGTAATTTTCAACTGCAATTTGTATCAGACAATTGGCAAATAGGATGATGATGATGATGATGGGAGGGAGTGTTTGCATGCAGTTGCAGTATTTTTTCATGGGCAATAAGAGTAATAAGATAATGAGCAAATTACCACTTTTTCCAAGCAAACAGTACAGTTGCAGAATGATTTTTCAGTGGAATATATGTCCCATCATCCTGACTTTAACATTGCAAAAAATTTAAATGCAATAAAACTCGTCAATAACCATAAGAATGGTTATGGATCCATAAAATGTTTTGTTTCAAATGAATGAATGAAGGACTGCCAATATAAAACCGAGAAGCGCATTAAGCTTTTGCCAGACCAGATCAACATTTTTCGTCCCGGTCCCAGACTATTTGCAAATAATGTCTGAATCAAATCGAAGCTTGAAGAAGAAGGGTTGGTTGGTGGTGGATGGAGTAGAAGAGCTTTTTGAGATAACTGTATTTTCGCACGGATTTGCTGAAGAGAAGAGTTTTTGCCTTTGCCACCACCACCTTTCCTGACTTGTTTTTGGTAGAGATGGGTCTCCTCTTGTCAATGATGTCAATGATGATGATGGAATTGAAAGGGGTAAAGCAGTTAACATTAAAATTGTAGACGGTAAAAAGTTAATCTTCCGAAGCCAGTCTTTTTACAATTACATTGCATGACAGCCAATTTCCCATGCACACATTTAATGCAAACGTAAGCAAAAAAATGTATTACAAAAGACTTTAAAAATTTGCTGGGTAATGCAATCGAATGTATCAGCCATCATGGCACCCTTTTGCCTTTGAAATATGTCTATGTCTATATGAATTTGATAACATGATTTTATAGCTTTAGCAGCAGCAGCCGTCACAATACAAATTAAAGGTTTAGTTCAGTAGTTAGTTAGTGTGTATCTAGAAGGAGGACGAGCTGACGAACTCCGCCACTTTTTTGTCGTCTTATTCTTCATTTTGTTTTCAACTTGTCAATAATTTTATGGACCTGTAGAAAAAAAGGCTTGTTTTTTTTACTGAACCCTCAAATATAATGGTGTAGGTTTTTATAGCACAAAAAAGCATTAAAAATTGTATGACTTGACTAGCTGGCTCACTGTTCTGTTGTCCGAGGAGGAAAGAGTCTTGCTTCGATCTTCTAAGACAGACTTGCATGAGCATTAGCAAATTAGCCCACTTGACTTTTTCACAGGTGAGGACGGGTGCCAGTGCCAAGTCACTTATTGACTGCAACTCAATTTGCTCGAGTCAAAAGACAACAGCTTGAGCTGAAGATGGTAGTTTTCCAATGATAATGAAGGATGATGACCCAATCGAATGAGTTGATTTTTTTTGGATGACGAGTGATTAGAAGGGGTACGTTTACTCTGTCGGACAAATTATGCTCACACACTTGCCAATAAATCAAGCAAAAACAAATACATAAAATTTAATTTGTTGGACCGATGAGTAATGAAAAATAATCTTTTCTTGATTTTACGACCGTTGCAGTTTGCAGTTACATAATTCCAGATAATCCGCCATTAATTGGTACTCACACACAAATTTTCTAACAGCATCTCATTTATGAAACTATTGCAGGACTCATCTGTGGGAAATATTTTATTAAATTAGCTAGTATATAATGCGATATGGACTTATAAATTACTTTCAAAAGTGGAACTAAATATTTCTGGCAAAATATTCTTCAAATAATGTTGGTAATTGTTCCAAAACAGCTACTTTAGTAAATTTTACTTAGCATTTAAAATACATGTCACTTTTGTCACGTCAAAGTGACAGACTACCTGACTCCGTGTTAATAGGCCCTTTTAAATGATGATGATAATATGGCGATGATAATTCGTTTTTACTGTGTTCAGCAGACCGAAAGGTACATTACAGCAGGTTTGTTAGGTAGGTCAAGCCGGAAAAAGCGGAGTGCCGAGTCAACTGTAGATGTCTATGGTCGGTAATCATGGTGTATGGTGGTTTTGTTTGAGTGAGCCTGTATATTCTAACGGCTCTGTGCAATATTCAATTTAAGGAAATGGGTCTACTTAAAAACTTCTATTATTCCAGCAAAAGATCGTACGCGTCTAAATAACTGCAATGAAATAGATAAAGCATAAAGGAAGTATGATGCATCAGAGTTTCCTGCTTTAGTGTTTTTAAAAATACGTATGCAACATTTGAAGCATGTAAAAAAATTCCATGCATGAGAGAGAACTCAACTGGTCCATCAAGGTTGAATAATATAATGTAGGAAAGAAATACCTTAGTTGAGTTCGAGCAAAACATACATGAAACACATACCCGCATACGCAAACCACCTCATTCATTTTTTTACTGGTTTCCATTTTGCGGTTTCTTCTAACATCCGTTATCTACTTCACACTGGATTTTCTTTTTGGTATAGTATGATGGAAGTGTAATAGCTGATTGCTTCCGTTTGCACATTTTTTTAAAGCCGTAGTTTTACCTTTGAAAAAACTCTTAATGATACGAAAGTATACTTGCCATCTCCATCTCCATCCTCATCAAGTTTTAATGGCAGGCATCATCGAGATGAGCACTTTTGTTCATGGGGTGTATGGTAATGATTGCCTGTAAAACATTACTTTCGCTGATCTTCCATACTCAAAAACCGCAAAACGGTTTTTATCGGTTTTCCCTCGCCCACTTTCATTCAGGTGTCACCGCCGCCATTGTCATCATAAAATTGTAAATTGAAGTCATTTCATGGCAGGACAAAGTAGTAGCATGTATGGATTTTAACCTGGAGTCATCAACAAAGAAGCTAGTCAAAAAAATGTTTGGTGCTAAAAGCACTAAAATAAAAGTTTACGGGGGAAGGGCAGAAAATTGGAAATTTTTGTAAGATAAATACTCCTGAAAACAATGACTGCGCTTCTTCAATGAAGGTGAAACAAGGAGCGGTGGCGGTGCGGTGTCGTGTCGTGTCGCTAAAGAATTGAAGATACATATTTTATTCATGTTTTACACCCATGAAGATGAGCTAAGCTGCATATAAACCAAAACCATAAATGCTATATAGCGTTCCAAGTTCCAACATGTTGGCAAGGTCTTCTAGGATCATCTTCACGATTAGCCGTTCATTTATTCACACATAAAAATGCTAACTAGAAGGGAATATCATCATCATTTTTATCATCCTTCCTATTTTTTCATGCAAAAAATGCAAAGTGGCTACTTATACAGCAAAAAAAGAAACTGTTTACAAAAAAGTTAAAGAAGAAAAACTAAAAACAAGGCGAAGAAACCAAAAGAACGTGTCTAGAGAGTCTAGATACTAGATACGGAGTGTGTGGAGCGGAGCGAAGAGAATTGAATAATTTTGCAGATTACAAAGAAAAAAAAGTACAGCAAAGTAAACTCCACAAGAAGCATGTCACATAATATGTGGTAAAGTAGTAGGAAAAGGTGTGCAGGAGTACAAGTAATAAGAAGTCCAATTTACATAAATACAGCGTGTATAAAATGAACAAGAGAGTGTTAGTGAGTGAGAGAATTTCGTCATAGGCTTGGCGCAGCAGGCATGACATAATATATTTGAATTCATAAATCTTTTAGCTCCACAACTATGTACATGGAGTAGGTCTTTTTCTTCTGGTTGATGCGTAAAATGACATCATTTTATTGTAAATTCGTGTGAAAGATCAACCATAACACAACACGGGATGATTTGAGGAAAACAGTTGGCATTGGTTTGGTATTGGTTGGTTATTGTAGTATAGTTTATAAGAAATGTGACAGGGGTAAGTTAAGAAGAAGAATGACAGGTGGCTGGATAGCTTTTTCTGGTCATAATTCCGACGTTACGAATGGTTTGATACTTGGTAATAAAATGTATGACTAACAAAGAACACTTCTAAAATCTTTTCCAAAGAGAATTACATTGAATATAGAAAAGAAAATCAAAGTGGATTACTTTTTAGAAGCTAGAAAAGTATAAAAACTATATTACAATTGCGTGTTATTGATAGTTTGTCAAAGGCCAAGATCACGTTCCAAACTGAGCTATTCTAAATTGCCGTTTTAGGATGCATACCTTAATGGGAAACGAGATGAATTTAGATGCGTAAACACATTTACGAGGGTGGTTGAATTATGTTGAAGACAATATATATATTAATGATTCAATTTTCGACTGAACTGAAATGATTCGCTCAAACGTTTTCGGTAAAAGCTGTAAATAACAAAGGACAAGATCAAGAGTCACATTTTTGTTTTCAATTTTATGATGTAGGCATAAAAGTAACAAATGTTATGAGCCATTGTCAGATTTATTACACATGTTATAAGGACGGAAATGAAATTGAGTTTACGACGACGAGGATGAGTACGAGTTAACAAAAGCAAAACTGAAGCTCAAATACTAATATTTATTTATCTATATCTATAATACATATAATGACGTATCGATAACATTTCATTCTGCGAGTCAGCAACATAATAAATATGGCTGTCGGTGAATTTCACAAATCCATTATTATTATATAGTAAACGAAGATGTTTCCCAAATTACAATTGATGTCCAATTTATAAATCCGGCGGAATCTTAACAATGTGTCATTGTATTTGTATAAAAAGTATATTATGGCGATGGCAGCATCATGAATCAGTAGTAGCATCGCATGCCATTCCAAGTGTACAGATTCCGTCCCATCTAATCCAGTTGCGGAACACCTTTCATTACCTGGAAAGATCTTTTTCAATGTTATCGCATCAGAAATCAAACATCTGGCACACCTGACACGCAATCTTATTCCATCTATTCTTCTGATTGAGGTTAATCATGCCACAAGTGCTCAGCATCTTGAAACCAGTGGAGCAGTTTCTTTGTGCCATGCCATGCCATGCAGCTTCTCCATTCCATTCCAGCAGCTATCCGAAACCGCAGACGATTTGCAGTAGAGCTTCTGCTGATACAAAGTAACAGCAACAGCGTTAGCGTTTACGTTACACCCTATAATGATGCAAGTAATTTTTTAAACAAAAATATGTCTAGCAGATGAAAAGTTTTATTCACTTTCCATAAAATGCTCCCAGCTACCTGGTTTACTTTTCCGGTAGAGCGAGTTTCTGTGGCATTGAAAACCATAATCACTCTCGTCATCTTGGTTTGGTCTTGGTCTCCTCTTTCCACTCACTCTCTTCATTTTTGTCTTCGTATTTCATTATCAATTCAATTCTCACTTTTTCTTATACCATCATCATCACTCACACCACGTCACCCTATTTACTATTGAATGTTATGCTGATGTAAAAATGGACAAGGAAGCAAAACGGGTGGTTGCACGAGTCGGACTTGTCATTGAAAACACCACGGTGCATTACCGTCAACCACGTTTTTCTTGCTATTCATAGAACACGAAATGCAATGCAAAGTACATGATGTTCACCTGTGAGTAAACATGATACCGAAAGTGGTGGTGGTGATGATGATGATGACGCTGATGCACCCTTCCTTTTACTTGCTCAGCAAGCATCGTCATGATCATCACATCAGCATCACATACCTGTACTTATGTATCACCATCTTTGCCTTGTATTTTGTATCTTCTTCGTGTTTTTTTCATACATCATCTCTCCATCCCATGCCCCATTGGAGTTTACCTTCATTTTATATACTTCTTTCGTAGCCGACAGCAGCATCCTCGAAAATCGTGATTAGTTTGTTACTAATTTTTTGTAAGATGCAAAAAAACTATTTTTTTGTGTATCGTGGACTCTTTATTTATTTTGTTTGGCCAAAGGCTATTGTGTATGGACGTCAGTCCGAATAGGAAGATGGTTTTAGAATTCTTCTTATATCTATATAACTTTGTATTAGTTCATAGTTTGTTTTGTATATAAAAAAGCTTCACTTGAAGTTTGAAGGAACATCAAACAGGCCAAGAAATAAGAGGAATAGTAGGACCAGACTAGCGACCAGCTTCATTCTTTTTTATGATGTTTGTTACTTTTGTTATTGTGTACAAACACAGGTGAATGTGCATAGTACAGATAATGATGATATTCCAGGCAATATAATGAAGGCATGATGATAATAATATGTAATCAAATATTTCAAGGATAAGAGAGAGAAGTGACTGTTAAATGCATGCCTCTTCATTTCTTTTCTCCCTTTCTTCATTTTGAATGTTTCATGAACTGAAACAACCATTACTAAAAAAAGACAATGATGTAATGGATTTCTTCGTGTATATACAAAATATACGCTTGTATGCATTTTTCTGTCAACAATCTTGTGCTCAGCATGAAGTGAAGCTTGTCTGCTATAAAAATTCCTAAGGTTCTTCAGGAATTCTTTGTTGAAGATGGACGAATGCAAAAAAAATTAAGAGTTGGATGAAATAAAGAAGGCTATAAACATTGTAGGAAGAAATTTAATATTCCTCGCCATTTCCACTGATATAAATGGTGGAGGTCTCCCACCGGAACTGGCCTAATTTGGTTGCTGTTTTGATTTTCGATCCAACGAACAAATTAACCTTGAGAGGAAGAGCAAATCTAGATGTTAAGGTCACATCAAATGCTATATATGATAAATGAATGATCAATTCCGTTTTCATAGTCCCTATCTATGCTCCAGCCAAGAGTTTCAGTCGATATGAATGGCTGAGGAATGCTTTTGTCGGTAGGGACGGCTTGGCACGGAAAAATAAAAATGAAAGCACCCGTTTGGCAGATATTTACTCTCGTTCCCGTAATGTGCTCTACATTTTAACATTGGCATGTCATCAGTTTCTTACATATCGTAGTATTAAAGATGCAATTTTTAAAAACAATGTTTAAAACGACGCAATATTTCTTACGCGTGCTCTGCGAAGCAAGATAGATGTGAAGGTGCCAGGGATCTGGTTATAATTGTGTTTAGATTCTTTTTACAATAATTATTTTATGACGTTTTATTGGGCAGATGAAAACAATCTGCTTTTTAAGTTTGGAACCAATACAACTTTCCTTTTCCCTTGCAAGTTTGTCCTCCTCCTAATAATTTAGTTTTAGATTTACATACAAACTGGAGCAACTGTAAAGAATATATTATGCAGTTCCTTGTATATAATACATTTATGATTATGATTGACCATGCAGATACTACAAGTTTGAAGTTTTAAAACACAAAAATCGTGATCAGAATAGCCTATTACAGAAACCAAGCAAATATAATGCGAGAATGATGACTCTAATGATGAGACAAGACAAAAACAGATTTTTTTAAAAAGATTGATGATTTCTCCTCTATTCAGTTATAAACTCACATCAAACATCCGACATTATCTTACACTCACCAAAGGAAATTGTTTCTAATGAGCATAAGATGATGGATCACGAAGCATTCAGTTTGGCTGGAGAATATGTCTGTATATACTCACTTCCCACATTTTATGTAGGTCACTAGACGCTTCTTCTTTCAAACTTGAGAGGAGCAACTATTAAGTACATGCATTCACATTTCATAATGTCAAGTTGTAGTGAGAGTGACGAAGATGATTACTTTTCGTGGAAGTAGGGTAAAGAAACTTGGATAGTTGGAATGTTTTTGTGGAGTCATGCATGACATAATGTAAATTAAAAGTGGGAACGCAAGTGCACTTTTTTCATGAAATAACAAGTGTACCTAGTTTTACAAGATTGGATGCACGGAACGCGGAACATCAAAAGACATGCAAGCGTTTGCATCATCGCATATCCCAGCGTAGCGTGTATAGAATATCAATCCAATCCAAATATGCACTTCAATATTCCCAGTGAAAGTGTATATTCATGATCACTAAATCATCATCAGTTTTTTTAGAACAATGCATCTATCTCCCCATTTTTTTATCTGTTGTTGAACAAGTGCTTTGCTCAGAAAACAAAACGAATTAATTTGATGTAACTTAGATGTTTATCCTCATCATCATCATCATCTTTTCTTTTGAGAACATCGTGAATTTACAATATAATATAATGTACTTCTCCTGCACAAAAGGATCTGATAAAAAAAATGTAAAAAAAATTAAAGAACAAAAATTTTTGATGAATTGCGCAGATTTGTGTAAGCCATGTAAATACGCTGGAACCATAAAGCGCACTCTTATACTCACTTATATATACAAATATAATTTAATGAAGAATCATCCTCATCCTCATCATCATGAGCATGAGCATGAGCAAACGGAGCAGGATAGTTGATAGTCAGTGTTATTTTTTGATAATCTATCGTTTTGTGTGGTACCTAATTTTTTAATCACGTAATACACTATTCTTGGTCATCATCATCATCAGCATAAAAGTTATTTAGGTATGTAGGTTTCAGTTGGCTGTTGGCTGTGTTTTGTAGCGTACCTGTCTGCCTGCATTCCTTAAGTAATCAACCAAGGTCAAAGCTGTCTCCTTTTTAACCAGTTTTTTTTCTGTTGCTTCCTACCAACAACTTCTCATATGCAACAAAAGCACACTATTGACTATACCACTTGTACATAACAGGGGTTCTGCACTTTTCTTAAGCGCAAACATAAATAGTGATCATCTTTTTATGCTAATAATTGTGCGCAGCTCTGACAAATGAAAATGAAGAAGACACACACAAGACAAAAACAAATTAATAACAAGTGTGACTCCCCATACTCATCATGTGTTATCATCATATGTCATCACTGAAAATGAATCAGATGAGTGAGAAAGATTAAATGCCTAAGTGGTTTCGTTACTTCTATTTTTACCAATAGCAATAATAGCTCGCTCCTATATATTCTTCATGAAAACAAAATATTAAGTGATGCGAACTACATTTCACTATCTTTCTAGTTTAGTCTTATAGAACACTTTGAAAATCTGTGTAATTCAATCTGGATGAGAATGATTGGAAGCAAATTTCAAAGCTCCTAATTTTGATTTGTTTGTTTGATCATCGATTGATCTATCGATAGAAGAATACTTCTTGATTTAGTTCATCATCATTGCTTCCATTCCAGGATTTTTTTACATCTCTCCCACCGAATATGCCTAGTTGATAGCATATAAATAACATATTTTGACAGAACGCTACAACCTAGTATATTTTTTACATCTTTCAAAATCCTAAAATGGACAGTGGGTTAAAAAATGTATTCAGTTTTTGTAAATGAAATCAAAGAAACACTCCTAAAAATTTGTCATCGCTCATTATACAGTAGTAAACTTTGGAATACTTGATCATACTTTTGAATTGAAACGTTTTGGTTTTATTGATTTGTGATTTGTTTGTCATTCTGCAATAAAATTTCATATGTATACAATACAATACATCCTAATATAAATATATAATGAAAAGGAGATTTGGTAACCTCAAGATCAAAATCGAGGATAGGATGACTATGTAGAAAATTGTGATTTTTTCTCTCTATATCCCTTTGTGATTTACTGCTTCATTCGCCTCACGAATGAGACCTCTCTTTTTCGCTAGTCATAAAGGTAAACAATTGTGGATGATTGAAATGGCAAATTTTTACATGTTTTTAGATTTGGATGAATGCATGTGATGATTCGATGATGTCTTGCTTGTCATGACTTTGATTATTCGGGTAGTTAGCAAAACTAGCGATGTAAAATGAATTATTTCTTTGTAGATATGATAGAACATTGCATTGCGATAAATAAAAAAAAGTGAAGTTAAGTTTCATGAGCAAATTATTCTATTCAATGTGATGCATAAAAATAGGTATCGCAAAACAAAATTCTACACTACATAATTTTGATAGTAGGTACATATTAAACACATTCTTGTGAACAATATGGTACCACCGACAAGTCGAATTAACCTTTTGCCCTTGCCATGCCACGTTGTTGAAAAAGTGGAGATTGAATCGTGAAAATTGGATTGTGCATGAATAATGAGATTTTTACAACTTTTTACATAACCAACTGGAAACTGACATAAAACGAGGTTTGGTTTTGGTCGTATTTTTAGTCTTACAATATATATATATATGTACATAGTATCACAAGGCATAAATGCATGACGTAGTTGTAGAACAATGTTATGTATGAAAAAAGCAGCCATCCCGATATAAATATAAGAGTTTGCAAAGTGAAGGACGAGGACGGAAATTCTTGTACTTCATACTTGTCAGCTTATTTATATTATTACAGCCTATCGATAAGTCTAATCGGAATTTCATTGTTGATATGCATATTATAATGCAGTTGCTTGAGAGAGTACCTATGTAAATTCTCGTTGCAGAATGCAACGTAGAATATATGCTTCAACCAGTTTGTTATACTGCAATTTTGCAGGAAAATAGAGCAAATCAAACGATGATTTATGTATACGTTGCCTATGCAGTCTTTTGTCCACAGATATTCAAAAAAAATGTCGATTTACTTACTTCTTACAGGTTTTCATTTGATGTATGATACCAAGCTCTAGTTTTCCAGGAAGGAATGTGCTAGTAGAACTCTTAAAATGTGCCATCTCAACTTGTTTCTACAAGACTTGATAAAAGCTACTTCCTTTTCTGTTTGTTCTTCACTGCTCTATAAAAAAAATGCTGGATTTCCTAACATTTCATACATGCCGTGTCCTTGATCTAGCTCACTAAGTAAATGTTTTACTACAAATTTTGATGTTGACGGGAATAAGCCTCAGGAGAGCATTTTTTATTATTAAAGTTTTATGTTGGGAACGATAAGTTGTATAGCAAGTCAGGAACTTATGTTAAACAATGTTGCGTCTTAGTCTTATGTACGCGTCTTACTATGGTTGCATGAAAAAATATGCTAAAAAGTTGCACGCATATTTTATTCTTAGAAGCTGACTAAGTGAGCGGTTTGTGCCTGGCACTAGTTTAGTTATTTCACCTTCACCTTGTAAAATATTTGTCAGTGTCAGAGACCAAGAGTTTTAAATAATGTATGTACATATCTGAATGGGTGGGAGGCGTACATCATTGCATAATATTTTCAACTATGAATAATTGGATTCTCCAGATTTGGAATTGTGCTCTTCATTACTTGATCTACTAAGCTTTAGTTATTGGTCTGAGCTGACCTTGAAAACTGATTTTAAAAAAAAAGTGATTCCAACATGCGGGTTTGGCGGCTTTATAAATATTCATTTATTTTAAATAAAATCCTATGTAGTAGGTTTCAATTACATTTATTAGTTCGTCTTTGCAGTCATCATTCTTTAAATACTAAATATAGAATATTTTGAAAATAGTTGGCGGAAAAATATCTTTTGAAGACAATTTTTCCGTATAAAGAAGGAGATTGTCCGCTAACTGATCTACTGGAAACAAGTTTCATTTTCGCATTCGCTTTGCCAAGTATTACTTGGAAGGAAAGTAGAAGTATTTAGCATGAGATAATAATTGTGTTTGACATGTGGCCGATAAGAACGTGAATAAAAAGTCCACATGAAATTGGTTATCATGTCATCAGAAGCAAATCGTAATTTCAGCAGTTCCCAGCTTTGGAGTGAATGAACAACGTAATCTAAAAACTTTTGATCGCATGACATAGAGATATGGGATTGTTTCATTTGTTAACGAGATTTTCTACGAGACTGGATTATTAGTGCCTAGTGCTATCATGTGTCTATCTTACATTACATGCACTCGATGCTCGCACTCTTTTGTTGGACAAGGACATGATGGATAGCCACATGCGAGTTTAGTGTCCTGAGAACAAATGAATTAATCAAAAAAAAAGAAGAAATGTAGGAAAAAGAACAGGTGTACTTTCTCTTAAAGGAAGGTTGAACACGCAAAGCAAATGCAAGAATGAAACAATATGGGTCTGTTTCATATAACTTCCTAATGTGAACACATTAGGTTACAAAGAGCTCGCAAGTATGTTAAGGTATTTTATTGAAACGCACACTCATGAGAAACATAATATGTGAAATTGTGATGTGATTGAGAAATGTGAGTCACTAAGACAAATCCCACGAAAAAACTCAAGAAGATGATGAACTAACGTTTTTGCACATTGCCTGTTCGTGTTCGCAAAGTCCCAAATCTTAATCCATCTTTTACCTCATCCCGTCAACAAAGCTGTGGAGAATTTGTAGAAAAAAACTGTATAATTTACGTAGCAAACTTAAGTCCAAAATCCAGTCTAAACCAGAAGTTGGATAATACTTATTGTAAATCTCATTGCATCCTTATCCTCACAAATAATTACTTATGATTTTTTTTCTACTTGCTATCATAACTCCTGTCAAGTTATGAAGGCATCAAAAATCAAGAGAGAAAATTCATCAAGTATTTAAGTACTTTTATGCTAATAACTACCTCGTGCCATTTCCTTTTTTGTGGCAATTAAGGACAAGCTAATTACCCCCTTTGAAGTACTCCTCAACTCATCCTCACAATTAGTTCATAAAGCTCTCAACCACCATTTATCCAATATTGTTACCTTGTTTTCATCATTTGCATATATACTTACGCATTATTATTCCAACACCTTTCTAACCGTATCTTCTTCTTCTTTTTACGTAAAAAAGATACATAAATTCAAAATTACTTAAATACCATCCATCACTTCACTGACTCATCATCATCATCAGAGCATCCACAATAATCCACATTTAACTCCTGTCACTGCAATAAACTTCCATAAAATTTCGCTCTCTTCTTCTTCTTGTATTACGAAAGCCATATAATAACTCACAGATTGTGTGAGTAACAATCAGATTATTCCTCCTAAATCATATAACATATTATTATGATATTATTGCTTTGATACTGTAACAGTAGCCAGTGAAAACGAGTCGACTGCCACCATCAGTCAAAAGAATCAGAAGGGATAATTTTTAAATATGATACTATACAATATAATGGGTACGTAGTTTAGAGAAAAATGAAAGATTATCAATTCATTTGACTATTTTTTTCTTCTTCTTCTCTTTCCTGAAACTTCAGCAGCTACTCAACTACTTTTACTATCATTTGTAATTTTATATATTTGATATTACGTTACATACAGGACACCTCAAATCTGTCAGAGAATTCATTTAGTTTGTAATACAAGTTATTATTATGAATAATATGTTTCATTGGCTCTTTCTTCATTTTACTATCACATCACACTCACACACAGTTCACAAAAAAATTGCAGAGTTGCAAAAATATGATGATGGGATGTGACTGAAAGAAATGCTTGAACGTTGGAAACAAAAAAAATCACAAAATAGAAAGATTTGAGAAGGCGGTTACTGTCATAAAACCATTGTTGTTTTATGATTATTACCGTTAATACATGGTTGATGGTGTTTGATGAAGAATGGCAATAATAGTAGTACATATGGCAGTTGGTGAAGAAGGAGATTTTTTTTTATATTTTGTCTTGTCGGCGCATCATAATGTCTCCACAATTATTAGGGTGCATATACCTGTGGAAGAGTAATGATGTGATGATGATGATTATCATCATCATTATGATGAATAATATCGCCAAATCATGACCAACTTTGTGATTCATTTCATTGCGAACAACCATTGCACTAGAATGACAGACACAAGAAAAATTATAATAGTAGTAATAACACAGCAAATAAAAATTCCACAATACAATAAAAAAAAGGGCTCTATGGTGGAGCCTTTAAATATGTCTGTGTAAAAATTTGATTTGAAGAGAATACAATTTTTCTTTGCTTTTGCCTACGCCTACCATAAAGCTTTATGTTTTCAAATTGCTGAAATGATATGATGCATCCCTTGATTTCAACGTTTCTCTTATATTAAACAACTTCCTCTTTTGTTTTATACAGGTTCAGGACTACATAATCTTGTGATAGTTGAAGATGGAGGTGGAACAGGAGGAGGAGGAGACGGAAAAGCGTATTCTTATGACAATCCAGGATTTATTGACGAGTCTTCGGAAGCCAAAAGTAAGTCAAATGATTTTTTATATTTTTTGTATTTATTCTCAATTCTCCCAAAAACTGGATAGCATAATTTATTAAGTACATATTTCATGCATTCCTTAAGTGATTTTTTTGTTGATAAGTAGTAAATTCACTGGGAGGTAAGGATTTAGGATCCGGCAGCATTTAGCAGTCAATCTAGTTGACTGATATTGATATTAAAAAATTATTACGGTCATTTCAAACCGTAATCTAGGTGAATTACGACATAACATGGGATGGGATGTGTAGCAAATGTACGGAAATGTAGGGTAGAGAGATAAGGCTTTTAAATATATTGTTTCTTTTTTTCTTCATTTCTTGGAGTTGGAGAGCATTTAAGGAATAGGTCGAACGATTATGTCGCCGGAGGCTGGTTAACTAATAATATAAGGATCAAGTGGTTTTTTAATTCTCCGCGTTGAGTAGTGTGTGCCGACGACGTAAAGAATCAAAGACCGTTGCGTTGTATTGCATTGCATGAGATGATTGCTAGATTACGCATGTAATATATCGGATTCATTTGACAAGGAAATTCCTTAAACTTGAACAAAGGGTATATGGTATACATTAGGGTCTACTGTGTGGCATGATGATAATTCATTGAAACCTGTAAGAAATTTCACTACTGTTACGTTAAGGATAAAGAAAACTTGTTAAAGTCAAAAGTACGAAACGAAACGTATCTACACACAATATCATACCAGCATCATCACAGCATAAACAAACCAACCAAAACCAAGCCAAACCACATAATAGAATAGTTGAGAGTAGGGAAGATGTATTGTGAAGCCGCAACCTTAAGAGCCATTCAAAACATAATAAGAGATTCATAAATTCCTACGTTATGTGAATAATTATTTTGATTCAACTAGAAATGGGTTTGGCCATCACCATCATCATCCTGGGCTGGTCATAATAATCCGACCACTTTATTGCTATAAACGTACATGTTTTCTTCTCGTATGCAACTTAAAGGATATTATTTGAGTTACGATACGATACGATACAACTTATTGCAACAACCAAACTACTTCTTAATATACAAAGTATACAGAAGGCGCAAGACAATGCATCTTTTTTACCCTTTTGTCATATCACCAACATAACATCGGAATACGTGACCCCATCGCTTCTAGACATGTTAGAAATTAATGCATTATCTAGGGCATTAATATTCTACTCGAGTTTCTCCCCGTGTGTTCCTCCAATTCATAGTAGATAAATGAGAGCCTGAAAAAGGTGAGGTAGTGTAGTGTATAGTGTGATGTGTGTGTGAGATACTTAAAAATAAATTTCTAATTAAAATATTTTTGGGTAATTGCTTGTCCCGCTAGAGAGAAAAAACAGATGAGAATATGAGAGAAGGGAAAAGATTGGTAGCTCTCATCATTTCATAATGTAATTCTGAGGTTAGAAGCTAACGTCTTTCGGCAGTGGAGAAGAGGGCGAAGAGGTTGCCCCAAATTATGCAAACTGTCAACGTAAACCAGTAGGCACTGATGTGAGGAACAAACTTGAAATTCATAAACTGTACCTGTTACACATGCGGAAGTTTGTGAAGAAAACAAGGTCTACGTTTTAAAAAATTACAAATGGAATTGGTTTGTTGTGCAAGTTCAACCTCCATTTTACATTCCCAATTTTTCTTAAAATATTAGCGTACAAGTAGATACCATCATTATTGTATGCTTAAAATTTTGGATTTGGATTTGGAAGTGTTTTCTCTACGACTTCATTTCACGAAATGAGAGGGAATTCTCTATAAGCCTACATGAGGTGTGACTATCATAATCACATCTCCAAACATGAGCATAATAATCATATAGTATAGTAACAGCTATTAAAATCAAATGTCAGAACGTCCATCTCTCTCACTCCGTCCACTGAATAAATTCTCACTTTCGCATCCCCTCATATCACACTGCTATTAAGTCTGCGATGAATAAAAAACAAACTGAAGATTTGCAGACAAGATAAGTAGACAGACAATCCAAGATCAGTCACTGCCTAGTCACTTATTATTACAGTTTACACACCTAAAACCTAGTATTTTCAAAAATCCATATTGTTTCATTTCATCATCATCATCATCATCATCATAATATTCACATGATGACGTGACATAAACGAAGAAAGCTTTGATATGATGTGTGTTATAAATATACATATTGTTGCATATAATATAGTGAATAAAAAGGGCTGGTCGGCTTTTCAACTTCTTTTTTCTTTCGCATCTTTCTCTCTCTCTCTATTCAATTCACGGCGGCTTCCAAAAAGATTACTCGTAATCTTTAAGAGGTAGGTAGTAGGTTCCCCACAAAGATGGACTAAGCATACCTGTCATTTCTTCCAACTAATTAGCCACCATCTTCACTCATTTTCTCCTTTTCTCTTGCCCCCTCTTCGTCTTCTTCTTCCTTCCTCCTCCACACACACACAAAAGGGAAAAGATTGATGGCTAAAAATTGTTCATTAGAAAATATGCGCCAAATGACTCACGACTTTGGTGTTTCGTTTTTCAAAGATAAATGAAGCTTACATGATGAGCATAATATATATTCACCCTGATTTGAGCAATTAATCAAGACGGCAAAGAATAATAGAAGATTTTTATGATTTAATGTGTTTTGTAGAAAAGGAGAAAAAAATATGAGTTTACTGCCTTAAAACATATATTTTTACATCCCTCACGTAAAATTCATTTCTTTATAAAAAAAGTTAATATAGCTGTTTTATATTTATGACCTCTATTCATAAAGCATATACATACACACATACATGTACAAACATCAAGTGTATTATATTTTATATCCACTACACAAAAACTGAAATGGAATAAATTAGCTGTCAGGTAGGAATCTGCAGTTAGCTGACAGACATGGCTTCAGTTAAAAAGAACAACTGATTGGTAACTTGCTGGCCAGCTCCGACTTCATATTTGTTATTTATGTATGTAAATACTAGTAAATACACATATAGCTGGTTCTACAAAAAAAGTGAATAGGCCAAGGCGCATATAAGAATTTTTGTATGTACATAAGCAGTAAGTAGTAAGTAGCCTTTGTTATAAAATGGAAAAGGGAATTTAAAGTGCATGTACATTCTACATTATAGTACGTTCGTATATATCATCAACATAATAAGGAAAATGAGATAAGTTATGGGATATTTGAAAGAGGGTGACAATAAAGGTGGAATTTTTAGGGAGAGCCATGAAGCCAGGGTCAGAAGGTTAAGGAGAGTTTTGTTATGTGCGTATGGATAAGAATCATGACTACAATGTCAGAGTCAGGCATGCAATGAAATGAAACGAAATGCTTACACAAAATGAATGAAAAATACTATGTTTGATGTTGGCACAGGTAAAGCTTGCACGATATTTCTTACGATTAGTATGATATGATGGCATGGCATGGCGTTGCATCGGAATGGAAGCAGAACCTGATGTGATGTGATGTGATGCAAAAGAACGCGTGTAGCAATGTGGTTTGGTTTTAAACAAAGTTTTTTCTCTCCCTTTTCTTCTTTATCAGAATGTGAAGATAACAAGATGTGTAAGTAATACTTGTGGATGAAATGAAATGCACATTTTTCTTGCTATTATGTTATTACAAGTACTTTACTGAATCTGAAACTTTTGGACATTAGCATGTAAAATGAGACGTAAATTTGTAGACCTATTCAAGTCAAGTCAACATGTGTTATAGAATGTACTGATTTTGAATGCAAGGTCAGCGTCGTCAAACATGCAAGCATGCAACTTGCGATTAGATCAGATAAGTATGAGCTCATACCAGCACAGGGTAGTAAGCTAGCACTAGCCTTAGTGGTGCATTATCCAATTATCCATAAATATTTAGTAGACTGAAAACAATATGGAGACGAGTTTTCCCAGCTCTTTGGCATTATGTAATCAGCCAAGACCAGGGCAGGAAGATGATAAAAATGCAGTTTACTGCAGCAGTATACCTACTTAAAATCCTTTTTACACTCATATTCTGTTTAAAAAACATTGTAGGTGTTTGTTTGCAAGTGGTGTTGCATGCTTATTCACTAAACTACCTGAGATTTTTAAACCCTGCATCTTGCTTAGTGCATGAGTTCATCTCACTATCTGTATGTTTGAAATGGAAGTCATTTTTTAAACTCGAGAATCTGTCTCATCCCCTATCCAATAAATAAGTCAGTCAGCAACGTTCTTGCTTAAACTGTGTCAGTAAGGTAACGAGAGTGAGTGAAGGAAAGTATGTTGGAGTGCATAATATCCGTAATGGTTGTAGTTGTAATAACCATGTCATTTCCATTAAGAGTTTTGGTCGCATTACAAAGTCCACATGACGTACTCTTAAAAGTTAATGTGCTGATGATGAATGCAAGATGTGGTGGTATGGTGGTACTATGAGGTAATCTCGGGATAGATAAAACTACGCGAGGACTTTTTAAGCACTTGGGTTCTCTACACAATGTTTCTCTAAACATTCCATTCCATAGATCACACAAGGTCATCATCATCACAATTTAGTTTCATTCCTCACAGGTTCATTCTTTCATAACATTTTCAAGTCAAGCTAATAAACCAGAGCCAGGTGAGTGAAATGGAGAGAGATACGGTGCCTAATGAACGGTAAATGAGCGCCATTATTGAGACTTGAGAGAGGACTTGAAGTATTTATTACATACTTTGTTAATCAAGAAGAAGCATATTGTAAAAAGTCTTAATGAAAGTTGCACTTAAATCATGTTTTGAAGTTGACAAAATAATAACGTTCCAACTCTAAATTTGAGATAAGTTCAGAAAAATAGTAATAATGGTTACATTTACACTACACAGAAGCGTCCTGTTTCAAGCTCAGCATACCACCGGAGCATTATTTTGTTGGGATTGGATAAAAACATCAAAGTTAAAGTACTTTTGTGCTTGAATATGTTGTTGTTAACAAAATGCAGTATAATATTACATTACGATTCTAATCTAATATGACTTTTCACCTCGTCGACGGAAATTATATATTGTATTATGTCGTCGTTTTCCGTACAAACGAAATTGATTTTTATGAAAGAAGCATTGTTTACAATTTTACACAATATGCAATATAGAGAGAGAGAGAGACCCAAGCAAATTATCATCGTAGCTGCAGCTAATCATCATAAATGTGTTTATTACATAACTTAACTTGCAGTTATGAATACATAAACATAAGTATATATTGTACATTCAAATGAATGAAATATTAATGCAGTATACTACACTAAGACCTCACGTACATTTTAATGCACTTATAATGGAGAATATGAGTCTTATTTCTTGTGTGTGCGTAACTGTGACAGAAAAATCAGCTCAGGAGCTCCCACACTAATTGTTTGCACCCATTATTCCACATTCCGTAATAAAAAACCTTTTGTCTCAAAGTCGTAATAATGAAATTATTATCTGTGAAGAGTTTGAGATTTTGCTGTAATAAATTCATCTCGAGTTATCCACCTTTTCACACTGAAGGTGAAATATATATCTTCTTTTGTTTACCCGGAAATCACAAAAGAATGCAATCAGACTTGACTTAATTAATTTATGATAATTTTATCAAGTGTGATAATATTATTGCTATACAAGCTATTTGAAGCACGATAGGAGAATAATTATGGTACAATAAAATTAATATTGCTTGTTGATTTGCCTATATAGATACACTCACGATCAGTTGGGTATGCTTGCTACCTGCAATTTCAGAACTATACTACTTTGATTTTGATAAGGTATATCGCAATACTAGAAAGAAATTGCCTACTTTTTTTTGAACATCTCAATTCGTCTCTAAACAAATTTTGAAATAATTGCTTTTGAATATTTCAATTTTATTAGTCCTATTTAAATAAATGAATGCAACGGGAAAAGTTGACTATATTGATGGAACTATTTGGCAAACTGTTCTTAACCATATCATCATTTTTTTGTCATTTTATCAACTACATGCTTAAAACTCCCAAAACATTTTCCTTAATGAACAAGTTTTGAATAGTAGCTTTTCTGTCCGTGATGATAGAGAGATAAGTATCTCACGACAAAACGTAAATGAGTGTAGTTAATAAAGACTCACTCAGCCAAAAGTTTATTTGCAAGCAGGCAGGTAAATTGTAAATGCATTCCATAATACTTCCTTGACTCGTTCTCGTTCCTTCATTTGTACATAGTAAATATATACGTACGTAGTTAGTTTTGGTGAAGCTGAGGTGAAATGAAAATATGAGACTTAAAAACAACAAACACAATTACACAGGACTATCACTCAAAGCCGAAGAAGGAATAACACATATATTCTTTATATTGCTAGTGACTGATATCACTTATGTACGTATGCCTACTTGAGTTTCTGAAAACTAATATGTATCATCATCAGCATCTCATCATCACAATATTATATAGTAGATAAGTGAGCAGTACCCAAAGCTAAAATGTTATATAGTATCCCTATTTTCTTTAGTTTTCTCAAAAATTTTGTTTGTTAGAAAAAGAGAAAACTGGTATTTCTTTCGAGTGAACTCACGTAGTAGCTAAAGTAAATACCATAAATCTTTTTTGTTGTAGTAAATAAAAATTCGGATATGAAATGAAATGAAAGACTACAACTATGTATATAGCTTTTTAGCACTAATCTACTACTACTCTGACGCTTAACTGACTTATCAGTGAGCAAGTAGCATCCAATCAACAAGTTTTAAAGAGTTTAAAAAAATTGTTGTTTATTTCTTAAAACTGCATATTTATAGGGGAAGAAATACGAATATTTTGAATTTTTTGGACATCTGCGTGAATGTGATTGACTGATAACTTTGATTAGCTGAAGACTTCTTAAAGTTTGAATTGAAAACAAAGTCGTTTCTCAGTCAGTCCTAGGGCAAATATTTATCAATCAAACCAGTCGTTCCGTAGGGGTAATGTATAATGGTAATAATACTGTCAAGTGATTAGTTCATTGGGTACAAAATATTATTTATTAGCAATGATAATTGATTATCACAAAATTACGTACAAATTGGTCAGTATTAAAACTGTTTTGGTAACATAAAAGTCCATATATATTGATTTCATGACATTTTCAAGCTCTAATAAGACTGCTTCATGCTAAGCTCTTTGCGTTTTATGGCATTTCTTCATAGGATTTTTATTCTGAAGGATTAGATTAGGAAAGGAATGGGATCTCAAGGAATCCTCCACTAGAGGCAAAAGATAATATCCATCAAAAGGAATTTTCTATCTATCTGACAGGTCACGCAACAAAGTTTACATATCTCTTCCATTTTCAAACAATTTAAAACTGATTGATTACTGATTGATAGAGTCGATTGGAAAGAGAGGCTTATTAGAGTATGTTCTTTAGGCATTCCACTTTTCCTTGAAAATACCACACCAAACCACGTCGTATATCGTATGTACTTATAATTTAAAGATATGTATTAAAACCAGCGAACGAGGGATCAAGTATCGTCTTAAGTACTCACCATCTCTCTTTGCACTCACCTCGACAGATAACCATTAAAATTCTTGAGGATTTCCCAAAGTGTTGTTAGCAAGCAAAAGCTCATCATGAAACATTCCCATTAGGTTCGAAATTAAAATTAATGCTTACATCGCATCGCATTGATCCCATCATAGCCTACTTGCTACTATCATTGATTTCATCAATACGTTTAAAAATTTTGTTTGCATAACATGAGCATACTTGAGCAAATTGATTGTAAGTGTCAAAGGGGATTAATAGACTGCTGCTTTCGCTGCAGGAGGTTATGCTAATAAACAAATTTTGTTTAGTTGAATTTGAAGCTGAATGAACAAACATTAGCAGTCATCCACTCAGGTAGCAGGGTCTGCATCTACCCACACCACAACACAGCACAAAATCCAATTGAATGGAACACGTCCGCATCAATATTGAAATAAGATGATAATAACCTATGATGAATTATACAATATTGGCAAGCATTTAGGACCGGGATTACTCATTGAAGAGCAATGTAACTTCAATAGCTACTTTTCTCTTAAATGAGTTTCAATTGGAAGCAGCAGCATTGCCGGCTTATTGAAGGACTCGCCCTAATTCCCACGATCCCTGATTGATCTTAAGCAGAATTTTAATGATGATTGACCTAAATGAAGGGCTTTTACTTACAATAGCTCTACCAGCACATGTCACATAACATAATGTAAAAGTAAAGTGGATTTAATTTGCCACTTACGTAATGTCATTGCATAACAAAAATATCATCCACTTTATGATTATCCTTTGATTTGGTTAAATATGGAAGCGGAGTGATATGACAGGACAAGGTAAAATCATTATGAGAAGACACTTCATATTTCAAACCAAATATCCACATAATCCTAACTACAATTTCTATATAGTCTAGTGAAACTCAGCTATCGATTTTACGTTACTGCCACCTTTCTGTCTCCCTTTATTATTATGGAAAGCCACATTATTATGAAGCAGTTTACTCCATTAAGCTTATTAAACACACCGTGTTTATAGGATGGCCTGCCAAAAATAAAACTCCGCATTATTGGATAATGCTCCCATTTAGTTTTATACTGACTATAAGCCTTGTGACCTCCTCCCTTTTCTCATTTTCTACAAAGCTTTTCTGTAACTGCAGCCCTGTCTTTTGGCTTGACTTCGACTTGACTTGACGTTTGCCTCACTCACTCTTTTGTAGAGAGAAACACTTTAAACGCAATATGGTGATTATGATAATGGCAAAAACCTGTGCAATTTTTCCATCAAAGAAATTGCACTGTAGTACTACAACATAACTTATTACATTCCCTGATTTCCCTCTCTATAATATCCGTCATGTAAATGTACATATTTAATACCGACCATAATGATATGATGGCAATGCGATGTTGATTTGATGTTGAGGTCAAAGCATGACTCTTCTTACCTCCTTTCCTCAAGACGATGCGATGCGATATCGTATATAGATACTTATAAACGAAGTGATAGTGAGAGTAGCCTCTTTATAATGCTATACTATTATCCCTGTCCCAGTCTTATCTTCATTGCTGGCTTGGCTTGCCTACTATTTAGTAACTCCTACGTTTGATTGGATAGCTGTTAGCTTAACTAAAGTTTCTCATATCAAAACTGACCATGCATTCCGTCACTTCATAACATTTGTATTTACTTTCTGCTAATAACGAGCTGACTGACATGACGCAAAGCCATGATGGTTGGACATTCAGTTGCAGTTTGGGTTGTGCATTGTGGTATCAAAATCAAAACTAGGTAGTCTTCTCAATCGCCAATGTTTCTCCCCAAAATGAGTGACTGACTGACTGAAATTACACACATATCACGTCTAATCGGAGGAAAATCTGTCGAGCAAAATTTTTTTGTGCCACTGCTGCAACTACTACTGACTGAATAGCAAAAATGTTGGTGTTCGTTCGTTTGGTTGACCAGGTGAGTTATGTTGGTCTGCCCGTGTGTTTAAGATATGTATGTACATCACATCACGTCATTCATGACACTTTGTAAGAGCTGTCAAGTTTATTGAATAACCTTTCATGTTATTCAACAACCGGAACTTGGCTAATGACATGATGGGTATTTTATCGTCAAGATTCCCATGGGCTTATTTTTTTATACTATCAATATATAGTAGCATGTTTTTTACATACTATTAAGATTTGATATTTGTAAACTGTGCCTGGTCTGGTGCTGGTGCTGCGCTTCAAAAAGCAAAAGGGGTTATTACCAAATGAATGTATGATTAGATAGGTATGACGTACACACACAACGTGTTGTTATTTCCATGAATATTATACCCCTCAAACTACTGGCTGGCTGTGGCTATTGAATATGCAGAAATATTTTTGCAAGTCTTACAGACCCTACGGCATTGCCAAAGCCAACATCATGATGTACTGCCGTCACCCATCATGTTCTGATCGTTCCAGAGATGTGCGAGGACGAGGAACCAGGGGCAAAATTCACTGATTTTTTTAGGCCCATAAACTCCCTGTGCAATTATTCCCTTATTATAATTTGAATCTAGTAGTGGCAGCAGCACATAAATTTTATTACTGATAAGAAGGGTATAACTTTAAATATTTCATGTGTGTAATTCTTTTTTTCTGGCGTTTAAAGAAAAAAATTTACATTATTGTTCCGCTTTCATAAGAAAATGTACTTGCGTAAAAATCCGCACAAAAATTGTAAGGTATAAAGGGCATTTTTCCAGTACATGAATTTAAATCCACAAGAAATAATGTAATTGTTAGCTTCCCCAACTCGTGTGCTTGTGACTTGACTACTTGACTATATTTTACTATAATGCTGAGTTTTTTTTGGCTTGGCACCAAAACCAAAAGTAAGAAACGTAAGTATTGCCAACGGCATAATTCGGAAGTGCTTCATATTACAAGCTTGTGCCAGTTGCCAGTGCATTGCACATATTTATTGTAAAAATTGGAAATTAACCAAACCACTTTAACTCACTGTCAGTTATTTAGAAAAGAAGAGATTCTCTATTCGTCGTTTTTGTACTCTAAAACAATGAAGGATATGAGTAAATGAAAGGGATGCAAAATTGCAACCTTCCAGCAATGAAAGAACGTGACTCCAATGCTCTTGACCATGTAAAACAGAGTGATAAAGCCATCAAGGAAAAGAAAGTTGTTTCAAAGTAATATTTTGATGGTTTCTGTGTAATTAGATTTTGCGGGATATCACAACCAACATCACAGCAATCTTTTTCCATAAAATGTTGATGACATTCGTGAAACCATATAAAAATCCACATAAAATTGATGCATCTACATACTTGATGTACCTGATGGACAACTTATTTTGTGACTTTACCTTATACAGTCTTTTACAACTTTAAAGAGATGCTCTTTCTTGTCTAAATACTAAATATTATAGCCCAAATTCGACCATCAACATCAACACGTGTTGTATTTGCACTAGTTACTGTCAGAATGAACTCCTTTAATCGAATACTTTATCGCGATAAGTTAAACAGAGAACAGGTAAAATGGATCTTCATGAAATTTGAGCATTCTATAACTATAAACCTCAGGTACTAAATTGGAGTCGTAAACTGCATTCATGAATGGCCTGGCAAGCAAGCTACATTATATGGCACTTTTTAAAAGGTTGTTTGTGACAGAAGCAAATATTGAGCTCGTCATGCTCATCTTCATCACATCACATGAAGCTTATGAGCAGTAACGCAAATGCGAAGGTGGAGAGAAGAAACAATGATGTGGTGTTGATAAAGTCAGTTTTTCTGCATATTATTATATTGCTGAATTGTTAAAATCATCTGGTGATGATGCAATCAAGTAATCATACTTGATTTAAGAATGGTAAGCTTTTTTAGCAGATCAGCTCCTTGTCTACTTACATACTTACTCCATCCTAGTTGACTTGAATTTGAATTTGAATTCTTCATCGAAATCAACAATTCATCAGAGCAGCAGGGAATGATGAGCACAATTTGTTTGTGATTATGACTATGCTGTACTGTATGCTGATGAAGATGAGATTGCACACGTGCCTTCATTCACCTTTAAACTTGTTAATGAAATTAGTTGGTGGATATACAGGTGTATAATAGATTGAAATGACATGCCTATCTGCTCTGCCTTCTTCTCCAACTGTAGCCTACCTGTTGCCAAAATAAAAATGCAAATGGCCCTGTTCGCGTACGCACGCACTCATAAACGTACGCTCAAATTATTATCTCCATCTCATCTTCATCGTGTGAATAACTATTTTAAGGTTTCTTCAATCTTCAATGCTCATTGTAATCACAATCACATATTCCAAAACCCTTTCATTAGCATGAAATGTTACTGAGAATCAGCATCATCAACATCATCATCATGATCATCATGGATATTGCGTAACCGCATGCATCTTTCAATCGAAAAAAAATATCATGAATTATTATTATTTTGTCATCTGATGAAGAGTTTGTGTGTGATATGCAAAAACAGCAAAACTTCATTAAGGGCTACTCATCAATCCTTCAATATGTCATCTTTGTCTCAATATCAGAATGAATGTGATGTGAGATGTGTCGTTTTATTCTCTAATGTCTTTAAAGGAAAGGAACACTTCTCTCAAACCTCGAACCATTAAAGTAATGCGAGCGTCAATTAGAAAATGTTTTAATGTGAAATTGAACAACTTAAGTAGGTATATACACCAGACCCATGCTGTAGTAATTATATTTTTTTTGATAGTGTTTAAGAATACTTAACGGGTGGAATTAAGTTGTCATTATGAATATTTAACATGAAAAGTGTTTATTCCATGTGTCTTGAACAAGTGAAGGCACGTTGTTTTGTTGTTAACCCAAAAAATTCTCGGTTCTACCATATATCCATCTGAATGAATATGATACACAATTGAACACGTTTTTTTCGTAATAAAGGATCGCAGAAGAGGCATTTTAGTTTTGTTGTATTCGATTAATAGACATGGAAAGAATTATTACACAAGACAATTTCCTTAATGGGATACTCACTTTGTGATATTGTCTTGATCATCGAAAGTATTGATAATTTCAGGTATGAGAGGCTAAATCACAGCATGATTTTTTATATTCGTAAAAGTATACTTTAGTTTAGCTTTGCTAGTCTAGCCGGTACTTGAGTAGGTAGTTGTAGCAGTATTTCATATCACTTTTTATTTGCGTGCGAATTAAACCCTTTCAAAAAAGAAATAATGAACACTTTTTTCTTCTAAAGATCTGGTCAAGGAGAAATGTGTCTAAATAGTATGACTGACATGGTGAATCAACGATGAACAAACTTATATACATTTAAAATCAGGTTGGAGCTGGTCGTTGTCGTTGGTCATTCATGAATAGTTCATTTCATAAAATAATATACTAAAAACTCCTCCATAGCGCATCATATCAAATCATATCATACATTACCATTTACAAACAATTCTAAAAACGTTCTCAGCACAATTTTTTTATGAGCATGCATTTCATTTCATTTTTATAGTATAATATACATAATGAAATGAAATGTGATATTTTTGTGATACATCCTTAACATTAATATATTATTTGCTCTAAAGATGATTGACATATTTCCCAAACATTTTCTGGTGCGTGAATGACTTTTGTAGTGGACATGCATGTGGTTTGATTTGGTTTGGTTTGGATTGAAGTGTGGTGTAGTATGCAACTGCAACACGAGTGCAAGTCGAAGTCGAAGTCGAGTGCAGAGGGATTTTATAGACAGAATAAATTGTATTGTATTGTAATAATAATCATGTATAACCATTTGAAAAACAAAGAGACAAAAAAGGACTTATCATAAAAATTCTTGTTTCATTTCATTTTCTGAAATTACATACAATATATACATGTCATCAATGAGCATAAAAAGTCACTTGATTCCGTGCAGTAAAACTGAAAGAGCGTAATAATTAGAAGGTGTCATATGGAATATTATGCTCCTCTTCATGTGTCGTTCCTTCCATCAACCGACCTTGAGTATCCTTTTTCCCCAATTGTTCATAATATCCGTGTTAAGTGCAAGCGATACAAAATGATGGTGATGATGGTGATGATGATGATCAAGGGCTCTTGTAAAAATCCCATTCTTTTTTAAAGGAATTTCAACTCAAAGTCAAATACAATGAGCCATTAAAGGAGGTACAATAAAATTATCATTGTGTTTGTAGGCATTTTTTTCTTCATCAAGTTTTAAGATTACTAATGCTCAGCGTACCTTTCATACCTATATGATCATTTTGTAATATTCAGGTTTTTTGAAGTGGGATCATAAATCGTCATTAAACGAACAATTACAAATATTACAATATACATTTGTAATAACTGTTAATTCGAGAATGGTCTTGGGTTTTCATAATGTTTTTGAATGCGAATGATGAGATGATTATCATCATGAGTGCTCACGACGATTTACACTGACTGAAGTTAAGTAAAGGATCCTATCCTATTTTACATGCTTCGTTTTTTAAAGTGAAGAAGTTGCTAGCTATATACATGTACTTTGTTGCATTCTAAGGATAGTCATCTTAAAAATCTGATTACGCAAGTTTAATGGCAATTGTGAATTTCGTCTAACAAAAGGCATTATATGCAATAAGAGTTGTTTTCTAACACTAGAATTTTGCAGTGGCAGACTGGTTTTTCACGGGGGTAGGAATGTGAGCAACTATCAAAAGTAAACCACTTTTTTTCTCTTGAAAACTCGATACAAAGAACAGGAGAAAGAAAAAAATCGGGTGATATCATTATGCTTCATTGTAAATTCATTCAGCCGGAAGCTGTTACATATAACATATGTGTATGTTACAATGGTTGAGTAATGTGGGCTGCTGTTACTGCTGATCATCGATAAGAGATCAAATAAATTCGGCCTAATTAGAATACTTAAGAACAAAAGCGCATAAGCAACTAGTTCAAGTTCATGAGTAGCAAACGGTAAAACGCAGAAAACAGTGACAGGATCCTTGAAATCATATTCAAGGTGGCATTGATATTATTTTTGTGGCTTATTTCGCTGACATGTGAGACCTAAGCAAAGCCAAGCCAAAACAAAGCATTGTATTGCGTGAGGATTAATATTTGATCTCATTTTTTTGAGCTTCTAATCGTTTCTACTAATTAGGCATTTCCTTCCCACCTTAACCGAATAATCCATAATCAAGACAAAATTTACATACATTTGAGGCTTAACCTTCCTTGAGTTTTTAAGCGGTTCCTCAACTTGTGGTATATGAACGTAATACACAAACATACCACGAAACCCAATAATGCAATGCCTCAGAGCATGACTTACTTTCCATGTTGTTGAGTGACTACCTGTGGGAAAAAAGTTTTGTTACATGATGGATCTAAACCTGCTAACTTTGTTTATCAGCAGTAATCTCGTCTGGTGACTTGGCCTTGTAAACTATGGTTATGCTGATGTTGTGGTGTGTTTGAGATGTTGAGATACATGATATATTGGTGGTTTGCCATTTAAGGAAGTTGGAGAAAGGTCAAACAACATGTTGCAACTTGGATGAAGAAGATGAATCCATCCTGCCCCTATAAAATTCACCTGAAGTATGTCATACATATCATCAAGCACAAACTGTGCAAAAACAAATTTTAATTCAAACTGTTTTAATTTTCTTTAGCAATCGATTGCATCATAAAATATTACGATTATGACATGACATCTACAATCATGTCGTGCCGTGCCTAGAAACAAATTAGCCCTGGCAGTTGGCACCCTGTTCAAGATGACTTTCAATTCAATATAGGTTAATTCACAACATAACACACAGAGACTATATAAAGACTCAATCAAATAAAAATAAAAGCGCTTTGATTTTTTATGCTTTGTCATTTTCTCTAATGAATTGAATTGATAAAGGTCTTAAAAATTAATATAACAAAATAAATACTACGGCATATTGCACCTGTCTGATGTGATAATGTTGGGGATGATGATGATCGTGACTTTCAAGAGCATTTACACGCACACCATTTTTAATTTCAATGTCTAACGATCTCAATCTAGATTATGGCATGCGGAGTATATTACCGTCTCAAACGGGGTTTAGTGCGTACTTTCGTAGTTCTACTTTGAATTGCATGTGAAAGGAGTGCAGTGTAGAGCAGAACACATAAAATAGATGTAAGTCGTCATGTCTTTAGAGAGTACAAGTAAAGCACGAATCATGACACGACAAATTACATAATATTTATTACACTCCTTATCTCTTGTTTTCATTGTTGCTCACATAAAGAGCCTTACCTAACTAATCAAAGAAAAAGACAGAGAAAAACTGAAAGTATAATAGAGCATCAACATTCAACATATCAATACAATACAAAAAAACTTTAGAGATGAACGAACCAACAACCAACGTTCACAGAATGCTTGTGTAGAATCAGCCTTGCCATGCCCTGTCATAAGAAGGTGTAAACATATTTTTTTCCAAGTATCTCTTTCCCGATCACAAAGCCAAAGAATAGGGGGCTTTTTAGGGAGTTGGTGTCAGAACAACTGACAGAGAGATGTGCATTGTACAGTTATTCAATTAGAAGAACAAAATGACTTTGATAATAATAATTCTGATTTATATATTATATTATGAATTTATTAATGCTAATGTATGCATAACACTGTGACAAATCATGACAGCTCTGAGCTTCGTATCGTATCAGGTAGCAAAGTCAAAGTGAGCATCAGAGATAGAATCAAAAAGGAACAAATGAAATTATCCAACTGTCTTGATTCGTTTTGGTTATCCTTACTCGGCTCCCACGACTTCAAGTCCCACGCCTTCACTCACTTGGACAATGGATGATTGACGTGTTTCTCTGGACGCGAAGACTAAACTAAATAACATTTAGATTCCCAAAGGTTTAATGTCACATTAAGGGATTGAATCATCAATCAATCCCTTACAAAGTCAATCCTCAGTTTATATATTCCATTAAAATTTTAAAATGGCCAATTAATCATATCGCATAAAAATGCAAAAAATATGCTGACTCATTTTATTGAAGGAACAATAGAAATGAACATATTGATTGTGATAATGTCTTGGCGTATTGGTAATATACAAGTAATTACCAAATAATAATCCCATCCGATCAATAATTCAATGTCCTTTTTACCTTGATTGTATCATTTCATTTTATTTCTTTCATGAAAATATTTATTCGTACTTGATGAAAAGAAAAGAGTGGAAGGTGAGGTGGACGATGGATGTAAGTATGTAAGTGAACCTGTTTCAACAACTCAACGTGCAGAACACATCACCATCCCTCATTTTTCGTCAGTTGTGTTAACCAGCTTGGGTTTTCTCTTTTAGTGATAATATAATAATGTCATGTCTAAGTCTACAACTACGATGATGCTGTTACCGTGAATGTATTAATTAAGAAAATCAACACAACACACATATCTTGAACTCTCCTCCTTGTATATTTCTCTAACCTCCGTCAGTCGTGCAATGGAAATTTAGCAAGAGATCAGAAATAATGAAAAGGAGTGTTCGCAATTTGTGTCAAGCAATGTCAAAATATTTGCATTATTCATAATTCATACGCACACTCTTATGCTAGCTATAGGCTATAGAGTCGTTTTGCTGATGGCTAAAATTAATGGGAAATACATCAGCAATTTTACTTTATAGTATGATAATACAGCAATACTGCTTGCTGGTTGCCTTCACACAAAGGAATGTGCGCAGACAGATGTATAAAACAAATAGGAGTATTTGCATATATTTTTCCAATTGAGACGCATTTTAATATTTTTAATTGCAGCCAACAAGATCATAATCGCTTTAGGTACCTATTTACCCTAGCAAATGCGTACTACGTGTTGTTTTGCTTTTGCTTGACTTTGGCTGTTTGCAAAGAAGCAAAAAGTCATAATCATCAAATCAGGGAAAAGTTTTTTGAGGGTGTGTTCCACTAAATCCTCATCTCATCTCATCAACACGATGTGATTTACAACTCTCCCACTTGCACTTGTACTTTCGGCGCTTATAACTTAATTGATGAGGATGACAGGTCTGAGATGGAAATGCGAGGGTGAGAGTACTAAATAAGCTAATAAAAGGCTAAAATGAATTGCTGACTTGTTTATTCACAACATCTCCTATTGAGGACAGTACAGCCTCGGAGCGGAGTAGTGCGAGTACGTATATACTTAAGTGGGTAAAGAAATGTAAAGGAAGAAGTTGAGGAGTAAAGGTTAATGGATAATGGTTGTGTTGTGGTGAGGAATGATGGAAAGTTTGTGGTTGGTTTGGTAGAGGGTTAGAATGAACAGGAAAGTGAAAAAGTATTTGCTGGTTGGCTATTTAAAGGATATAGTTGGCATACATACATATGTGTGCATAAAAATGTCTGTATTGGTTTTTCAATCGCTTCCTTCATCCTTGCTCTTGGATGGAACTGTAAACCAGCGTATAATATATTGGTTCCTCCTTCCTAATGCAATAAAAACGAGGTAAAGTTATTAGCGGAACTCATTAGATGGGAATGGGTACCTCATGACTGTGTTTGTCAAGTGAAAGTGCAAAATAATTTGTATATGAGGAATGAGTATGAACGAAAGTAAAAATAATTCCTTCTCACACCATCAATATCATCACCACCAAATATGCCACCAAAAATCCAACCGCATACACGAGAAAGCTTCTGTTTAGAGACCTCATAAAAATGTGTAAATTTGATTTTAAAAATTACACAAAGTATAAAAAAATTGATCATGGCAAAATACAGACATATCATTTAATGAGAAAAACAACAAAATATATTTTGCGGGCAAAAAATATTCACACTGACTGACGCACTCCCATAAGACAAGACAAGAAGGCACCATGAACTCACCCCATTCTGCTCCCATATAAAGTATAATTCATCAAAGTCTTATTAAAGCAGTCTCCTGTCAACATTATAAATCTACTATAAATTCATCCTTTGAGTGTGGGGAAGGAAAGTGATAATAAAAATGAAAAATATCTATATACACACAAGCTACTTTTTTGCGTGTACAGCAAAAATCTATCTCGCATGGTACCACAAAGACAAATCTTTGGTGGAACGTAGCCGTAATGATGCTACTTTTGCCACTTGCCACGTACAACTCACAAAATACTCATCTCACACCATACCAATACCACCGCTATTGAATGGGATTACAATAAAAATCTCATTTATTTTTTTTTTATATAAAACAATGATCAATACATGCCGTGAGCATATAAAAACTGTTCTACCTCTTTTGATATCGAAAGGGTTTACTGACTCAATTTTTTATAATGTGGAACAATGCGTTGCGGTTTTCTTCACACACAAGCCAACAGCCAACGTCATTATGAAGGAAATTGCAATTTTTTGGGAAGTAATTTACCGTGAACTGCACTTCTGCATTCTTGTCAACTGATGTACGTAGTTGGTAGCTGTAGTCACATTGAAAATGAAAATGGGCCCTTTGATTTCATACTTTTGCTATACAAACAATATTAATTTTTCTTTGTATCTCGCGTCTATACCAAACCTAAACAGTTTACAATCTACCCTGGAATATATGATTAGTCATCGCCTTTTTTAATTTGCCAAGAGCAAACATTAATGCATGGAAATTCATGACGATAACAGGGTATACATAATATAATGGTTTCATTTTGTGTATGATGAATAACGTGTTTTTTTGTAGCATAAAAAGCAAATCGTAAAATCAGAGCATAAATAAGCATAATATTTATCTTGTAAATCTACATGTACGTACACACCGTATTTCTGTTGTCTGTATCTAAAAAATACTTTTGTTTTGTTTTTTGCAGAATCCCAACAAGGCGGAGGACTGGATGCCAAATTTAATGGCACTGGAAAACCAGTAAGTGCAAAATTCTACAAAAAAATGTTTAATGGAATACCTGCTGCATATGACTATATATGAATATATTGACCAATTGACCAATGTAATTAAATAACAATAATAATTACAGGCATCTCAGCAGAATGGCAGCAAGAAGGCGCCATGGGGTCCACTAAGTTTCCTCTTTAAATCAAGAAGTGCACTGGATGACTCAGTTGTCGAGGTATATGCTCCATGCTATTTTTCATCTATTGTTCGCTTTTATTACGCAAATAATGAGATGCAGTCGCAAGTCGCAATGGATGGTTTTTGGGTCTGTCATTCTATTCTCAGCCTGATAACAAAAGACAACCAAGATCAACTAATGTACGTTGGTGAAAATGGTAGAACGAGGAGACGTAACCTTTTGCTTTTAATTCGTTCTTATATGTATCAGTAGCACCTTCAACCTTGCAGATTTGGGTTTATAATGTATTCTTAGCCACGCGCCTTACAAAAACCTTTTTGTATCAGTTACGGTTTATTTAGTCCATTCCATTATCATGTCAATTTTAGTTTATACCTGGCATTTGACAAAATCCTTTTTGAGTTTTGTGGTGATAGTGAAACTGTTTTAGTATAAGTAATCGTAATAATATCCAGCCATGTTTTAGTATATTTACATTATGTAAACTAGCATGTTTCTACTGAAGTGTAGCCGGTGTTTTCAGGAGCGAAAAAAAGAAACACGAGAAAAACTTTGTGCTACAATGGTAAAAATTCATAACGAATTTGTATCTTTTTTTATCACAACTTCAATAACATTAAATCCGATTTCAACCGCAGGTGCTTATATAGTTGAATGAACTTGGACTTTGATTAGCTCTAATATTGACTATGGTTTACACGTCCTGTGTTTTTAGTAGTTCATTTAGGTAATAGACTGCGATAAATTACAGTGATGACAAAATCTGTGCAAATTCGTACTCTATTTTTGCTCTCGTTCCAAATTTTGTCATCTCAATGTTGTAATCATATATGATGCTGTAAAGATAAAGCATCCATTATTGGTTGGTGGGACGGTTTTCCATCGTTCATTGTACTCTACTCACATTCAACATTGTAGGCTCTGACAGTAATGAGTAATGAATTTGTACTAAACTTTGTAACATGGTTTTGTGGCAAAAGCAAAGAATTCATTTGAGAATGAGAATGATAATGCATTTTTAAGAGGAAATTGAACAAAGCGACCGGAAGGGCTGAGTCAATTTTTGCTTCAAAGTTACGTACATTTCATGACACACATTATATTATGGTTACACAAAGGGCAAGTTAATGAGTCTAAACCAACCTAAAAATAATCAAAAACGTATATAATAATTGGTTATATTTTTGTGCAGCAATTTGAAACACCGCAAATCCATCATCTCATCTGGTACGACGGTTCTTAATTCACACTATAAACTATACACAAAATACGTACAAGTTAAAGTGAAATATAAAACCCTTTCCCATGTTTTTTGATAGTTTTATAGCTAAAAGAATGATTCATTGTCGAGGAAAGGTGATGTATTGGTTTAAAACATGCTATAAATGTTTGTCAAATCCTTGAAATTGAAGAAATTCACCAAATTCTTGGAATATCAAGTTTTGATTTGATTCTAGATAAGATGGAGTAATCTATATTGAATCTACAATTCTTTTAACATTAGAAACCTACCCTGTGATTATATTTCTTCAATTACTTATCATTCAAAAGCAATAAATCAAAGCAGGGAAATACAGCAGCGCGTACTCATATAAATCTTATGTGCATAATTATACAATGACAATGTCTGTATAAATGCTGCTTAGTATGAAATGATGATGGTGCGGTGGTGGTAGGTTAACAGCAAACCGGCAGCACATTAATTTACAATCTTTTGTTTCATTGAGATCCAAAGGAGAATTGTATGTTTACTCTTTATTCTTTTTATGTATGACAAGCATGATCATTTCGCATGTCCTTTGTTTTTCATGACTTTTCAGCTTCACGCTTTAAATTCCAAATGGCTTCACCTTGTCTTTTGCATGTAAGATGTGCTCCTTGGCATCATGTTAATCATACAAAGAAGAATCATCGAGAGAGATTCAATGAAGCTCATGTATGTACAATATAATAAAACTCATCATCACATCACATCACACCAGCAAATAATTCCCTATCAACCAAACATTCATTTTATTCATCATTTTCCTCATTTCATTTCAACAAGGTGAAAATAAACAGGGAATGCAGGAGGTAGAACTTTACAAAGTAGAATATTATTCAAATAGCCTAATATGCCGCAAGGTCAAAAAGGATTCTCCTGCTAATAATATTGCTAAACGTGATGCCTCTAATATTTACATTAATTAAATTAACCTGAAGCAGTAGGAACACTTATGACGTCTTTTAATATGCCCCCAAGAGCCGAAGAAGAAGAAAAAAAACGTTAGTGAAGATGGAGAAGAATGTGATTCTTAAATACTTTGTTGTTTGTTATGCATACCATACCCACATGAAATATTTTAGGTGAGGTGAGTCCTCCTGTAAACATCATCATCATCATCATATCATCTGAACAAAGCGCATTTATTGCACCTTTTACGCTTACGAGTGTGTGTCGTCCCTATCACATTTGTTCACGTAAATTACTGAGATACTTTTACGTGTCCACAAAGTGTAAAACGCAATACTCTAGAAAAGATAAGTTGGCGGCTTAAAAAAGGCGATACAATCCATTAGTTGCACTATTGTTACATTACATTATGATCATGATGATGAGGATGATATGATATTCATATTCGGAGAAGAAATACAAAGTTGGTTGTTGTAGTTGTTGGTAGATAGATTTAAGAGTAGTGGTCAAGAAAAGGATAGAGATGATGGAGAAGAATAAAAAAAATGCAAAGTGGAAAGGAAAATCTGTTATGAACTAGGCATCTTTTAGCTCTTTAGAGACAAGTTACACTCATCACGATGATCTATAGCCTGGTCAAAAGAAAGGAATTTAAATTGAGTAGGCAACTGATATGATGAGCGATTATACAAGAGTGTTGTAAAGTTGTAATGTAATATGCAGCTATAGTCGAGCACTGTAATATATTTATACAAAAGCCATTATATTGAATCATAGGGTGACCCTGTTTGCACTTGAGAATAAGTATTTTTATGGTGGCTATTAGATACTTTGTATATTATACCCGGTATATAGTATCAAGAACCAAGATGAGATGAGAATGAGAAATATACATGAAGTATTATACAAGAAACAAGATCGAGATTGAATGAGTGTATAAAATAAAATAAATCTAGAAATGATTGGTGCGTTTGTTATGCATGTATGTATATCTTTTCTAGTTTTTATGGAGCTTTTTTAGCTGTAATTTCAATAGTTTTTACAGTATTGAATAAATTATGTACATATATTTGAATGCTTGAATGCAGACATGAGATTAAAGAGAGTGAATAGACTCGATGGAAAAAATTAATGCATTTGATGAGTGTACAATTCATGTATGATTTTTTCATGATTTTATAGGAGCCACAAAGGTATAATGTAGCCCTTAAAGGTCACGACTTTACTGGACTAGGATTCAACATTTGTGGCAACATGAGGGATGGGATCTTTGTCAAGGACATTATGCAAAGAGGTCCAGCTGCAGAGACCAAACAAATTATTCCAGGTAAGCTATCCTAGATGCAAGATGCTTAATAATATGATACTCAACAAAAAATAGGGATATGTCATGTCATGAGAATGTGTGCAAGTTTTTGTTGATGCTTGAAAGTACGACTGCACATTTGTCTTCTTTTTAAGAAGTTTTATACGCTATGATAAATTATTCCGATTTTCTTTTAAAAAATCGACATTAACATAAAAATGCAGTTTCAAGGCTGCTATATAGGAATTTACTTTTTTCCTATCCACTACCAGGAGCTATATTGTAATGCGCGTTACTTTTGTTTGAAAAAAAGTGTCAAATTGTTTAGTGGATGCATGCAAACCTTAAAACTTTGCTCAATTTCCTTTATTTTTAAATTATTTTTCCTTATTCATGCGTAATGATATCATGGGATTGACAAATACATGAATATTTCGAATATCTTTTGTGCAATTTTTCATGTAATAATATATTGAGCGAACATATTGTTAGCATCAGTACCATTTTTCTTGAAAGCCAATAAGACATTCCAAAAACTAAATGATTGATTGGCATTTGTTGACGAATATTAATTCGGTTCAGCCCCTATATGTAAACGGAAATAAATTGTGGAAATGTAATAAGCATGCAAGAGATGTTATGCTAGCAATGCTTAACAAGTATAAATAGCTCTAATACTTTATTTGGATGTATCTTGTTTCAGGTGATCAAATCACAGGAATGACCGTCTCATTCAAACAGATGGTTTTGGAAGATGCAATAACTTTGTTGTCATACGCGTCTCCATATGAGGTGAATCTAGAAATGCTGAGACTGTCGGAAAAATCCTTACCTCACAAAGGGATCTTCATGTCAAGCCCAGCTCATCCATCTGGCCAGTCTAACACGCTTGAGAGGGTGTGTCACCCATTCTTCAAGAGTCAATCAATTGACGACTTGAGAAAGGTATGCACTTTATATCTAACTACAATGTTTTTTTATCTTCAACGCACGTGTCGTGTATAGAATGCTTCCTCCAGATATCCGATTTCATTGCCACTACTACTTACGATCAAATTTCCAGATAGTGATATCCAGAAGATGCATACATATATAGTTTATATAGCAGGGAGGTTTATAGCTGAAGTATTCACTCATTGAAACCAAAATCCTGCTTAAATAGCCATGTTAAATGTTTGTAAAAAGATGCATGTAACACTGCAAACGAGAAATAATTTGATCATGACTATCATGAGTCAGTCTTATGAAGAGAGTCAATGTCCGAAAGTCAATATCTGAATCGATTATATATAGGATCTCGTTTAAGTTCATGAAAGAAATTCAACAGAAATGTATCATTTAATTGTGCCTGTAATATTTACATATGTATGATTTAGCAAGCAAATACTAATAGACACCAAACCAGTATTAATTACAAACTCTGTATTTTCTATGTAAGCGATAATAAGTATAATGTATATTATGCATGATGTACTTATATATAGATAGTATTTTTTGCCTTCATGAAACAAAAACGAAAATGCTTTGAGGTGCAAAAATCTCAATTTGTTCTCTGACTATAAGAATCAAAGCCCGAGATCTCAAGTACAATAACATTTTTTTTTGTCAATTAACCACAGGTGGGCAAAGAGCACTTGGATCTGCAAGTGGACAGAAAGAAAAAGCAAGCGAATGGGGTACACGCCAAGACCTCAGGAACAGGAGGAACAATAGAGATTCCAACCGTGGTCGTCGTAGGTAATAATGAGAATCGATCTTCGTCATCCTCGTCAAAAGCCACGTCTGCTGTCAAAATGCCAAAGTTGCCAAAGATGAACTTTAGTTTCGGCTCATCCTCATCATCCACACCATCACCTAAACCATCAAAATCAAAAGCCCCGGAGGCTCATCATCATCAAAAGTCATCCTCATCATCACCATCAGCTCAAATTCCAATGCCTGATGAAATTGACGGACCAAAAGGAGCTATTGTTTCAGTAACAAAGCCCGAAATCGTTCCTCGTACCAAGGTGAAATCATCCCATGTACAAAAATCAATATCAGACGACATGGAACTTGTCGAGGCCATCTCCCCAGCAATAGATAAAATGACAGCAGAATTTGAAAAGAGTAAAAAGGATTTGAAGGGCTCAATGCAAATAAATCAGCCTTCAATATCATCATCATCGTCTACAACAGCAGTTTTGGATATTCAACCAATTGAAATCAATATGTCGGGTCAACCTTCTGTTCAAATTGAAACGAGTGATCATGCTAATATTTCTACAAAAATGCCGGATCCCAAAATGGAGCTACCTTCAGCACAAATGGATGTTCGTGCTCCGTCTATGATTATGATGCCTAGTGTCACTATAGGTGGTAGTGGTGGTGGTGGCAAGGAGAATAAGGAGAAGGAAAGCAAAAATAAGAAGGATAAAAGTGAAAAATCATCCAAACACAAGAGTCCAGGAATAGATATTGATTTAACTCCACCAGACCTCTCACTCAAAGGAGGGTTTGGGTTTGGCATGGGTGAAGGTGAAAGTGGAGACAAAGAGGATTCTGCGGCTGTAAAGAAACCACAGAGAGGTCAGAAAACTAAAGATAAAACAGAAAAGACGAAAGAGGGGAAAGCAAGCAAGGCTGGGAAAGAGCCGAAAGAAAAGGATAGTTCCGACCATCAACAACAAGGAGGAGAGGCATCCACAACATCAGGAGAAAAGTCAAAGTTTTTCAAGTTTGGTATCCCCGTTCTTCCAGATATCGGATTGAATTTTGGGTTTGGTGGTGGTAGTAAATCATCTGCTGAGGATAAAGACAAAGACAAGGACAAGGATAAAGATAAGGAGAAAGGAAAAGAAAGTAAAGACAAGGAAAAAACCAGTAAGGACAAGGAAAGTCATGGTGGTGGTGGTGATAAATCAGAAAGTGAAAGGAAGGAATCGGAGGCCTCAGGGTTCACTCTAGATGCATCTTTACCAAAGGTGGAAGTATCTAAACCAGCAGTCGAAGTAAAATCCCAGGAACTTTCTTTGTCTCTCCCAACATTTGAATTGAAGAAGGATGACAAAAAGGAGAAGGAACCTAAAGAGAAATCATCTGGAAAGGATAAGGAGCCCAAAGAAAAATCCCATAAAGAGAAGGAGCCCAAAGAAAAGCCTTCAAAGGATAAGGAATCTAAAGAGAAATCTCCCAAATCCAAGGACAAAGGTAAAGAGAAAGAAGAAAAGGCAGGGAAGGAAGCAAACAAAACCGATCAACCTGAAACTGAGGATCAGCCTCATCATGAGAAGAAATCTGGATCATCAGGATTCAGTTTCAATATCAAACTACCATCATTTGATAAACCATTGCTGAAAAGGAAGGACAGCTCAAGCAGTACCACAGGTGAAACTGGAACAGAGCCAACTGTAGAAGCAAGCCCTGATGCTGCTGCTGAAGTAAAATCATCTAAGCCTGAAAAATCTTCTGAATCTTCATCTACCCCATCCAAGTCAAAGAAGAAGGAAAAATCTGAAAAGAAAAGTAGTAGCAGACCAACTTCGCCTGATGGAAATAGAACTACGGATGATGAAGCTGATAAATCCATGGACGTTGTTGATTCCGTACCTGGAGAAAAGTCAAGTAAGAAAGGAGGTGGCTTTCATATGCCCCACATTGGAATAAAACTTCCCAAGTTTGGACACAGCAAACAAACATATTCCTTTGAAAATGCGGGTGAGAATAAAGACCTCAAGCATAGTCACGGACCAACAGCAGAATCATTGCTGGAAGCAAGTCCGGCTATGAAAATTGAGGCTACTGCAAATACAGCCGAGTTTAGAAAAATGACTCCAACTCCTGATGAAATTCAGGTTCAGGTGGTACCAGATTTGGGTGTGAAAATGGAGCAACCACAGCTAGAAATGCCAGCAGTTGCAGTTATCAAGAAGGGGAAGGATGAGGTGGATTCTGCAGACGTGAAAGTGGAAGTTGAAGCCCCAAAAATAACACTCCCAAACGTTTCCCTTCAGATGCCAACAGCTGAAGTGAAAGTAGAAACGGAGCAGCAGCAAAAAGAAATATCTGTTCCTGTTCTTTCAGCCCCAGAAGTAAGTGTTGAAGCTTCAGCTTCATCATCAAAATCAACTCCAGATGAAGAAAAGAAAGAGCAAGAAATGAAGGAAAAAGAGTCACCAAAAGAGAAGGAATCAAAGCCCAGTTTTGTATCAAAGGGATTAAAAGGGCTGAGGGATTTGAAAGATAAAGTAGCTCACAAGCTGTCTCATGACCATACCCAACATGATATCAGCACCAGTAGCGAAGACGAGGGGGAAACTGGAGATGTGAAAGTATCAGCATCAGTTCCAAAGGAGAAAGTAAAGAAAGAGAAAAAGACAAAAGAGTCCCGTGACAAGAGTAAAGAAGAGAAAGCTCGTGAGAAGGAAGAAAAGGCGAAAGAAAAAGAACGTCTTAAAGCAGAGAAAAAGTTGAAAAAAGCTGAGCTAAAAAAGAAGCTGTCATCTGCCCATTCTTCAACCTCATCATCCTCCTCTTCTTCCTCTGATGAAAGTGATGCTGACGACGGAACAGGAGGTAAAGGGGAGAAGAAAGAAAAGAAAAAATCAAAGACAAAGGATTCCAAGCCAGCAAAGGATAAAAAGAAGAAGGATAAAAAAGGTGAAAAATCATCCGATAAGAAATTATTATCCGGTATAGAAGTCCACGCAGAAATGCCTGGGGTAGAGTTACAATCTCCAGAAATCACGGCGTCATCCGCCATAGAAAGGCAACAGCTTTCTGGCCATGAAGCCAAATTAATCCCTGCCAAACCACCTGTGGTTCCACGAAAGTCTAGAGATTCCCTAAAAGACGAGGCAGCAGGTAAAGGAGCAGCAGGAGATGAGATTGCAAGTAGCAAAGCCAAGTTGAAAAAATCTAAATCCAAAGGTGACACATCAACATCTAGCAGCTCAAGCTCATCTGAAAGTGACAGTGAAAACAAGAAGGATGACAAAGAGGGGAAGCCAAAAAAGCCAAAAAGAACTCCAAAGAGAAAAGCCCCAGAAATACCATCAATACCAACAACCACAGGCGGATCAATGGATGTTCCAGATTTAGTGAAAATAACTACATCAGCGGAAGTAATCAGTCCACCCAAGGAAGAGAGAGAGAAAAGATCGTCCTCATCAGAGCAGCAAGGGGAAATGAGGGAATCAACTCCATCAAAAACACCTGAAAGTGGGAGACGTTCCGCATCTTATGGCGACTTGAGTTCACTCCAATCAAAATCCAAAGGAGGAGAAGGCCCACTAGAGCGAGCCGTCTCAATGGATATGCCAGGAGACAAAGAAACTGAGCCTGGTACTATGCCAGTTGGATCCTCTCAAGAAGACATAAGCATGATGTCCGATAACAAAACAATAACTCACCTATCAAGAAATCAACAGCATCACCACGGATTACGTGATAGCATCGCATCCAAATCTTCCACTTCCAGCTGCGAAACGTTGAAAGCATCCCCAACCTCAGTTGTTCAAGTTCACCCGAAAGAGCAACAACAACAACAACTACAAGAGCTTGTGCAAGTGACAACGACGACCACCACAACAGAAGTGTCCCAAAATGCCCCAACCACAACAACAACAATCAGTGTTTCATCCACTTCCGACCAAGATCCCCATTCTTCCACCATCCAGAAAATGATGAATGAAACATTATCTGTGATGAACAACATTGTACATGAAATGGACAGCCCGTCCTTAGTAAAATCTGCGATGAGCAGCAGCAGTAGTGGTCAAACAACCACAACGATAGTGAAAACGGGTGAGCAGCCCCAAGTCACAATCTCCACTAGTGGAACGAGCCTAGTGGAGAAATCTGAGGCGGAGAAAGTTGCCCGTCAAACCGTGGACGAAATCATGGTGAAAGCGAGAGAATCCCTGAGCCCCGACATGTCCGTCAGCGTAACTAGCCAAGAACAACAACACGATGGCCCTAAAGTTAGTGTTTCAACAGGCGATAACAATGCTAATAATACTATGATTTCAGATCTAACACATTCATTGTCAGCCGACATGGAAGGTGGTGCAGACTCATTCTCAATTGCGTCAGTGAAGATTCAAGGCATGGATGGGGACAGTGAAGAACCCGTTTCAGTGCGGAATATTACCGTAACCAACATCAAAAATGTGCCCAAACAGGCTGATGACAATAATTCTGGTGGTGCTAGTGGTGAAGTTGAGATTTCATCCTCCTCAACAGGCACAATTATTACAACAACTAGTAGTGGCTCATCAGATCCTAGCAAAGTAGCTCCTCTTTTGAGAGAGGATAGCAAGGCGAGATTACTTCAAACGGTTGCTGATGCAAATAACATCAAAGTTGCTCCTGCCACGCCACTACGCAAGGATTCCTCCCTGTCCTCTTCATCATCTTCAGTGGACTCCTCTCCTGATATAAGACCTGATTCTGTGAAACCAGTGTTTTCCATTGAAACTGTAGAGCCAGCAGCTTCCCCACCACCATCAACAACAGTGTTGGTGGGTTCTTCAGAGGGGAAGACAAATGGGAAAACTATTGAAATTAGCAGTGCGGAGCTTGATGGGATCATGATGTCACATGCAGAGTTTTTGCAAAAGCAAGCAGCTGCATCATCTCCTTCTGGGGTTTTAGATGACTCCCTTGAGCAACCTGACTCCCACCTTTCCCAACAATTGAAGGATACATTTGATAATTGGGTTTATGTTGAGCAAAAGAATGCGGCTCTTGCACATGACCATACTTGTCCACACTCACATTCGGATCCAGAACCCTCCACGTCATCAAGTAATGACGATGATGAGGGTCCTTACAGCCGAAACGGAGCCTTAAGCCCAACCACCTACAGGATGGAAACGGAATACAAATTCGAAACTTCAGAGATGAGAGTGACCAGCTCACCAATTCCTCCAGAAGAGGCACATGTGAAGAGTCAGTCCACTGTTTATTCCACCACGATGACCTTACCTCAAAAGACTGTGACGCAGATCACGTTGGGTGATCCAGTTGTTGATGCTGGTGGAAGGATTGTGTCAAAAATCACGCTGGACACGAGCTCACAAAGTCAAGACGATGGAAGTAATAAGGGCTCGTCTGGAGCTCATGCTGAGGTTGATCTTGGGAAATTACCCAAACTTGAATCTCTCAAGTAGATGAATAAATGGTAATTTTTGCATATGATCCGGTTGGTGCCATGAAGTTTATAATGTTGTAATTAATTATGTTATAAAATGTAGAAAACTTATTACTTATCATTTCCGTTTTTATTAGTAATTTCAGTACTGAATTTCTATATGTGTTAATGTGCTATATAAAATGTTATAATTCTTTTGGAATTATTCGATAGATTAGATGATTATTCATAAATAACTGACGGTTGAAGAAGCTTTAACGTTGTATAATATTGTATAGAAACTAGTTAGTTGCAGAATAGGTAGATTTTAGTATGTAAAACCAAAATGTTTAAGTCGAATCATAAGTATACGGTATTAAGAGCAAAGATCTGATTTCATGGTCTTTTTGCTGGATGAATTCAGGGATAAAGTTTTTCATAAAGTACCACCAAGCCGCAGAGACCCTATGAAAACGGATGTAAATAATAGGGTAGAGATTATTATACTTATCGTTTGTAATAAAAAGGCTAATATTATGGTAAGTATGATTTTAAATATATGTACATGTAAGACCAAAATTTACCGGATAAAAAAAATTCATCCCACTTGCACCACCCACCGCACCAATTTTCTAAGATTTACCAAACCATTCCACAAAAAAATACAAAGTAACAATGGAAAATTTTAAGTCTATAGATTTGTATACTGTTTTTGAAGTTAAGAGATGGAAATATAAGGCAAAGTAATAAAGCAGCATATATTTTTTGCAGGATAATGCTAACAACTGCACACGGCGATTTCTCCAAAGATATTTTTCAAATCTTAAAAAATTATATATAAAATTCATTATATTATACAGGTTATAGTTTGTAATTGTATTAGTATTACATTACTTTAACTGTTTGGTTAAGAACGCTGGTATCATGTGAGCTGCCAATATTGCCTCTTCCATTGAATCTAGTTAAATGGAGCAATTGAAATAATAAGTTCCGTTTCGACTTTTTTCAACAAAGAAAGTTGTATTGGCGTACATCATGCATCCACTATTGCGAAAAGACATTCAATTTTGTACATAAAATATAGTTATATATATAACTAACATAATAATTTAGTAGACACTTAAATAGTGTACGAATAATTTTATGAATTCAGAGTTACTTTTACGATAGAACTTAATAACATAACGAACCGTTTTGTGGAGTGTGGAAAACTCTTTCAAACCAACACGAGAGGTTCAACTTCTAAAGAAAAAAGTAAAGGCTGGCTAACGTGCAAATGCAAAATCGTGTAACAAGCAATAATGTATAGTTACATAATGTACAGCAATTTATTACTGTAGTCCTTAACTGTATAGATAGATATTATGTATAAATAGTTGATAGTCTATGCAAATAAAATTGAAAACGGGCTAGTATGTACGTAACATGTCCTCTAAAAATAGCTGAGTTAATTAGCAAAATTATGTATGCTCAAGATTTTCTTCATTTGATTATTTCTATTTGAAAGCATCTTTTAGCTGAAAATTCCAATGATTTGGCCCGGTGAAAGTGAGCTGGGAAGGGGATACGATTTAGCATTTAGCTGAAAGCATGTTTTTCTTTGGTTGGAATAAAATATAAAATAGCAGAGGGGTAATAAGCAACTCTTGACATTAATTTTTGTGCATGTTTTAGTCGATTGCTTGATTTTGTTGTGGTTGTGAACAGTAATTTTCCAATCGAATTGATGATGATGCCACGTTCTTTCGATCTTATCTAGCATTCTAAAAGCCAGTATGAATATCACCATTTTAAAGTTGGAATGGTTTACTTTTATTTAGATAGAATGAAATGGATGTTTTTTATCATTTTCAAAATCCAACCTTTTTCTTTCCTGTCTGTTAGTTAATACTTTTACTACTTACTTTGTAAAGTTATAAGCTAGAATTAATGAAAGGAAATATAGAAAAGTTTTACTTTTTATGCAACATATTTGCCTTATGCAACAATCCGTCCAGTAACATGTGTAAATAAAATGATAACATATCTTTATCTAGATCTAATCCACTTAATCAGTTGGTTTATAAGTTAAAAGTTAGTTATTATTCATGTAAATTATGTACTAACAAATAAAAATAAATATGACATGTCTTCCCTAGCTGCTAAGATCTTTTGTAAAATCAATTAAGTGTTCCAAGTACTGAGCTTCGAAGTAGAAATTAATTCTTGATAAAAGTCATTGTATGAAGTAGATTTGTTCTGAATATTTTAAAAATTTACGTTACTTAAAAACACAAAAATTCTGATTCTTATAATCCGTACAAGATATAGCATCCTTTTTTGGAATTTTAATTCTTTAGTTTTCGTTTTTTTCATAAAGTAAATATGAGTGTTTAAAATATATGGTTTATTTAGGCAGTTCAGATTTAGCATGCTATCAAAAATATTTCGTGTATACGTAAATTCGTGTACGATGTGCTGGGCATTATGCAATTTCACGTATGACGTTATGTTTGTATGTATGTATTACAAGCTTAAGTACATTTTAAATTAGAGATGTTAAATGATGGTCTTTGTTGATTATAAAGTGTCACAAAATACTTTTTCTCAAATTTGTAATTCTACCTAATACCTAAGCTTTTACTTTACAACTTGTTATTAAAAATTGTAAGAATGACCAGTATGCAACCTTCAGATGAAGTCAACAAAACTTCCTAAGCAGCAAAGTTTGATAGAATAAAAAAAACGTAGAGTGCCATTTTAAACAGACTTGACTAAAAATACATAGAAAAACAAATAGTGTTGCGAATTCTCGCTAGCTTCCTCAAGTTTCCTTTACAAGTTGCAAATTGTAGTTTTAAATCGTTTTTTTTGCAAACCTTTCTTATTTCCTTAACTCTTCCAATACCTGTCCACAAATTATGTTTAACAAATAATTCTGTTTTGAGTTTAATTTGATGTATACTTATGCTACATGCATAGATGTTTATCTGTACAATGCAATAAAATTATGGTTATAGTTTATTAGAACAGAAGTAGATATATATGATACATAAATAGGTAGTTTTTAAAATGTATAATTAAAGTAACTTTTAAATATTACAAATTACACAATACTATTTAGACTAGTTTAATGTAGATGTTAAGGTTTCCTAAACTTTATCACAAGTTTATGACCAGAGTATGCGTTGCAGCCAATCAATTTACTCAAAATAACTGTTGAACGAGTAATACTGAGTTCATTGATCTACAAAACAGATCCGTTTGAACTCAAATCGATTCAATGTTATTTTTGAGGATTGTAGATAATAGCTTGTAGTGTAACATACAGATTATAAAAATGTGTTTAAGTTAAAGCTAGTTGAATATATCAAGTTGCTTGTAGTTTTAAATTATGTATCTATATACTTTAAACTTTTGAGAACCAAACCGTGTGAGCGCTTAACTGTTTACTAATAAAAATCTGAAAAAAGTGTTTACATAGAGAATAAACAACATTTTCAAGAAAAGTGTGAATCTTTAAAAGTAGACGTTGTTATGTTGTAAAGTTCAGAATTCAGAACAAGAATTTAGAAAAGATTCTCGAACGTAATAATTTTCAGTTCCAATATCTGATATGTTGAGGGATTAAGATAATTAAAAATGAATGCAGAAGTTGAAGATATTCCAAGCTATAATGTCAAATGTGTCATGTGGTGTATGTATGCATGTATAAAATAAATATGACTAAATGTGATGTTATTATGATTGTTGACACAATAAAATGAATATAAAAAACAAAATATTACGGCTTTATTTTTTCCGTTTCATTAGCACTATACTATAATAGCAACTCGTTCATACATTTAAAGAAATTCTTAAGAAAAAAACATTCGTTTTCTCGTACATTCATACGCAAGAAGTTGAAACGAAACTACAATCACTGTATTTACGATGCGGATACATTTTGAAGATGAGTATAAAACATTAGTTTTTTGCACTTTCGTTTAGCATTGTTTTTCCGTCCACATTCATCCACTTCAACATCAATAATATCACGTACCATGAGCGCTTTTACGTGCTGGATTGTTTGTAGTTTTTGGTTTCTATCAGCTTTTTACCACACATGGCGCAGATTCCTGCAAAGTTACAATTAAATACAGATAAGTTAAATTAAAAGGGAAATGAGCTGGGCACATTGGGTGAAGCACGTTGGCATAATATTATACGTACCTTTGCTGTATGCACATGGCTGGCAATAATGTGAACCCACTTGATGAACCTTTTGTTTGCAAATCCTACATTGTTCAAAAGTTTTCTGATACGGATTGAAACGGGATTTCTTGGCTGTGAGTAATTTATTTTCTCCCACCTGTATTGGAACCACAAAAAGCAAATAAATAATTACTATGAGGTGTTAAAAACAATTTTAAACAAGTGGCAATGCTCTCTGATGTGTTTCACAATTCAATCATACATAAGCTAAACAAAACTGACCTTTCTTCCTCCACCTTCTGTTGTATTTCTTGCTCCGCTTTTCCAAGTGTCCGGAGTGATTACCTTCCCCAGTTTCTTTTCACACTTTTCGCAAACCATTTTCTTCAAAGTCAACTATATTAAAATCAATGAGAAATAGCGATTTAACATGCAGTTTAAGGAACTAACATTGAAAATCACTGGATAGAGATGGGAGAAATTTGGTATTGCAAGGCCCAACAGTTTGAAAAACGCTACTTTTTCGAAATTGTATATTTGAAATTCTTTTCTCACACAGAACTTTAGGAGCAGAGGGCAAATATATTTATCTACTTTTCAAAACACAAACAAATGAAATTCAATGCTTTACAGTTCCCACGAAATAGAACCTGCTGAAAATGATAGTGAGCCTCTTACACGTATAGTACAGTACGTTATATGTATACCTCTATATCAAACCAAAATGTTATACTTACTCCATGTAGGATATAAGGTACAATGTACATACATACATACATAATCATGAGCTACGAGTTCAGAAAAGCAGATATACTATACTGATGCAGGCTAAATAACCATATTAGGAACATCTTTTACCTGACCAATTTATAAATATAATTATAAATGCCAATTAAACTTTGCATACTGACAGTTTTTAAAGATTGCTCGGCCGCAGCTAATTAATGAGAATTGATTGCTAATTGACAATTTTGAATTTGTAATTGCGATCCATTCTAATTCTATCCTACATTACATAATATCAGGTTGCCCCAATTTCAGCTTTAAGAATTTACAACAATATCAGGAATATTATGTCAGATTTCATAGTTTTCTGAAAAAGTCAGCTATCTAATTTCATATACAAGCTTTATAAAGTAACAATGAGCAAGCCAAAAATCTGCCCTGGAGCATTTTTCACTATTATATGAGCAAGATAATGATAATGAGTGTGACGAATGTTCACAGCTCAATCTTCAGTAGTGTTGCATTTTGCAAAGCAACATGCAAACTTTTACGGATTTTATGCACTCTAAGCTACAGGAAGGTAGGTGTTCAAACCAAAGAAGCCTAGGACTGGACTTACCTTCTTATAAGAAGGTAACAAATGTAATGTAAAATATGTATCTCCACCATTCGCATTCTACAAAACTCTTTGGTACCAAACCGAAACTGATGATCTCATATACACACTCTTTGTCTCCAAAATGCAGTTCAATTAGCTCATCTTCATTTCATGCTACCTAAAGTTCATTGTATTAAAAGGATAAAACAAAAAACACACGAAGATGAATGGGATCTTATGACTCTGGGGTACATCATCGCTTTCACATTGGTACAGAATCTGTAGTACAGATCCATGGAATTTGTACACACGTAATACTACTTTTCCTATACCTACCACCTCCTCTACTATTAATCCCTTTACTTAACGTACGTAAAGTAATACTCAATTAGTGTTGGCACAAGGGGTACCTCAAACTTTTTGTCTCCGTTTACGCTGAAAATTTGCAGGAATATAGACTTTAATGCGTAGATTACGAATCTGAAATCAGAAAAGAATTTTAATAATTTTTAAAAATTGTTTAATGGCAAAAACCGTGGCGGGAAAAATTTCCCGCCGTTTTCTCCCTCTGGGGGGCCCAACTTTTTAAAAAATTCTTTTCGGATTTCAGATTCGTAATCTACGCATTAAAGTCTATATTCCTGCAAATTTTCAGCGTAATCGGAGACAAGAAGTTTGAGGTACCCCTTGTGCCAACACTAATTGAGTATTACTTTACATAGCAAACAGTAGCAAAAATGTAGGTAATACATTGTTTCTCTACACAAAAGAGTAAGAAGACTAGACTAAAAGTACAAATAAAGCACTCATGAATTGCACTACATTCATCATCATCATCACTCACTCTCAGACGGATAATACTACGTAATCTACAGGCAGAGCCATTGCCAGCAGCAGCAGCCTGCCTTGACTTGACTTTCTCGCTTTTATTCTCCCTTTAACAAATGAACAACTTACTACTTGGGGAGTTATCACATCACGATATTATGCGCATGATGAATCTACTACTACTACTACTACACGTTCATGTACCTATATTGGGTGTATCAGGCATTCCCCAACACTATGGAAGAGTACAGAGTACATCGTATATAACGTACGTACATCCAAATCCAACATCATATCATGACTATTAATAAAAAGTATATACATATAACCCTATGTATATTGAATGCCTACATCCACATCTACCCTACCGATCATCTCTTTCATCCTATTTATAAGGTAAAGCTGTAAGTTTTTGTACAAAGTAAAAGTACCTTGCCAAGTGCAGTCTGATATTGGATATCCAAAACATTTTGTGTATATAAATAGGTATTAAAGGCATACGGAGAGATCCCAAATGCACAATTTTCTCATCCCGTCAATGTCTGCAGAGTTTCCTATCCATATCCCAATCCTATCATTTTCTGTCAATTCTTCGTGTTCATAAGGAAAGAAAGCTACGTCATCATCATCCTTTACCCAACTTAACATAACATAAACCAACCTAAATCCCTAATCTCTATCCCATATATTATATTTGTGTTCGTAGTAGTAAGTATAGTAATGTAATCATCACTTTAGCTCTTCCTCCTGCTACTACTATATACTATTATTACTCTACAGTCACTCAACAACAAGAAGAAGTAGAGATGATGATGAACTTTTAATTATTTTTATACTTCAAGATACTCAAATTTCAAGTCAAAATATACTAAATATGTACACGTCAAAACATACATAATTTTCTAGTGCATTTTGGGAATAAAAATTAAAGTCAAAGTATAAAACTAATACTAAATGATACTATCATTTCTTTAAGGTTAAAATAAACATATTTCAGTTCTTACTTACTTGTGAGATGATGGTGTGACTATAATAAAATTGGTGTGGCGAGAAACTGAAAGTTTCGAAAACGACTTGCTGCTGACGGTGACGGTGGTGACTTGGGAGAATGTGAAGGGAAAATTGTTTCCCGATTCTCACGTCATCAAACTGTTCGATAATCGATCGTTCGAATTCTTTGTGTGGAGAAAGAATGGAATTGAAAAAATAACAGAAATTCTCTACTGAATGTGTATGTTCACGTTTTGTTTTTGTGTAAAGTGGTGGTGGTGAAATGATATGATGGTATTAGTGCTTTTTCCGGTATTGGCTTTTGTTCAATAATTGGGTGACAAAAATAAACTGCTAACTTTGGGTAAGAATTTATTATTTTTCATTTAATTTTATAACTCATTCGGCTGCTACATTTAGTTTTCTTAGATTTACGTAATAGTAGTACATTTTCATTCATATTTTCATTTCCATACTTTTCTAGTTCGTTAGTGCATTTAGTAGATTTTTTGGCTAAAAATATTGGGAACGTGTCAGGGGGGCTTAAAGCCAAAATATGGAATAAATATGGAAGGATCATCAGCTGCTACTGCTTTAGGCAGGAAGGCAATGACATTACATTGCGCATTGAGAAGATGCGTGCTAATGTTATGTTGATGCAATTAGTTTGCAATGCGAGTGACGAGTAACCCCAACCCCGTGGTTTGTAGTTACCCAATCTCCTAGAGCTAATAAATATGTAGCATAATGGAGTTTGCTCAGTTTCAGTTAGACATACTTTTGACTCTACACGTAGAATTTGACAATGACGAAATGAGAGTAGTTAAGTTTTTGTCATTTGTAAACTAATTAGCGACCACTTGACGCTATCAAGATTGAAGATTGGTAAATGAATCAAGTCATTATTTAAGGTATGTCACAATTGACAATAGAAGACGGGGCCTAGTTTAGTTGGATTTGGAATAAGAATAAATTTCTGATTCTCTGTTATTCTTAAGTTTCATTTAATCAGGATTTAAATCATGTATTATTGAAATGTAAACATTCTTACATCTTAATACATAGGCATACTTAACATAGGGTTATCTTGAGCAAAGAATAGTTAGTTAAGTTAGCGATTCGCGGTTTTGAACATAAGCCACCACTGACTTTTCCAATAAATATTTAATGTGTCTAATACGATTTTGTGTTTGAATGTGTTTTCAGATTCCGTATATCTGCCCGTTGAATCCCATATAGGTTCCTGTTGTAAATTAGATGGAGGTGTCGAAGCTTTAAAACAGGAGGTACGGAGAATCGTGACACGAGCATGATGATATGAACCAGATAACAGTTCTGCATGGGTCCAATAATTTTCAATATTAAGAAAAATACAGAGAAAGCTAAGGGCTGAGAAAGTGCACATATTAAAAATTAGCTACTGTGTGTCGCTACCAAATCACATCCTGGATTAAAATTATTACTCGCCCGTCATCTTTCTGCTGTATGGAACGGTAAGCCGCAATAGTTTGAGTTTCTCTTTGTGTTGGTTTTTAAGTATTTGATTAAGTCATGAATTACTTTTACTGATAATATGCATAGCTCATATATTATCCATTTTAACATGTATTCTTTGTATTTTTGAACAAACAAAGAAGGCAACTATTATTTTTTAAGTTCCAATGAGTTAAGTTTTTGTAAACTTTTTCCTCCCATTCGTGAAGGATATGACTAAATAATTGAATATAAATATACATACACATACTACTACCCCATGAATGTGGGTGGTAGGCTTATGTACAAAGAAAAGAAACTGACGAAATAGTGAAAGCCAAACATATATCATTATACCCAACCCAATACTAAATGGGCATATAATCTTCTACCTTTACTTACTACTGCTTTACTGTACTCTTGTACTAGTACTTTATCACTTGATCCCAGGCTAGTCCTAACGGAACCATCGGGTAATATGCATCATTGCCAGTTTGGCCACCATACCTATGCTATTCCATAGTTTCCAGTTCCGTTTCTCTGTCTACGTTTCTTGCAGTTTGTGTGAGAATAGAAGACTGGCGCAACTACTATTGCTCCCCTCCAAGGGTTATTGATTTTCTTTTTCATATGGGTTTGACTGGAACTGGAATGGTAGGGAAAAGTTGGAAGTGAAGACTCTGAAAAATAACTTTACAGAACCAGTACACCAGTAGTATACAACCGTGTTCCAAAAGTAGAGGTTGTTGGTAGTATTCTGGAATGATTTTTTCTTGGCTACTTGGCTTGATTGCTATCGCGGTGTCATAGATTATAAACTTCATTCTATGCATATAAAATGCAGTTAATAGTTACTACTACTCTACATACCTATTTCAGATTAGAGGGCATGCATTTTTTGGCACGTTAAAATAATAGTGATAGTGACCGAAAGACAGAAGGAGAAGTTGGTGCTGGAATACGGTAGTTTTTTCTACATGACTCTTTTTCTTCCGGTTGTATCTAGTGTCTTACCTTTTGCTCACATAGTCACATCCCAGTATCTAATCTAACAAGGTTGGGAAGCCAAAGGCAAAAGTGGATAAACAGAGGTGGAATATTTAAGTAGCATTCTGTCAAATAAACAACATAAAAAGGAAATCCAATTTCACTCTTCTTCTTTCTCGGGTTGGGTTGTTTGTGCATTTAAATCTATAGGTTTGGCCTAGGCGTGTGAAGCTATATGATAATCGTGCAGTTGTTAACTTGGAAGTTTACAAGAAGACATGATACCTAAATCTTAAAAAATATAGTGCGGAACGAAGAAGGGAGTGGAATAAATTGTAGTTTCAGTGAAGTTAGTGCTCATACCATAATATATAGTGACTAGCTTCCTGGAATTTCGATATATGCAGTGACTAAAAAAAGCTGTGAAATTAAGCACGCACAATCTTAGTATAAATAACCTTCTGAAAACTCGCATTGGAAGATTGAAGGATGTGACAATTTTTCAATCGTTTCGTATTCATATAGAGTATCAGCAGTTACCAACATGACGCAGTTAACCCAAGACGAGATAGTTAGTAGTACCAAGACGGTGATCTCAGGGTTGGAGTCCCTCAAGCTTGAGCACCATGCAGGGTTGCAGGCGTTGGAGACAAGTCTCAAAGCTGTGTCCCAAGAATCAAATGGGGACATTCCTTTGATTAGTGAAAAATCCGAAATCCTTCATAAATCGTTAGATATGATTGATATAGGAATAGAAGAAGCAAAGGTAATTTTTGAATTAAACTCTATATTGCTAAAAATAGAAGCTATTGTTTATGTATAATGTTGCGTATTTTCTTAATAGGTAATGGTTGCACTTGCAACACACATGCAAATAACAGAAGCTGAGAAACAGAAATTAAGAACACAGGTAAAGAGGTTATGTCAGGAAAATGCATGGCTTCGTGACGAACTCGCGACGACTCAGCAGCGGTTGCAGGCTTCAGAACAACTTGTAGCACAATTAGAAGAAGAAAAGAAACAACTTGAATTTTTCAATTCCTTGAAAAAGTATGACTCAGAGTCTCAGGTAACGAAAAAATAATATGAATATTTATATTATGTTAATGTTTGCTCACATAGTGTAAACTAAATGGCATATTATTGAGTGTTTGCGATTGTATATCTCTAGAATGAAGACAGCAGTATGGAAACATCTACAAGATCCGAAAATAAATCTGAGGCTGACCCTGTAATGGACCTATTTCCCGATGAAGATAACGAGGAGCGTGGTATGTTATCTCTCCATGCACGTTTGGACCTTAGTGAAGTTGCATGTTTATATATTATTGAGTTAAAAAACATTGTGTACTGCACCATATTTAACTCGTTGGGCGATTTTTATATATATTTTAGCTTCACCTACTCCACCCAGTCAATTTGTCCAACAAGCTAGTGCCGGATATGAAATTCCTGCAAGGCTACGTACGCTGCATAATTTGGTAATTCAATATGCCTCGCAAGGAAGGTATGAAGTTGCTGTACCTTTGTGTAAGCAGGCCTTGGAAGATTTGGAACGAACATCGGGACGGGATCATCCAGATGTAGCTACTATGCTCAATATACTTGCCCTAGTTTACAGGTATTTTAAGAAACTATAAACTATTATTATTGGTTATGTGCATTGAAATGTTTTCTCAATCATTTATGACTGCTTGACAATTATGCTTATAACGGTATAGGGATCAAAATAAGTATAAGGAAGCTGCGAAACTGTTGAATGATGCATTAGCAATACGTGAGAAAACTTTAGGAGAAAATCATCCAGCCGTAAGCAAATCTATATACCATCTTTTCATACAGTCTTCTTACGACTTTATACCGTATTGATATCAACACATAACCTATTGAATGATTTATGTGTAGGTTGCTGCAACATTAAATAATCTAGCCGTGTTGTATGGAAAACGTGGTAAATACAAGGATGCTGAGCCGTTATGCAAAAGAGCATTGGAAATTCGCGAAAAGGTTTTGGGCAAGGATCATCCGGACGTGGCCAAACAACTGAATAATTTAGCCTTACTTTGTCAAAATCAGGTAAAGTATGCAAAGGATGCGTGTGCTCTCATGTTATAGTTTTCAGGAATCTAAAATTCAGCATGTAAGACTTGCAATAATATGCTTTTACGTATAGTTTTAATAAAATATGTATGTCCATCTTAGGGTAAGTACGAAGAGGTCGAAAGATACTACAGAAGAGCACTAGAAATATATGAGTCAAAACTTGGACCGGATGATCCAAATGTAGCAAAAACAAAGAACAATCTAGCATCATGTTACCTGAAACAAGGAAAGTACAAGGAGGCTGAAATACTTTACAAACAAGTGCTTACGAGAGCCCACGAAAGAGAATATGGCGCAATAGATGGTACGAGAAGTTAACAGAATATTGGAACAGTCCAGTTTGAAATGAAGATCAGAAGTGGAAAAATGTATTCAATTTATCTGGTTTAGGCGACAACAAACCAATTTGGCAAGTAGCAGAAGAACGAGAAGAGAATAAATTAAAAAATAAGGACAATTCAGCGGACTATGGTGCCTGGCATAAAACTGCAAAGGTGGATTCACCCACAGTCACAACTACATTGAAGAATTTAGGATTTTTATACCGTAGACAAGGAAAGTACGAAGCGGCCGAAACAGTTGAAGAATGTGCAATGCGCTCAAGAAAAGAGGTAAGCTTATAATATGGACTCAAATCCATTATGCCTTGGTTTTTCTCTAGGCATAAGGGCATTGTCTTCATAAACTACTCCCTTATTTTAGGTATTTTGGCATAATACATGTAATGCATCAGAGCTGTTTTCAGCATCGCACACTGACGGAAGGATACTAATTGCATGAGAAATGCTGCATGATTTATTACAATCCGCTATTTGTTGTTTATTGCCTATATTTGGTTATATTACTAGGCGCTTAATGTAAAAATGGCCCAAATTCTCGGAGCTGAAGCAGGGGGTATGCTTACCCCACAGGAAAAGCGGAGGAGTTTACCTGCACAAACTTCTCGAGACCGTAGTCGGCGTGGATCCAGGGAGTCCCTTGATTCCTGCCAAAATGAAGCTGGAGATGAGGTAAGGTTTTCAGATAAAGCTTAATAATGGAAGCAGTAATTGGCAGTTGGTAGATTAGTGTAGAATGAATGTATCAAATTCCTATATAGAATCCATGTAGTAATAAAGTAGTCATTTTTCAGTTAGTTTCGGCTTCTTACAGACACATTATTGAAAATAACTTTTAGTGATAGGGTTGTAGTACATTTTCCATATAAAGTACAGTCATCATAATGTTAACCGCAGTTCTAACAAATTTTATTTGTAATACGTCGTTGTATTAATGTAGTAAACTTAAGTCTATATGTTCCAAAAAGTTCTGTTCTGATGCTTTAAAAAAATACCCAAATCCTCTCATATTTTCTTTGTTTTCCTTTTCTTCACAGTCTTATTCTTTAAAAAAACATTTCCCGTAAGCAATGTTTGTTTTAGTTTTGCTAATGCATGAAAATTCTATACTTTCAAGAAAACTGTAGCTTCACCCTAGATTCGATCGTTGTGCCTTAGATAATTTGCCACCTTTAGATTTGTGTATTATTATTAGTATTATTACTTTGTGTTTCCCGTTAAAGAACGTTTATTAGAAGCCATAAACAGCAATGTTAATGTTGTGCCCTGTTGCTTTAGCTGAGATCACCCAGTGAAAAAAAATTAATGCTATTATATAATTCGAAAGTTGCAATTGCAGATGTGATCTGAAGGCAGTTCAATATCATACACACGTAGTACTTTATGTACAATGTTAAAGCATCTAGTTTTAGTTCAGTAACAATAATTAAAAAATCCTGAGCGTACCTGAAAGTAACTTGAGTTACATTGTCTGTCTACACTTAATCACAATAATGGTTTTGTAAAAATATAAATGACAATAAGGGTTTCTGTGTGCTTAATTGAATCCTGGCTCAATAAGTAACATGTTTGATCTACTATTTGTACAAAAAATATATACGGATATTTGAAACCATGTTGAAAGAAAGGAATTTAAATAATATATAGGAAGTTGGAAATTAAAGTTTTTTATTGTGATTTTTCATAATGTTTGGATTTATGCTGTATGAAAATCGTTGGATGAACTTGGCTGTAATTTGACTGAATATTTGTAGGCTGCACACTCTAGTTAACATTTTTCTCTAATTTTATAACGATAATTGGTTTGATTCAGTATTGAGGAAGTATTATTCAAGACGATTTTGAATTGACATTACAGCAATCGGCGTCATTAGGCAAACTTTCATCAGATCAAAGTTTCAATGTACAGAGAACCACATTGGGAGCAGGGGAGGGATCCGAATCACAACGAGCAAGTGGTCTGAAAAACAAACTGTTAAACGCTTTGGGATTTCAATCTTGATGATCCATCATCTACTATATTCTTATATACCGTATTGTTGCGTTACTTTAGACTAGAGTATATATTACTACATGTTTTGAAACTTACACTTCCAACACAGGAACTGAATAATTTTACTATTATTATTATTACTATTACCAATCAGCGGGTAGGTTATGTGAATGGTTATTCTGAACTATAGATGCTGAAATCATATTGTTTTCTTGCATTTTAACAAAATTGATGTAGAAAAATTTAGAAAAGATAGCCTTACGTTGGTAACGTCTACAAAAGTAGTGTTTACATTTCTGTTTGAGTACTTATAGAAATATATTTGAATGTCTGTTTCTCCTTTTTCTAATTCTTTTAAAGTAAGCTATCCGCTGTTTCAAGACAACTTAAATTGTTATTGCTCACCGTATCCATACTATGAAACGTTGGTAGTTGTTAAAAAAAAGAGATAAATTTTGGTTATAAATACGAATACAAAAGCGCATTTGCTGGATTAATGAGTCTGAATTTTACCTAAAACCTAACAAGAGTATTTAATGATCCAGCTCTTCTTAATTCCTGTGCTTCCCTAGAAGTTAAATTGGTCATTTATATTTCGAATAATCGAGAGATTTTTCTTCGTCAAAATTATACTTCCTTCATGAGATCAATGATGGCGTAAAGAGAATATTTGCAGGAACTATAGTGTTAGCTGCAAATTATAGCAATCATATACCTTCGTTGAGTAATAATTAATTCAAAGGTTGAAGGTGGTAATAATGACTTGAAAAGCGTCGGAGCTGTCGTAGAACATGAAACCTCTAAACCTTCATGTTAAAACTATAAAAAAAATTGTGTGTAGGTTATAAATGTATCCTTATACGAACAATCAACATGGCATTTTATCTAGCCTTAGTATGACAAGTATGAGACTGGCTCTGATCTTAAATTAAATCTTTAATAAAATACATTTAACGTGGATAAAGTTACTGAGAAATGAGAAAATACATATATCCATCATCTAATTTTCCCTACGTGAGTTCTGTGCAGTGCATAGCTTTTATTTAAACTTTATATAACAAACAATATTAGATAAGCGAGATGAAATATTTGTCTCAAGTCACAGCTTCCACAAATGCTAAATGCCTTGTAACAATTTAATCTAAAAGTTGTGTATGCCTTCGGTATAAGTATTTCAAGCATTGTACATTAAGTAATTGAGTGATACTGTATCCGGAGAAAGCTTGGGATGCTAAAAACAATGAACAGAACGATTGCTGTCATGTTTACATGCAAAATAATAATGAACCATGTCAGTGCATTTTATGGTTTTCTATCAACTTCGAGAACTGCAGTACAGTAAAGTACATGTCTTTGTACTTTTCTGTTGTGAAAGTTTCAACTTTCTTTAAATCTCCTGACTGGAAAAATACTCGAAGCGAAGCCGTAAAGACACGTTTTATAGGTTTGTATTCAAATGATGAGTGAGTAATTGAAAAAGTACGTGTTAAGTTAGTATTTATGCAGAGTTATAATGTGTTTATGCAAAAAATTTAACAGCATTTAATTACGTAGTATAAAAAAATGTATTTACACATCCTCAATATTTATAACGTTTATTGTATGAAATTACAAACTCTGATGATGAGAGGGAATTATTTATTAAATGAGAAACGAACAATTAGTTTTTAGCTTTTATGAAATGAAGGTAATATATTTAAACGTAAAGATTTTTGAGGACGATGGTTTTTATGCACGCTTTTCAAAATAACACAAAAAAAAAATCTTCAACATTCGTATTTTAAGGTAGTAATATAATATATGCATACTATTTTTAATAAGTGAATCGGATAAAACCTATGTGGTAGATATTGTATATCTACATTACACAAATCAGTTTAGTTGTGCAACGTATATGAATTCACATATTAATTTCAAACTTATGTATGTTGTTACAAGGGTGCAAAAATAATAATATGAAGACAACCATTGTCAATTTGTAGTCTTCGTTTATTTACAAAAAGAAATAATGCATCAGTCTATTTACCTAGAAAATAATAATAAATCTTGAAAACAGATTGAATCGTGTTAACAAGGTTTTCTTTTTACACACTGTCAATTTGTAATCTTATATGGCATTTCCCATACGTTTTGGAAAAATATCTGTTCTCAAAGTAGACTTTTATATATAACCCTCGCACTTGCTTCAATATTACATTTTCATCACAGTATTACTATATATTGTATAAATGAAATTAATGCTTTCACATTTCATGCAGCTTGATACGGTGTCCAGTTACTCTTTATTCTTAAATAATTAACTTTGTGTATATTGCCGTGCCAGAGCATGATACTTTGCAGAAACGTGTATCAGAGAATCGATATTGAACTTTTGTATTTCCTCTTTTACTTCATTGTGCTTCTGGCAAAAGTTGCTTTCAGCAGCAGGATATCTATCTATTTTTTTCAAATACCGACTACTTACCAACTTTGGAAAATTTCAAAGCGTTTTTTTATGACTGCAGTCTTGTTTAAGCCTGTTTGTATTGATTGTAATTTTTTGTACATTTAGCTTTTGTATAAAAAAAACTTATAACATGGTTGACATCTTCATCGTCCCTGTGGTTCTCTGTACGTAAACCAGCCGTTATAATGTAATTTAGATGATATTATAGCCAAAGAAAAAAAGCTTTTGGTTTCGTAAACTCATCCAAACAAACGTTTAATAATGAAGGTGCAAATGTAACCATTTTGTGTCGACTAATATGAATGTAAATGCTTTTTTTAATCGTATGTGTGCTTGTTGACAATATCTATTTTCTTCATGCTTTCTACAATTCTTTTGTTATCAATTTGTTATAATAATAACACATAGTATTCTCTTGTAGTATAGTATAACGATAGTTTAGAAGTCGATGCACGATGCACTTTTGTATTATACAATAGTTAAGTAAAAGCATGTCATCCTGCTGCTGTAGATTGATGCTTTGTAGCAGCTCTCTGAACTAAACACTCTTTTGCTAAAAAAAAAGTCGTAGTATTTTTCCGGGTGTGTGGGATTTCCTCCGAACGATTTACTGTTGTGACACAGATTTTAGTGAATATTAAAACTTATTCAGAGAACTACGATATAGGAATCCGAATATAGTTTTGTAACTTTCTCCGCAACTGCCTTGTATATATAAAAGTAGAACATTCATGTACAAAGGATTGGTTAGTGGAAACTATAGACATTGATTTACATACAAATCATTAGAGCAACCAATATATGATATCACAATCAACTATGCAATAAAAATGCGTTCAAATCTCTAAGCTATTATAATCAATGAAAACTGGATTGGTGGCTAGCAGTATGGGAAATTAAGACGATCAGGTTCCTTCTCCAAATTGAGAGCATCAATACGAAATTCCATTCCGAAAGTGATGGAAATGCTTACCAGACGTGATCCGGAGTACAACAAGCAGTATGCATCAAGGTGAGAATAATTAGGTGAAATATTTTTTCGCGAGAGTAAATGATGAGCAGATAGTATAGTGCAAATTATAATTATAACTTTAAAAGTATTGTGAATGAGTGTTGAATATATCATGTTGCAACTACGTGTCTTTTAGTTTAGATTCTGTCAGAATCAAATGAGAGCAGGCTATGAAGTTGAGAGTCGACTACTACTGTGCAAATCCTTTTATACTGTATTCGTTATCCTTATGTACTAAACTTGTTTTCAAAAACTTTCTGTATGGTCCTTGATATATTTTATTAGGCTAATTTTAATTGTCGCCACATCAAGTTTGAATTGTCCTGAGAGGACGGTCGGTAGAAATCACCAATAATAATTATTAATGTGCATATATAATGTAATGAAAGTATTAGAGGCATATGCAATTGCAACTTAATAGGCCCATGTAATATTGAATGGTTAAACTACTCTATTTAATTTGACTGAAGGAGGAAATCTTTGCTATTTTACTTACGTACATGTATATATATAATATATTCTTATTATTGCTATTGGGTAATGGTTTGCGGCACTTCATATTATCTCCAGTATTATATTGTTCCTGCTACAATTGCAATTGTATTATTCTTGCTGTGTAGTAATATATACTTTTTTATATATTTTGATTAAATGTCATTGTTTATAAAAGAAATTCCCAAATGAACTCTAGGGATTGGAATGCTTTGCGCAGCAGTAAACATAATATATATGAGCACTCGATTCAGTTCTGCTCTCATTTGATTGAACATTTGGACATGAATCGCCATTGTAGTTTATTTGTTAGCTGAGTCGGTTTTGGTTGCACTACTTTTTCATGTACCTCCTTTTTTTTAAAAATCCAGTACTAACCATGTCAGATTTTCTTGCAGCTTGTCAGCACTTGTTAATACCTGGTGTAAATATTGTCGTTTATATGTTCTCTTGATGCATTAGTTTGTGTTTTATATAGTAGGTAGAATTACAAGATTGATCGGTTGATAGAAAATCCCTGTTGTATTAATCTCCTAATGTCCATATCAATTGCAGCATGAAAAGAGCAAACTCCCTGTCGGTCCTTAGTGGAAAACTAGCGGAACAGGTACTAAAAACTTGTGCTATACCTTTGAACTATACGCTGAAGCTATGATGATGTCTAACTAATAATTGGGTTTTTTGGTTTGTTTTTAGATACCTACCAACCAAACATTAAACTTTCGCACAGTGAGCACTGAACTGCTTCAGCCTGAGAAGGACTGACAAGGATTACTACTACTACTACTACTACTACTACTGTTTCCAAAACTCTTCACAGAAGAAATTTTCAGTTCTGATTCTGTATCGAACGCTGCATTAGTTCTTAAAATTCCGATCCTATATTTAGTAAATTTAAATGCCTACAGTTTTCTATTAATAATGTTTCGTGGTATCATTTTCTATGAATTGCCGATTTCTTTTGTCTAGTTTTGAAGAAAAAAAGGCCGCTGAGACCAATAGTAGCTTGAAAATTTTTAAAATGCAGCGTAGCTTGCTACAAGAGCCAACTACATTACATAGTAGTTGCATGATTTGTACAATATTATTAGGAAAGTATTCTAGTGCGTATTTTCAATGTATTAATCACGTTACCTGATGTTGCAACATGCACTTTTAGAACTAGTTATAATTCTGATTTCTTTATGGAGGCACAAACTGTTTAAAATGGAGTATTATTTCGTTACCCGAATTTTAATATTGATTATGCGATTCACTCATTATATTTCACTTGCAAGTTGAGTATTACATTCCACTAGCATACTAGTCCTTTGTTGTCCATACACAGCATACGTATTACGTGTATTTATCTATGCATAATAAGTATTTTAATTAATAATTTGATGCATTTATCTAGGTTGTTTATAACCAAAAAATGTGGTGCAAAACTAACACTGAATGTTAAGTATGTTTGTGTTACATCTTCTAAAGCTAAAAGTGTCACACTTGGTACACACAGCTATACCTACTTGATATATGAAAGGCAAACAAAAAAAATATGGTGTCATCAACACGAAAGGATGTGACATTCGGTGATTGATATGTATTGAATACTAAAGTATGGATGGTTGTGGAATGCTGAAAGTTAATGTAACATTAAAATTTAACCTACTACATGTCAGCAGCAGCAGTCGATTATTATTATTATTATGAAAGAATAGCTGTTTTAGTTTCAAATGTGTAGCTTTTAAACTATTGATCTGCAGACTGTTTCACAGGCAATTTAAAAAGATCAAATAGACGCAAGGGCAACAACATAGATTATAATGGTTTCTTTTTTTGGAATGGGTCTAGCAAATAAGATTTAATTATTATGTTTACCAAATATGTACCCATCCTAACATGATAAGGCAATATAACAATACAGTACCCAATGCAAGACTACTTTGAATATGAAAACAATGGAAATGAGGTAATATACTTTTGTAATGTCAGTGTGGTGGAATGTAATAACGGAAAGGGTTTATAGAAAGTTACATATTTGAAAAAGAAATCAATCTTATTATTAGTAGTATAGGTAATATATAGTGCCTGTGTTTAGAGTAAATAAAAAACTGCATGGTTGATTGATATGTACACTTCCAAAAATGTACTATATAATAATACTTAGCATATTTACTTACCAAAACTTTTCAAAATTTTTAGAAGTAACATGATAACTTACTTGAACACTTAAAAAATGTATTGCAATTTTTGTACTGCATTTGTTTGTGGTACTCATGCAGCTTCAAAACCTGTCCATAAATAATATGGAGCTGCCTGCGATGCGTAATTATTATTATATTGATTACTAGAGCTGCATTGAAAATTACATTTTTGTAATTGGATCTTCTACTATATTTAATGGTGTATTACCGTGGGCCTGTGGGATTGACTACAAATCCTACTGTTTATTTCAATTCAACAAAAAACTAGCTTTCAAAAAATGAGAGGTATTGGGTGTTGTATCTTATATTAATGCAAAATAAGATTGAAGATGCGAAAAAATAAAAGGCATAAATGCATGCTAAATTTTAATTAATATGAGCGCTGTTAAATTTGGTAAATCATTTGCATAATGATTCCAATCATATTTTTTTACATAATGCATAAATTGATAAGTGAATACAAAGAACAAAGACATGGCATCAGAACGGATCTTTATGTACATATCTCGTGATGACAGCCCTATTACAAGTTATTACAACTATTCTTCAAGGGTGAAGCTTATATTATGGCCATAGCTGGGCAGGCCACCGGCCACCGACCCTTTTGCTGGCCACCAGGCTACCGGCCACCGACTCAATGTGTGGCTACCGGCCACCGACTCATTTTGTGGCCACCAGGCCACCTGGCTACCGGCCACCGACTCATTTTGTGGCCACCAGGCCACCTGGCTACCGGCCACCGACTTAATGTGTGGACACCAGGCTACCGGCCACCAGGCCACCGGCGGCCACCTGGTGGCCGGTGTACCAAATTTGGGCCACCAGGGTCGGTGGCCAGCCCAGCTATGATTATGGCTGCTACTTCATTTCATTAATACTCGATCTCAAAAGAGAACTAAAATCTCGGATGTGCATAAGCATTGAATGTACCCAAACACCAGCAGAAGAAGAAACAAACAGCAAGCATAGCATCATAGCCACACAATAAGAAGACAAGGTTGATGATGACAAAGTGAATGTGAGTAGATATCTACAAACACAAAAACACAGAAGAACTAAAAATGTTTAGGCATAAAAATTCTTCGGATCGAGATATACATTGCATTGGTTCGGCAAGTTCCAACTTCCAAGCTTGAAAGATATACACACAGAGAAGTTGTAACTTACAACGTAAGTTGTTCTGTATATCATCAAACCAAAACACACGGGAAGAAAAGAGTTCTTCAATTTGTAATGAAAAGTAATGAAAAGTATGCGGAAACCCAAAGGCAAGAAATTGGAAGGAGTAAATAAAATGTTGCTGTTTTGGATGGAATGATAGTACTCATTTTCGGTGATCGGACAAATGGTGTAGTACATATAGTACTAGTTCCTGTTAATGAATTATGTAATGTGCTGCCGATAAAAGTGCATTTGCGTTTCTTCATGACATTGTAAATGCAATCAATTTTAATCAAACTTCGGGTACAGGCAAACCACCCACTGACGACCTCGTACAATCAAACGGAAAGGGATTGATTTGATTTTTGAAAGTGTTTTGTTTTGTGATTGATTGCTTGTTGTAAAAGCTTGTGGGATGAAGATGTTATCGAAATGGCCAGCTACAGAGGAATAACGAGCTCCTCCGATACCTGCAATAAGTGACAGGACAGCTGACTCGAATATTTGTACTTTAACTTTAGGTAGTTTGTAGTTTTGATGTTTGATAACTGTTTGGATTTCACCGGTGTCCAACAAACAAGGTGGGGGTTTATGAAGGATCTCTGACCGTCTGGCCTCTTAGGGTAAGGAAGGAATTCAAAATTTATTCGTAATGTTATTTAATATTTGTGGTAAACCAAATTGGTGAGTGGCTGGTTAAGGTTAACTTTTAGTATTTTGGGTCAATAAATATATTGCTGATACTACTGTGTTGTGTTAATGTAATATGGTCTTCTTCTCATGTTTGATTTCATAGGTTCAAATGGTACAGGATTTAATTAACTTTTGGATGAATTCCATGATATGTAATTTGTAATCGGGCTGTTGACTCAGTTGACTGTGGACGTGGATAAGACGAATTCAGGTTTACTGAAGCATTAATTTTAATACGGTGTACGGAGTTCATCATGTACGGGGGTTACGGAAATATTTGGAATCAAGGGGCCACGCAATGGCCCACGGGAAATGTACCATCACAGGTTAGTTTGAAACCTTTTTGTTTTCAAAATTTAAAGATTGACCTAAATGTTTTATGTTTCCTTTACCTTTATTATTTCCTTTTTAGAACCAAAATGTTCAAAACCCACAACTTGCTGGTACAATGAATGCAGCTCAAACATTTCAAAGTCAACAACAAGCCATGACTGGATATGGTGGTACTCTCCAGAATTCTGGAATGGTTGGAACTAACGCTGCCCAGACTGGAATGATGGGATATATGAACATGGGAATGAATCCCTACATGAACTATGGAGGAAATGCTGCGCTTATGAACACAAACCCAAATGCAGCATGGCTAGGTAATCAGTATGGATATCAGCAGCAACAGCAGTATCTTCAATCAATGACGCAGGCTCAGCAGACTAGTTTAAGTAACTTTCCTGGAGGTCGCCCTCCATTACCTCCAGGACCTCCACCACCAGATAAACCATCTACTAATGACACTTCCAATCAAAAACAGGGTCTTCTTGGTAGCACAATAAATCAAACCACCAACATAAGCACAAGCAGTAATCTCAATCCGCAACAGCAGCCGCCTTTACCTCCCTATGCAAATCCCAGTCTGAGTCATCAGAGACCACCACCACCTCCTCCACCTACCAATTTTAATGTAACACAGCAGCAGCAGCGACCACCACCTCCGCCACCATCAGGCCCTCATCCTACCCAATCTGCGCCTAAATCTTTATTAGGGACTGTGCCTGGGCTAATTGCCAATACAACGACATCAACGAGTGGTACTTTGCAAACCGAAGATGCTTATAATATAATTAAAAGTGCAGCTGCCTTGGGAATTTTGCCCAGCAATGGTTCGCTAACTCCTCAGGCCTCTTTAAATGTGTCGGAAGAACTTTTTGGCTCAAAAAGTAGTAAAGGAATACCTGGATTGGATATGGTAGATGACTCGGAGCAAGACCATAGATCTCCTAAAACAGAAGTAATTGATCTTGAGAAAGAACCTAAACCATCCGGGAAGGCAGAATTAAAGATAAATCTTAGTAATGAAGGCTCTGATAAAACTTCCAATGAACCAACACGCAACGACGTATCAAAAGAAAGATCTCAGTGGAAAAACGTCCCATCATCAATAAAGAATACGACTGAAGTTGTAAAAAGCAGATCCGAAGAAAGGGCAACCCCAAAGAAAAATGAATTAGTTTGGGAACTGAGACCGGAAATTCAAGAAAAGAGCTGGGCTAGAGATTTGTCACCCAAGTCTGATAAACCTCAAAATACAAGTAGTATATGGGGAGGTGAATCATCAAAATCAGCTTTTGAAAAGAAATTTTCTGATAATGATTCTGGAGTATTCACAAATAATAGCAATAATGAAGAAACTTCAAAAGAGAATTCTTCAAATAGCAGTTCTAGTGAAAGTAAAACAGGGGGGAAAATAGTTAGAATTCCATTAGTACCCGCTGAAGGTCAACCGTTGATTTATGATAGAAAGACATTAAAACAGTTTGATCAAATTTTTCGAGATTGGGAAGCTCAGTTCGAAAATTGGAAACGGGCGAATGAAAACCATGCCGATCGAAATGCATATCAGGAATATCTGGACCAATGGAATAAATGGAGGTGTCAACTTTTGGAACAACGAAGATCAATAATGGAGGCAATGACTAAAGCTAAATTGGAAAGCAAAGAAATTCTAATAGCGAAAATGGAAGGCATAGATGATCAACAACCCGGAGACAGTCCAGCTGCGACAGCTAGACAGGGTTCTAAAGATTCCTTCCCATCTAATGGTGAGTGTTTGCTTACTTTATTATTATTATTGAACTTCTAGTTCTTTAATTCAAGTTATAATGTGTCAATTGAATGTTTATAGTTGAAACGCAACCAACCAAGTTTGGAGGAAAAAATACAGACTCAGATTCAGTCAACCCGTTTGAAGCCGCTCTGCAAGCCTCAGATGTTGGTAAACGGACTGCACCTGCTGCCCCATCTCTGTCAAATAACATTGAGAGTAATTCAATGGTAGGCCAGTCTTTACTTCGGAATCCTGATAGATCAGATAACAGAGAATGGGATAGGCCTGTAGAAAAAGTTTTAAGAAATGGTGGTGGAGGTGGTAGAAGTGATCAAAATGTAAGCTTACCATAACTTATCCTTCATGATTGTGTACAAGTTGTATATTTAATCCATTTAGCTCAGTTCCTTTATGATTTTATTTTTACTATTCCAAATAGAGTTTTGAAAACCGTCCCAATCAGTTTAAAATGGGAAATTCGTATGAAGATAATCTATCAGGACCTCGGGATGGTAGTAATCAGCAAAACAAATTGGAAATCAGTCCTTTTGAAATGGGAAGGAGATCATATGGGGATAAGCCATCAGAAGTTCGTAGTGGTAGCAAAGATAGCAAGCTGGATAATAATAATCCATTTGATTTGGGAAATTCGTATGAGGATAATCTTCCAGGACCTCGGGATCGGCAAAACAAGTCGGATATCAATCCTTTTGAAATGGGAAGGCGATCATTTGGGGATAAAGCCTCAGAAGTTCGTAAAGGTAGCAATCAAGATAGCAAAGTTGATATGAATCCTTTTCAACTGGGTAGAAGTTCATTTGGGAATAATAATGCCTCAACAACACGAGATGATAACAGTCAGTACAAAAACGATAGCTTTGATTCTAAAACAGAAAGATCCAGTTTGCCATTTGACTGGTCTTTACCTTCTCAACAACACAAGCCTGAAAAGAATCCATTTGAAATGGCTTCCAATAATCCTTTCATGCAACCATGTGGACAAAACCCATTTGAATTTGAGCAGGAAGCAAAGTTGCCGAGTCTGGATGATTTTATTAAACAAACAAAAGTTGAATTCCCATCCCCAAGCTCGTCTCAAAATAGACAGCAGCAAATGATGTCCTCAAATCTTTTTTCAATGAATATGTCTGGTTCAAGCATGAATGACAGACAAAATGCAGGTATGCGTATGGAAAATCCAGTAGAGAGAATTCGTCGTGACCCACTTGGAGATTCTCCAAGTCAAAATTCCAAAATTGGAGTAGGAGCAGCTTTACGGTTGGAGGCGAATCCAGTTGGCATGCCTCTACTTATAGCAGCCAAAGAAGACCCTCCTTCAAAAGACGATTTGGATGACTTATCTCATCTTTTCTCTAGGGACCGTGGTCCAACGGTTGATGTAGCAGAACATAGTAAGGAATTTCAATTAGAAGATCTCGAAGAAGCTGATGTAATTGACTATGCTGCTGCTAATTCATTGGATGATGATTTGGACTTTCCTCGAGGGGAAAATCCTAATGCTGAAGAGGAGGAAGATTTTTCTTTGGAAGACCCAGTTGTTGTCGATTACAGTCAAGTCATTCCACCTAATGATTCAGGAAATTTTCATGGTAAGTTGTAATGCTTTCAAAAGCTACTAACACTCTACATTATGCTTGTTAAATTATTAGTCATTTAAAAGCTACAATATTATGCATATTTTTTGTTTCCTCCAGAATACGGAGAACCAGAATATCATGACGAATTTAATCATGGCTATCCACCTTTTCACGAACCACCGGGCAGAGGAAGGGGTCGTGGGTTTCCACCTGGGCATTGGGGTGGTCACGGTTTTCCACCAAGAGGATATCCGCCAGGTCATCATATGTATGGTAGAGGTCCACCAATTCACGATCCTCATTATGAGGAATTTGGACCTGTTCATCCACGTGGTAGACCTTATGCACGAGGAATGCCGATGGGAAGAGGGGTGCCAGAGCCTCAGTGGTATGCTCATGATGATAGAGATTTGATGCCTCAACATCTTCATTCAGTCACGCCTCCAGTCGTCGAGTTGTCTCCCTCACCTGAGCCCGTACCTGCGATAAAAATTGCTCCTCCTAACCCAGAATTTGATAGAGAACGAAGACGTAGTAGATCAAGGGAAAGAATTCCTAGAGGTCGAGAAGAACGAAGTCGTTCGAGAGAAAGAATTAGTAGACGGGGTGGTAGAGAAGAAAGTGCTGAAAAACGTGACAGAAAACGCGAAAATAGTCCATACAGCTCTAGGCGAGACCGAGAACGGGATAAAAGAAACAGTCCTGATCGTCGTGGCACAAGAAATGAAGACAGGAGGGATAGAGATCGACACCACCGGGACCGGAGAGCTCGTAGCAAAAGTCATAGTAAAAGCCCTGCTGCTGAAGATCGCCAATCATTAGTCAGGAATCCTCTGTAAGTAAATTCACTTTTTTTGCTGTATTTGTAATATTTATAAATTAGTATAATATATGACAGGTACATGCTATTTTTCGAGCACCAAATTAGTATCTATGTGGAACATTGAACATTTAGCAAATGAATTATGTCATGAGTAATTGGCGCATGCTTGAAAACACTGCTTTTCAATTTTTGAGAAAGCAATTTGAACATTAAACTACCAGTGATTCATCACATAATATGTAATACATATCATATCAAATCACATTTTGTCGACGGGTGACGGGATGTCTATCGTTATCAGATCAGATATTGCAATGCACTGTTCTATGACTTGCATGCAAAACATAAATTCTTAAACCAAGTATGAATTCTTATTAGTAATCTGCGAAGTTAGATAGTTTACAACTAAAAATTTCTTCCTTCACTTTACCTGCGCCATAGTTTCTTGGTATCTGCTTCAATATGGTGGTTGCTTTTGGTGTTGTAAGTTTTAAGTTAATCTCGTTTAGGTCACGTTAATCATGTGACATATTGTATAAATGTCAGTTATGAAAATATGTTATCAGACTTTCTTTCTTAACTCATACTTTGTACGGTACGAGGACTCTTACTTTAAATTCTGTTTAGTGAATCAGTGTTTTGTTTCAATGGAATGACAAGGTTTGAATCATCGATACATTTTAAAATCATATAAACCTACTTTCACAATTAGTATCCAGTTTCTTTTAAAAGCGTGTTTCTACGAATGAAACTGAGTATTGAGCAATTTTTGTGTGATTCACCTTAAAATCCAAGACTTTGTCATATTTGTGTGATCGTGCTTCCAGTTTTCCCTCTGCATCGGCTGGAATGCTGAGTTCAACAGCATCCAATCCACTACCTCCTCGGTATCAAACTGTGTTGATTGAAGATATTCTGAATATACCAGGTCGGTCGAAAAGACCTCCAAGACTAGTTATTTTTATGAGAGGTTTACCTGGATCTGGGAAAAGCCATTGTGTTGGTTTAATCAAGGTGAATGATCATCAACTGCAATTTGTTCAATTTTTGTGGTTCTCCAAAAAAAAAAAAAAGAATCTTAAACTAAATTTGTTTACTTGCTATTTTCATCAACCGAACTGGCTGCATCCATGCATGACACATATAGGAAAGAGAAATTCAGATGGGAGGAAAGGCTCCGAGAATTCTTTCCATAGATAATTACTTTACAACTGAAATCGAGGAGAAAGAAAAGGACCCAGCCACTGGTCTTGAAGTAAAAAAGACTGTGTTGGAATATGACTACGATGAAGAACGAGAACCATTGTATAGAGCTCAACTTGTAAGGCAGTTCAGGAAAACATTGGATGAAGGCTTCTTTTCATTTGTGATTGTGGATTGTGTTAATGAGTTTGTGAGACATTTTGACGAAATGTCTAATTTTGCTACACAGAAACGATTCCAGGTATGTATAATTATTCTATTATGTTTCAACGCATTAAATAAATTAAATTTCCTTTGGCCTAAACTACATTTGTCATTTTTGTATTACAGGTTTATGTAGCTGAAATTGAAGAAAGCGTTGACGTGTGCGTCAAAAGAAACCTTCATAAAAGGACTAAAGATGAAATCGTGAAACTTAATAAAGTTTGGGAACGGACACCTTCAACTTACATAAAATTAGATACTCGAACGCTGTTACAAGATGAAGCTGTTCAAGATGTAAGTTTACATAACTATGCATGAACCAGTTAATTTCGGCTTGAATGCAATTTTTAAAAAACGAATATTTTATTTTGTTTAGGTGGAAATGGAAGACGTTTCAGATGTGGAAACTGATAACAATACTGAAAAGGCTCTGACTCCGGCTGAGAGAGGAAAAATTGGACCACAAGTTGAAGAGTTGGAAGATATTGAAGTAGGTTTTACTATATTTTTTTGCCTAAACAGTGTCAGTCTGCTAAATTTATTTATAAGCCCATTTGCCTGCTTTAATATATCAAGCTTGATTTATCATGCCGTATGAATTACTTCTATTTCAGGATGAAGACTCAGGCGACATTCTATTAGTTTCAGCAGGCGCAAGCAAATGGGATACTATTGAACCGTCGCAGGAGAAATTAAGTACACGCAACCCCCAATCAGCAATCTACTTCTTTCAAAGGATTTTTATTATAATTCGCTTATTTAATAATATTAACTATACAAACGATGTTATCTATTTAATTTAGATAAATTGGATGGATTGGTCAAAAAACGACGCACCAATGATGAAGACACTCCAGGTGAATCAGGACGAAGCATTGAAGCTTGGCTAACAAGTAATACGACGGAGGATTATGATGTTCAAAGACGAGAAATTAAACCGGGGCAAAAGCGGGTAAGTGGACATTTCTCTTGCAAGCAGTTTGTAGAATTACTTTATTTTAAAACTACTTTAACAATTTTTTTGCAGGTGAGATGGGCTGATATAGAGGAAAGACGTGAGCAGGAAAGGATGCGGGAAATGGGATTTGTTGTTGGTCATACAGATTGGAAACGCATGATGGATCCCACATTTGGAAGTTCTGCACTGACGAAAACGAAGTTTATATAAAAACAATTTTGATTTCTAAATATTGACCCAGCCCTTTAAAATGCTGGAAGAAGTCTGATTAAATTAACTAACTGTAGTAATCCATTGCGCAAAGCCAAAACCTGGAATTGATTTTACTGAAGAAAAAAGATGCGGAGCATTTTTGAAGTTGTGATGTTTGCGGAAACTTCAGCAATAATTAAATTGTGAAGTTATCTGTAGTACACAGTTTTAGTAGGGTTATTATTTTAACTACTTTGTTTTAGCTATAATCCATACAAGTTACTTGTTAACTTGTAGTAGTAGCGTTTAGCATAATGTTTCCCCCAAGTTTTTGTAAGGCATTTCGCATATTAAAATAATTATTATTATATTCCTTACATTAAGGAAATGAACCAACTTATTTGTGTCGACCTGTAACTATTTGTACCAGTGCTTACGTTGCAATTGTTCCTTGGTTTTCCTTTTTCTCATAACTGGTGGAAATCGAATCGTGTTGAAAGCGAGAATGTCGAGAAGATGACACTTTGTAAACACCTTTTCACACTGCTTGCCATTTCGCCAACCTTTGTTTAACGCTCTCATAAGTCGACCGGTCCACGTTGCTCTTGGCAGTCTTGGAATTACACTGGCTCTGCATAAGAAATATAACTTGATGTATTAGTTTTCTCAAATAATATGTTATTTCCAACTTTAATATTTTGTTAGCTGTATTCAATACCCCAACATCCGAACAATAAGTCCTGTGGTGCTATCCAAACTTCCATAAATAGAGTGTCCTATCCTGCAAGCTAAAAGCTGAAAACATTCCAGAGATGTAGATTTGAAATCTTCCACAGGGTCCGTATTCAGTGGCAGTGGCGTACTAGAAATTTCACTTTGGTTTGAAGAATTTGACAGAATGGTTAAGTTGTTGTCTTTTGATGTTTCATTCGTAGATGGTCTACCTCGTCTCATGAATTCATATGGGTGTTGGGTTGTAGGGAATTGTTCAAACTTCTCGTTTCTACGCATTGGTTGTCTTGCGGTAGGAATTTCAGACATGAAACGATTTTTCAGATTGAGATATTCGGTATCCCTAGTATATCTAGGTTTTACTCCACTTCTACTTGCCACTACCCCTATAGTTGTCGAATTTAGAGCTGCTGCTGCCAACATTTGTCGATTGTTCTGCAATGAAGTCTATGAAAAAGAGGGAAATGAAATATATTAATAATGTGTCCTGTTAAATCTTACACTCAATATGGGGTAGTTTAAAAATAGTTATTACTTGAATCAGATTTAAAAAGAACATGAAACCAAGAAGAGCTAAGGCTGATAGCGCTGGGGAATTTCCACTGGAATGGTTCCATCCACCCCCAACTTCTCTTTCTTTCCAACCCCAACCAGGAGACGAACTACTAGGCCTATGAATGATGAACACAATGATGAGTCAACCATCAATCCGGGAGAATTTTTTCTTTAATTGTAAAAGTAACTGTTACTCCACTTACCCATCCCTTTTCTGCAGTAAACGTTCATTTGGCTCTTGGTGGGAGTGGTGATGCCGTAAGCTCTTCTCGGCTTCCATTTGTGGAATAGGAAAATGATGCAGATTTTTTGATTGTACGGTTGGAACACTGTAGTAGGGAGTGTAGTCAAATGACGTTCTGAGTGATGGAGTAATAGCTTCAGATGGATGTAGAATTTGTGGAAAGATTTCGTTTATATGACTGAAATTATTCGAGTACGCTTGAACTGACCCTGTCGGGGTTCCTGAAGATCGTACATTCAGGGAACCAAGCATAGTTTAAATTTTTATTCCTATAGATTAAAGTTTGATGCAAGCTGGACGACAACTGCGATGTGACTGCCAAGCATAATTGTCAAGATATATAGTTTGAATGTGAATTTTATAAATAAAGTACTAGTTATAAGGTCTCTTTTTCACGGTCCGAAAATTTTACTAATTGGTAGTCCTAAATGAAATATGTAATCCCGCATGCAGACTTGCATTATTTAGGTGGATGGGTTCATCGCATCAGGAGTTTTTGTGACGTCCTACATACAATGATGGTACCTTGCACGGAGTTATATGTTTATGTTATGTATGATATGCACTCGTATTTTTCTCATTCTTTCTCCACTTTAAAATGGTTGCTTGCATAACTGAAGATGCAGCTTCATAATTAGGGACTCGGGTTTAAGTATCCGTAAAAATATGAATGAACATGGTTGGCCATCACAGGAGGACGAAGGGTAGGGAAATTGTATAGCGTGACCTTCAGATGTCAGATTCTTTCGAGCCATTTCAAATGCTTTTTAGCATGTTCAATATTTATGTTCGATTTTGTTGATTTTATGTAAGTAGATGCTTGGTTATGAAAATGACTGGTAAAAATGGCACTTGCTGTTGTCGAAATTCCAAAAAATTATCTTGTCTTTTCGTATTGATCTTTTCACCACAAAGCATTTACCTAATGTTATGTATGTAATTCCATAATGATTTCACGTAATTATTATTATTGTATCAGTTTGGAGAAACGTAAACGGATGCTGGCCTTTGTAAGACTAGTTTTGATGATCTACAACTTTTTAATTTTATGCGTTTGTGTTTATCTTTTATTTTCAGGTCTTTCGTGAGGGTTTTTAACAATTCATATTACGTTGGATCCAAACGTATAAATGAAGGAAATGATGAGACAACGCCCGAACTGAATCACTCTGGTTGACGTATTATTAACAGAGCGTGTTCTATGAATCTCTTTGCTTAAATAAATGTAATTAAGCCAAAGCTAGGTATTAGATTTGTTTACCCAAGAGTACAAGACTGTTGATTAGTATTAACTATGAATCTATGTATGCGTATGCATCACAAAATATATACGCAATTTAACGGATGCTAGTCTAATGTTATGTCAATGCTGAACTAATCATTCATCTAAAAGTTGAATGTTTGCCTTTTATAGTCGAGATTTATTATATGTAGTCAATGAACCGAAATGTATTGCATTACTTAAAGTAATACTTAATTGAAAGCAAAGTTCATGTCAATCAATAATTAATATTACCGATATTAAGACTCTCAGTTTAATAACATGATGAGATTTTAAGCAAGAAAGAGAACAATAATATGAAAATAATAATTATTTTATATTGCATGTTTGAAAAAGTGTCACACACATTTATTTTTATTTAGTTTATTGTTGTACTTTACTCTTTACTTGTTCATGAATTTAATACAGCGTATTTTCATACAATTTTATATACCAATAAAAGTTTCGTCACAAATACAAAAAATATTTACTAATTCGTAAGCTTGTTAGAAAATGTAATTGATTGAATTCCGAAACAAAAACAAGTTAATAATAGCACAAATGATGCAAGGTGCGTTAAATTAATAAAGACATAACTAAAACTAGTACTTCTGCAGTTTGCGATACAAAAGGCGTAGTGTAGTAGCACACAGATATTACATATAACATAACAAACAAATTGACTACAACTCATGATACATATTATCTTTACTTTTCAACTTCTTTAAAATCTCTCTAAATAAATGACTTAATAAATAGGTAACAAAATCATTGATAACATAATAATAACAAAGCAACTTTTTCCTCACTTTTTTTTAACTGAAAACATTTCGTTGGGAAGCTTTTGTAACTATTATTAGTATTTATATAGTTATACGTCGGGGCAAAGTGCTTTTTAGGCTCATACAACATTTAAGCAAGTGTATTTTTTTTGTAATTTTCTTAAAAGCTGAGATTTGTGCACAAACGGAGATATTAAAGAATTGTGTAGATATATTCTTTTATCAGTCGAGGTGAAGAGCCTATTAATTAATGTAAGGTTTATCAATAACACGGATAAATCAACGTAGAATATAAAAAAAATTGTTGTTTTCATTTGTGCGGATTGAAAAATTGAAATGATGTTGGCTACAATGCACTGCATTTTGCTCACATCATCAAATCAATTCTCAAATCGTATTTTATATATTATCATGATTATCATTATATACAAGCATAAATTATCCGATAGTGAAGATGATGATGATGACATCGGCAGAATTTTCCAACAAAGTCATTTGCGAAAGTTAGTGAGTTTCATTACAAACGTAGAGGGATTTGCAGTTTTCTTGAGATCTTCCTCTGCGAGCGGCTTCGAGATATAATTTGGTCTTGTCTCCTCCCTTGCTTGTTTGAGTGTAGTACATCAGATTTGCAGTTGCCATACTGTACATATCAAAAAATCATTAAACTTTACATTTTTTGTTCATAAAAATATACTTTACTTTGATGGGTTGCTTTAAGCTCTACTGTGCTCTTAAAACTGTATTGAGCCAACTGCAGAAATTCTCATGTGCTAGACCACAGCCGAAAGTTACATTTTTGGCAGCTGCAACCAAGCACACTTTAGGTTGAGCCAACTAAGCAAAAAAAGACTTCAAACAGAAGACAGGTGCACTTAATGGTACAACTGTCTGCATTTCATGATGCATGTGCACATTTAAAAATGCAGGCAAAAGGGTGTAGTGTAAATACCCAACTCAGCATTTAAGTCACTTTTAAGCTTTATATACCCCTAAACGGTAATGATTAATGGCTTTCATTGTTTAGATTGACACAACGGGACTTACGCTGTGAAATGGCAGATTCCGTGAGCATTAGGGAGACCAATGTCTTTAACACATTCACGAGCAGCTTCACACAACATTTGTTGACGACATGTGTCTTCAGATGTGTTGAATGTTCTTACGTAGGCCTACAAATAACATTTAGAAGGTAATAATAATAATAAACTTTATTGCAAATACGCCGAGTAACAAACTACCACCCCTATACATTTCTTGTGTGTACATAGTGTACACATTATACCTTTCCCATGTCAATAGCTGCCAAAGTGACATCAGTGATTCTGTCCTTTTGTCCCATGGATCTAGCCCGCATAGACCTTTGGTTCACTGAAGACTGAAGAGCTTTCATGAGAGTAAGGACGAAGTTGACAAGCTATACATGAATTCGCAAAGAATGAAAAGGTTTAATTCATCCCTAGTAAAATTGCAATTTAGTTTGTTGTGTCAATGAATGGAACTGGGACAAATCACTGTACTCACCTCTTTAGTTTGGTTGGTGCTGTCACCAGAATTAGGGTCTTCAGTTCCTGTCACCACTGCGATCAGTGTACGAAGAACACCCTAAATAAAAAATATAAAAGTTCATTGTTAAAATTAAAGTATTCTGCAGGTCTGTAGGTTTATATTTATCATTGCATTTCGGTGAATATCGAGGAGACTAGGCCAAATCATGATTTATTAAATGGACAGTCATTATTGCCCCGTCTCAATTATAGGAACTTCAGCAACAACAGTAGTCAGCAGCTGCAATGAAAAGACTTTAAAATGCGGACGCCCCAAATTTATAACAAGACATGACCGTCTAAATTGCTACTTTCAACTTTACAGTCCTCAGGATAATTTAAAGCTGGTTTAAAAATATCTTAAAACTTCATTTGAAATAAGTGACTGACAAATCAAAGCTACATTTAGCATCGTTCAAGAGTGTTCTATTCACACTTTTTTTCTTCAAATTAATCGTTATGAATTACAAACCCATTTCTGCATCATGAAATTCTTTAATGTATAAAAATACCTTCATTGGATTTGGGTCGGCATCCTCACGGTCAATTCCATCAGGTCCGTTACCACTTCCTCCACTCATAGCAGCAAGAACAAGCTTAAGACCGTATCCAATCAATTGACCCCATGTGAAGAAATTCTGTTAAAATGACATTAGCAATAAGATTATGAAAACGCCCGAAATCCAGTTAATACAAAAAAATCTCTTAATGCTGATATAGAAGAGTTTATGAATGCAAATATGAAACTAACTGTGGAAGGTGGTCCATCTTTCTTTTCAGCAGCAGTAGAAAGCTCATTTCCGGCGATTTCATTGTGTTCACCGGGCCCACCAGCAAGCATCATCCTAAGAATGCGAATCATTGGTTGAGCAACTGTCCAAACAATGTTCATATCATCTCCTAATCCTGGGGGTCCATTTGGTCTTCCAAAATGGGATTCCATGTCAAGCGCTGACGGTTGAGATGGGGTAGGCTCTGCCGATTTCTGTTGGGTTTTTACAAAAAGTTGAGAACGAATTTGTATTAGATTTACATAAATTGGACAATCATCAATATTTAGGTGGGTGGCCTTGTTTGTGGCATTTTTCATCAAATTTTTTGATTGTCATGTCATACCGCAGACTTCTCAGATTGTGGTTCAGCAGATGGTGAGACGGCCTTGTTGTGATATACTTTTTTGGGGTTATTGTGTTTCACTGCAAACTTTCTTCCTTGCCCGTGATGTGATGATGATGATTGCGGGGGTGGAGCCGTTAGCGCCGGCAGAACTGATGACAAGCAAACCATTGTGACCAAAAGGTAAGCCTTAATCTGCTTCTCTTGTTGTCCCATTTTTTGTCCTAAAAAAACAAAACAAAAAAATTGAAAATTATGAGATTTGGTGAGGCGGTTAAAAAGTAAAATTATCATGTTGCACTTTTTCAAGTGCCAAGAACCATGAAATTGCATCGAATTTCTCACTTTTTTCAAATTTTCTACAGTACTGCACATCGGTGCTTTTGACACGCTGAGTTATGATGAATATACCTTATTTTTTACACCTTTTTTGAGACACCCATCTTTTCATGTGTTACAAGTTTAAGGAAATGGAGACATTATAAATGTGTATTATATATATTTAATACTGCAATAGTTCAAATATATGAGAAACCACAGCTTCTGAACGCGTACTGCCCCCCATGAAAACAGATATGAATCGCCGTTAAAAACAACTAATTTGTCATTTTTAATGTTTCATCTTTTCAGATGCGGAAGCCAAAACTACATTTTCGTGAAAGATTTTAACGGAAAACGACAGTGAGGGGCTTGCGGTCGTGATGCTTTTTAATTTCATACATGCAGCAGTCATACAATTTACTCCACGGCTCATTTCATTTTCTGACATTTGTTTCAATTTCTAGATAATTTGATGCACGCTGTGAAATAAAAGTGACAATGAAAGTAAAATATGAGACACAATATGTATAGTAGTTAGCATTTATCTACAGGATGTCAAGTGACAAAATAAAAAAATATATATCTGTCCTTTTTTATTGCAAATTTCATCCCATGCAAAAAGGTTTTTTGTCTATGTGTGCAAAGTAAGTTAAGAAGAACAAAAGATGAGATGATGTGACGGTCGACGGATGAAGATGACATTCAAAAGCATGTCCTCATTCCTCTATCTCTCTTTTCGCTCACCACTTTTTTCTTTATTCTAATGAAGGAGTTATCGGATCGGAAAACGTGAGGATGATATAGTTGAGACAAATGCGTTCATTGTCTTGAATCGAGTTTACTTTTTTCTTATCATTTGGGAGGCAAGGGGGTTTCCCAATAATGTTTACAGTTTACATGATTGTTGACTTGATAAATAAATACCTTTTTCTTTGAGATTTCGCTTGTGGCTTACTTTTTTTATACACTTAATAATAAATACAGGATTAAGTCGTAAACCCCCATATTTTTTGTTCCTTGTCGGCTTGATATCTAAAAATGTTTAAATTAATGTCAAGCGAAGACAGGAGACCGATAGGGATATACACCTGTGAAATATTTTTTAAATGGAAACAAGGAGGTAATGAAAGTAAACTAAAAATATAATTTCATTAATTCAAGTTTACAACAGGCTACATGGCATTATGGCAAGTTCATGATAATATGATGATGATGATCATAAATCTACACTCACGCAATCATTTCCACCTCGATTTGCAATTATAATTTTGCTCCGTTTCAATGCAAACTTAAGAAGAGCTCATGGCATCATCATCATCATGGCTCGCTCACACACAATGTTTTAACAGAGTGCGCAATTTAATGAAATTAGAGCATGTCAGGAGGAGAGTGGATGTTTGTACCTGAAAAAGCTCATTCTTTTCCTTTTTATGCAGAAACCGCATCCACACACCATGAAGCCTAAAGGCATTTTTCCAATACGAAAAATTTTTCTGCAGTCGTGTACTTTTTCATGGCTTTTTCCTGTGTGAAACTATCAAACACATATTTTTGGCATACTTTTTTTAGCTCATGAAATTATTTTGTGTGAACCCTGCTGATCTTTTTATTGACTTTGATATGCTCATTTCCGCCCTGGTAAATTTATTTACATGCCTTAAAAATTTGTTCTTGAAGGTCATTGACAAATTGTTTTGTGTTTGGTTGGCTTTGGCTCTTCTTTAAAGGATATGAGCCTAAGGATATGTTTCTGCACTTGCATATCTCAGTTTTTTTTAAGTATAAGTACAACTCAACTATTTTATAAAAACATCTTAAATTCCTTCGTTTGTGCTCGTCTTCTCGGCAGCTATTAGGAAAACTTTTCGAAATCAGCATAGTATTTTCAACAACATTATTTTTATCAACGCTCGTTATTACAGTTACATTATTCCTGCACAAAATAGTTTTTTATTATTGTGATTCAAGAGATGATAACGACTTTTTATTTGCAACAATTTCTCATAATTTCTTGGAAAAAATTCTCATCATCACCATCAGACATTAATGTTCATAAATTACTGTGGACTTACTCATCATCGTTTCAAAAGTGCAAGATGAAAGTTTCGTATTTGTTCAATAATTCATGTGCAGCATAAATATCCTATGAAGTATGAAGATGGACTTTTCTGCATCGTATTTTTTATACCGTTCACCAGTCATTGCATCGCATCGTATCATTGCGTTTCCGCTGATGATGACAATGATGATTAATGAACCAAACTCACTCGCTCGAGTTTAACATTAATGAAGGCTGCAAGCGCTGTTGCCATCCTAAATGTATTACATGCGATTTGTCAACGTATGAAAGTTTATATCTATATTACATACTAATATATAGCGAAGCTTTAGCTTCCTTTTATATCTATATGGGTTTCAAACGACGGGAAAAGGTGGACATGACATGTAAGATTTTTCCTTATTTCATGAGTTCATTGGCATTAGGTACATATATATTTTGCTTCCTATATCCAATGCTGATAATTGCAAATATTAACTCGCTAATACTTTGGATTTAAAGGGAAGTGAAAATGTAAAGCTATATACATTTAGATTAGGTATGTTTTTTTCTGTGGTGAATCGATGCAATTAAATACATTAAAAAATTTCTTATTACCTACTCGTCTTCTTTCAAGTAAAATCGTGAACATTAAATTAACAAAGAAAACATAAAAGTTGAATGAAAAAAATGCTAAAGTGTTAGCAATTGGTAACGTATGGCAGATATGAAATAATAAAAAATCACACTCCCCTCGATTCGATTACATCACGGTATCGATTTAACTGAAAATAATTCCTCTTTAACATAAGCCACAATAATAACATCCATAAGTACATGAAGTATTACATCGTAATCCATAATCTCAGTTCCGGTTTGAACCTACTTAATGTGTAGGATGCAGATGATGCAGGGATGCCACTTTTTTAGCTTACAAACTACGCTACGGTAACGCATCAGCAATAAATGTACGTGAAAGAAAAGTGGCGACTTCTACAAGTTTATGAGTGATACATCCTCTTCGCCTCTCTCATTTTATGAGCATCTCCTAAATTTGTGTTCTTTTCTTAACCTCTAAAAACAGAGATAAACTGTGTTTCCCTCTTCTTGGTTGAAGAAAAACATGAGTCGCCCTCAACGAATGCATTCATTTCGTGGTGGTGGTAAGTAATACATGAGATGGGAGTTGGCACACAAGACATTTTTGTCAGAAAAGTATTTAATACCTACCAAAACATTTTCTTTACTAACCACAATGATTATTGTTTTTAGGCCTTTACTTTCAACTGAAATGAAAGCTGATTCAAGCATTAAGATGCTCACTCACGATGCGATGATAGTTTTGTTTTTGCTTTCAGTCAGCTCATGCATTTTTTTATTGGTGCTCTCAACTAACTGTCCTACTATTCCTCTGGGAATGAGGAACATCCGCTTCTCACTATTTTATTGCAGAGAGAAGTGTTTTGCGGCTCCGTGAGCTAAGCATTGAGCGAATACAAATAAATATGCATGTGTACAAAATACAATGCAACACACAAGTAAACTAAACGGATTCATTACAAAAACTACGTGAAACGTGTGGGATGAAAATCAGAAGAAGCAAATCAAATTAAAATTAAAATTTGATCAAATTGATTGCAGTTAAACTTACCCTAAAAATACTTTCTTAATGTTAGATCTGGACTTTCTGTAAATTGTTATTTATAACTTCAATTTTCTAATATGAAATGTCTGTGAGCAATTTATTTTTAAACATTAAGTATTTTATGTTCCTAAAAAAATACCCTGCTGCCTTCGTGATCTCTTACTTTTACTCATTATAGTTGCACATGTATAAATGCTTTTGTATGGACTAGACATTTGTTTTGTGCAGAAATTTTATTGAACAGAATTTCTACAGGTAAAACTATCAAGCGTGAAATCATTTTAATAGCATCAAAGTGCTTGACAGTTTTCAGTCACATCTTGCATGCACTCGCACTTATTTGTTCTTATTATTATCACATTACATTGTTTTACTTTCTTAAAGTCATGTAGGTCTTTCCTTGTATTGTTGTTTTCTATTTTGCTCCCTATAGCTCCATAGGTGTTTAGTACATACATGACGTATGGTACTTGACTCGGCTTGTACTAATATCGGATGTATACACAGTGATTATCGTGTGCGCAAAGCGCACTATGGCATGACATGTAATAGAGCACAATCAACAATTGAAACCCCTTTTTGCAATTATGATGATTTCCAACAATGGCATTTTGAAAATGAAGTTCATTTACGCATGAAACTGAGACCGTTTTCATTTCACCTCACATATGTGTATACGAATCACATCATGCTCCTGCTGCTGCTCTGACAAATTATGAGTGATGATAACAATGAGCTCGTACGTATGTATGTGGTTTATGAGCATTTATGACAGAGCATCATCAGAGAAGGTGAATCTGGATCACCATTGTTTGTCAGCAATTTGCTCTTTTTAACACAAAGTTGAGCGTACAGTTGAAGACTACTAATATATATGTTGACTCAATTTCAGCGAAAGTTGTTTTTTCACTAGAGGACAAACATTCATCATTAACTCCTGAACTACTCTGACACTTGGCAGTTGCGTTGAATGAAAGAAGTTAAAAGTGAATTCCTTTCGCTACATAAATATATGAGTGTATTAGTGTTAACTTCCGGTTGAACTTAATAATAGGAGCATACTTTGAGTATATTTAAAATTACTTTTCATTTTCATTCAAAATGGGGTTTGAATCGGAATCTTTATGAGTCATTTCTTTTACAAGGGATAAGTCATAACGAATTCCTTTAATCTTAAGTTGAAAGATTACTACACTTTTCAAAGTAAAGTTCATGGTTCAAGTAAAAGTCAATAATCAACGCCAATAGTTGTTTGCAATAATTTTATTTAAAGACGTAGCACACTAGATATATTTATGGCACTTACTCACTGCTTGTTAATGGACCAGTATGGATTTGTTTTGAATTGTTGATTGATTACTACGATTGAAATGATAATCATCATGAGTAAACAGACCGGATGCAATTTCAATGCACTTTCATTCTTTTAGGTGCATGCAGATGCACAAGGCTCATTTGAATGACTCATTTTACTATTTCAATATCGAAAAAGGATGGCAATTGGTAATAGTAGAGGAGGAAACATCGAAACATATACATTCAAAAAAATTATTTGTCTCTCAGTCGTATGCACTTTCGCATTTGTGCCAAGAAAAAATCAACTTTCGAACAAGTGTTGCAGTTTAGACAATTTGACATGCAATAATAATGTAACATAGTATCTAGCAAAGGTTGATATGATATGTATATTTTCAAGTTGAATGAATCTCTCATTCTCATCGCCAAATGTTCCCCACTCACAAAAACAATTGTGGTGGTATGGTGCCGTATTGCAAGATAGACATTTTGAACGTTTGAACATGAATGGTGATTTGATTTCTAATCATAAATTGGTGATTGATTTTTTAAACTACCAATTTCGATGATTAGATAACAAAGTAAAACCGGTAGCCAGAACAAAGTAATCAATAGCGTCTACAGGCGGTCGGATATGCTCATATCTCCAATCATTTTGGCATACGCCAACAAATTCATTTCTTTCTCGCCATAATGCACACGTCACGTAATAACGCAATATTATTATTTCCTCAAAGAAAACCAAACCACATCACATTAACCATCCAATATATGAGCAAAGTGTTTCATAAAACCCTCAACTAATTTCCACTTTCCAAATTGTGTTTACGGAACCAAAACAAAATGAGAGTGACATGACAGGAGACAAATAGTTATGACTTTTTGTATGCACTAATAACTCATTAGGAAATTGCAACGAATTGTGTAGTGACAATTATTTTTTTGTGGGTATTCTCTACACCTTTTTCAACCTGACACGTAATGTCAAGCGGCATTTGAATTGTTGCGGTTGAAAAAGTTTTAATGAATACAAAAACGTCAACCCTTCATCAAAACAATGATGAATGATTCGATTGTCCAAATTCTACTCAGATTCGGCATATCCACATCCACATATTATTATCATTATCATATTAAGAGTATTATAGAAAATTGCAACTCATGAAAAAGAGAAACGGCAAATAGAGCGCTGGGAAGCATAATAATTATACTATTTTTTTCACAAACGAGTTTCTTTTTACGGACCCACTCTTGAATTATCTTATTTACTTGGGATTGAGAAGACGCGTAAATAAATACAAGTAAAAAAATCAACTGCACTCCTCACGTCTAATTGTAATAATTAATTGTATTGACATGCAAAAGGCATTCGCTCGTTAAATGCACAGTAGTAATGTAATGCACACATCAAAATTTCTTCATGTAGAAAACCGACCATTTTCCATGATTTTCATTTTGAAATATATAATAGCAACATTGTTAGCTGAAAGTAGTAGAAAAGGGAGAAATTGTCCATCACGGGTACGTGAGCCTCAACATGATAATTATTATTTGCTTACCATGTCATTTTCACCTGTATGAACTGATGAGGGTGTAATAAAACACGTAACGTTATATATGTTTTTGCTAAGTTTAGCAAAAATGGGCAAAAGGTCAACCACGCTGTTGAGTGAGAATTTGCATTTAGAATTTAGAACCAAACTGGGCAAGTGAATGAAAAGCCAAAGGAGCCAAGTCTTAAGCCAAGCCACAAATCCCTCTTTGAACCCAATGTTAATCACGTTTGACATTCTTTTTATTTATACATATGCACAATGCCCACATAAGTATGAATATTTGCTTTTCACGTGTGGGTGTTAAAATAATTGTTGTAAATTTGGTAATCCAACAGGGTAAAAGAGAGAGAGGCTGAGCGTTGAGCGTTGGGGCAAACGCGCAGCACATTGCAATTTTCATGCATCATGTCATACGGACCGGTACCGGTTGAAGAAACTTGTTGGCCTACAGGCCTAGTGCAAGAATAAGTGCATCAGCAGCATCATATTCATATATTATATATATATTACAATGAAAAAGATGAGGGCTGCTGCAGCAATACCAATACCAACTGCCAACACTTTTTTAAATTCTAAGAACCATTTGCGTACTCATATGTAAATCACAGCGAGACGAAAGTTTCTCAAATGGCCTATCTACTAAATGGTTGATGGTGGAGTGGAGTGGATTGGAGTGGAAGTGCGAGTACGATAATAAACCTCTGCTTTTCAAGAAGAGTATGTTTTTCCACATCTTTCATTATTTGCCAATCTTCCTCTCAAACACAATCTATTCTCAATCAACCACCAACATTTTTATCGCTTCCTCAAGAAAAATTTTCCCTTTGAACTTCCGAAAACTAACATATATATTCTACCCATCATCATCTGCCTTGTGTCAAACACTCTCCTCATTACCACCTTTCTTGATGGTAAACACTCAAAAATTAGAGTTGCGGTTTCTTTGTTCTTTTCTAGCGAAAAAATGTCAGCAAATGTTTCAATAATGTAAGCAATCTGTCACACTTGGGGAAGCCTATTAAAACTTTAAAACCTGCAACTTTTCATATGTGCTTCGACTATTACAAGAAACCAAAACCAAAGGAAAATCTAACAAAAAATGTTAAGAAAATGTGCCTATCTAAATCCGATCCCACCAGCTTTTACATAACGATCCTATTATATTGGTTTTTAAGAGGTTGGGCGGAAATGAGAAGAAAAAAAATGTATGTAAAATATTCCAATTACTCACTGTATAATCATAATAAAGTCCTCGTAAAAAGGATATACTCAACCCTTTTGCTTACACTAAACAGAGCCCAGAGAGGAATCCAATGCCTGTCAACAGTCATCATTATTTACAAGCTTTACGTGAAAAAAACACTTTTCAACGGTCTCATTCCCTTTCTCATAATTTATATTAGCAAACCAACTGGTGCACACCACACCGAGAGTAATGCAGTGACTGAAGGAAAAAATCCAGGCAAATGCACCATATTATATCTCCTCACTTAATTTTTTATGTATGCTTCTCTCTTGTTGATTGAGTTTTATTGAGAGGAATAAATATGAAAGAAAAGTGTGCAATGTGGATCCATACTACGCAATGTGGATGAAATAAATAGGGAGATTGAAACATTTGAAAAGTGTTTCATGAGGTACTTATATGCGGTGGATGAAACTGTAATAGTAAGGAAGTTACAAAAGTGTTCCCCTTCATGTCAATAAACAAAACATTTTTTTCCATAACTGCTTTCACTTGTTACAACAAAAACAGTTAGTTATGAGCTGTAATGAGTTAGAATTTACGTGTCATGTATGGATATGTAAAAGAGGAGGGCTACCAAAGCGTGAAAATGTTATAACGTTCCCACTTAGCCCCAATCGTCTGCATTTCTCAGAAGCAGAGGTTTGTTTCATTTCTCTCAGAAACTCCACACAAGTTTTATATCCATTCATGGGTAGAATGAATGAAGAGGAAATGACAGTTTGTATTTGGAGAGCCGAATGTTTACATGATGGAAAGAAGTTGTGTTTGTATACACACAAGAAAATGAATGAATGAATGCCTTTTCATTTGAAACAAAGCTCGATTGAGCTGGATACTTGGGATAGATGACTCACGTGTCTCTGGAAAGATGAGTTTTTTTTAGAGAAACTAAAGATAAAGTTACCTCGAAACTCCAAAAACCTCGTGATTTTTAAAGCTTTTTCGATAACACTAATCTTAATAGTTAGAATACACATGTAAATTATTAGTCTTACCTTATCCGACAAAATCTGATTGATTGGAAGAAATTAATCCTTTTGTAGTAGAGAGAGGATGTTTCAGGTCTCAAAGACTCAACTTATATTTGCAAGGGTTGCAACGGTACAAAAAGTAATCTTGTTGTGGGTTGCCCAAAAAATCACGTATTTTATTTTGAAAGTTGAAGCTTTTCACAAAATACTCTTGTAAAATTCTAATCACACAACGGAAATCTAGGTCTCACAGTTGAAATACAAACTGATATCTTAACGAGAATTAATAGTGTAGCCTCTTGTAATAACAACAAATTTAATATGCTTTCAAGTTTGTTGCAACAGGTATTAAGTGAATCTCTAAACTGAGATGAGATGAGTACTTGCTCTCCGACTCTCAATAATACTGCTGCTGCTGCTGGTAGGTAGGGATGAGGATGATGATGATAATGATGATCTTCTTGTGATTTGGCCTGTTGCCACTAACCGACTGACAGTAAGTTACCTTTTGAGTGCACAGTAAGTACTTTTAAAGAGAGCCTTTTTACTTCTCTTTTATAGATTTCTAGCTATAGAAAGGAGCCTTTGCGCATTTAAGGTAGGTGCAATAATAAGATGTGTAAGTATTCGATGTACATCGCAGATTATCACATCATTGTTGTTCACAACTATACAGAAGAGAGGCTGTGAAAGGCTTGCTTTGCTTTGCATTGCATGCAGCAACAATTACGTACGCATATGTTTCAAAAAAGGATAGCGATGCGATATAAGCAATAGCAGCATTGCATTGTTGGTGGTTTGGCTATAGGTGTGTAAGGTAGAATCTTGAATCTTGCAATGCAATACAATATACTGCAGAAAGGCTGAGAGATTTTGATTTTTACATGCAAAGGAGGAAGGAAACCGACGAGAAGAGTGAGAAGAAGGATTGAGAGAGCCTTCTACATCTACAGCATAAAAAATCTGCATTAACGAAACACTACCAAGTGGTAGTAGATTAATAAAATAAAAACTTTTTCAAAAATCGTTTTGCTAACTTTTGCTATATGTCATGTCATGAGTTTGTCTTGTGCCTAGGTATAACCCTAATCACCAGCCACTCGATTAAACCCATCTTAAACAGTACCAGAAAATACTATTTTGGGCCTTGCAGTACCGGGTACTTGTAGTACTAAATTAGAACCACCTTGTAGAGTACTGACCGTATTTGGCATTCTTGAAAAATCTCTCCAACGGGAAAAATCATGAGAGTTCTGCTAGTACCAAACGCGTACTGAATTATTCGGACCTTCGAGTCCTCTCCAACGAGGAAAATCATGAGAGTTCTGTAGGCACCAAACGAGTTCCGAATGATTCGGACCTTCGAGTCCTCAAAACGCGCGCCACTTATAACCTACATTTTTCTCTTATCGCTTCTCTTATAACATGTATTAGACAACAACACAGTTGACAGTCAGTTCAGACCTTGTGTTGCAGAACAAGTGTAATTAAGTAAGTAGTCATCTGTTAAGTTGGTGTTAGCTATTTGTAATTCAGGTTTTAAATGGTCGTGATCGTTGTTTAATAGTTCTTACTTTAACTTCGCCATTTTTGCCAGTTCTGCAATCAGCTAACTCCAAATCAGGTGGGTAAACTTTTATTCTGAAGATAGCTAAGTGATGCGTGTAGTGTTTGCAGGAATAAATTTTTGTGTTGTTGTGGTATGCTGAAGACGTCAGATAGTATTAGATTATGGAAGCAACAAAAATGTTGCTTCATAGTTAGTTAATTTCATATGATGGAAGCAACAAAAATGTTGCTTCAGATTTAAATGAAGTATATGCTTCTTTATGCTACCATCATACCTCAACCGTCATTCCACAATCCATACTATAGCATAAGCGCGCCAGTACTCATTCGGTACGGATTTGGTACTAATCTGGTTCACGAAAAGTACCAAAAAGTACGAAATGAGTACCATTCTTTAGTGGACAACTGCACCTGATAGTATGGTGCTAAATCGAATATAATTCGGTTCTTATTCCTTTTATGCAAGTTCTGCAAGTTCCAAAGGGTACTGCATTAGAGCTGAATGGATAACGAAGCTGGTGATTGGGGAACATGTTCGTACATATTTTATTTGAAATCAACTATCAACTATTTAACATGTATTTTTTTTAAACTTAAACGAATGTTAAAAACTGCAGCAGGAGGGATGTTGGAGTTGGAGGTAAACAATATGGAGCCTTATGAAGTGGCCATTGTTAAATACAAGAATGAAAAAGACCAACGCTTGCCACCACTTGCCATATAAAGCACAAGCCAGTGTATTTACAAAGAGTCATGGCTTTTTTTTCACAAGGCAAAGTTGATTAAAGAAATGAACAGCATGGTTGCATGTAAGTTGCATGCGCTTGCTAAAAAGAGTTTTTGACTTGCTCGATATGCGATCCAAACTTATCTGTCATTCGCCCATGAACTTGGCTTTGGCTTTACACATGTTTTACACGTTAACAACTTAAACCCCTTCTAATGTACGTATGTCCGTAGTCTGTACACCTGTACTCTTATTATTGCGAATACGATTTTAATACTTTCGCAATTTAAAGATGTGGCCGAGTTTTTGCTCATTTTTTTTGCTGAAGCAAAACAAGAAATGCTCGAGTGAAATATACATACATTAATCTATGATGATGTATGACACATTAGGGGATTTTTTTCAAAGCCTATCATTTCAACCTGAATTTGAATAATGTTTGTGTGTGTGTACGTACGATTGGGTAATAGTATGGTCATGCGTGTACAGTAAAATTAGCGACTTTTGATTAAATCGTGGGTTTATACTTAGGGACTCAAAACTAGGAGCATTAATAGAAATTATGGGCATTGAGGCAAAGTCATTAAAAATCTTTTTTAACATGTTTAACGGGATGTTGGATGTGATGATTTTAGTCAAGTTAATGTGTAGGTCAATATTTTTATTCACTGAAGATGATGGGAAACAATGTTTCTGTCATTCCCTAAATTCCTTTAATATTGCGATGATATTGCATCATAAGCAATGAATGGAAACAAATCTATCCGACTCTAGAATTTTTACCAAAATAATTTAATTAAACTACGACGTTTTACTACATTAACAAAATGGATTTTTAGTTATATTGATTTTTTTTTCAATTTTAAGCTACATCAAGCATAAAAAATTAAATGGATCATCAAATCAACATTCACTTCAGATCGTTTGCTGCATCATCAATAACAGAAAAGGCATAAAAAAAGGAGAGAAAGAGAGAAGTTCCGGTACACTTACACAGATGCACTAGTGCTGATACCATACGACTTTTATGTATGTATGCAAGTAAAAAGTCTAATGTACTTTGTTTGTGTGGCTGCCTTGTTCTAATAAAGGTATGTCTTATTATGCATAAAAATAATATGCATTGCACTTACCACGTCCTACTAGGAGGATGCAACAACACACATCACATCACATCACGGATTCAGTCAACTTTACGTTTCTCGTAGTCAATGGTAAACAGGTACATTATAAATCTACGTGGGTAAAGCCAAAGCACAGGCATTCCCACCTTATACTGTCCTCACGATGCGATCCCATCATATATACATACATACATACATACATACATAAGTGTATTGACTACGTTGTTATACTGAAATCATGTTTGGTACCTTTTTTTTCTTAATCTATAAATAAGAAAGGAAAGTGTATATATGTGAGTCTTAACCTAAATTCTATTCTTGAGTTTATACTCATATTTTATTCTTGTGCATCGACTTATATTCTAAATTCTGAAGTAAAATCAGTCAGATATGTAGTGAACAGAAGAGTGAGAGAGAGAGAAAACGTTTCATTGTATAGTAAGATGCTCGATTACTCCCGTGACATATAGGATAAGAGAGGACTGGGCCCGAACCCAAAAACCTAGTACCCTAGTTGATGATAATGCTTTCTACATCGTATCGTAATACCATTCATTCTTGAGAATGAAATCAGAATAAGAACAACCTTGGCGTGAGCGAATGAAACTTTCATGATATCATAAGAAGGGTGGTTTCAAAGATGTGTCAGGTGCTGTGAAACTTTCATGGTTGGAACATCACAACTGGTATACTGCTTTGCATGTAATGTATGTATTCGTGCAAATTAATTTTTTTAAAATTGCCACAAATAACATACAGCATTGAACAATTAACAATAAATTGAAACGAACAACGACAATTATAATTTAAATTAAAAATTAATTTAGTTCAAGTGGAAAAATGATATTGGGACAGGCAGTCCCGTCTTTGTTAATACAATACCACACTACATAAAACCTACTGTGTCAATTAATTTATATGCATTAATTTATAATTTTTTAGGCATCAAACCTAACATAATTGTGTACCAAAAGAACGAAAGTACAGCAAAGTTGTATCAGTTTCAGCTCATGATTCCAGCCCGAAAAATCAAATCTGACTTACCCTAAAGTTTATCCAACTATCAGCTCTCTAATATGAAGCTTTGACTTTACACCCAAGCATTTTTTAATGTTAACTTTTAATAATAAAATTTAAGCTATCGTTGATCGTATATCTACTCACGAAAATTTACAAATAAATATGCAAGCAGATCTCTGGCTGTTAAAAAATAAAGAGAATAAAGTATGACATTATATTGTTAAATTAAATTTATTATTTATACAGGGAACGTGATGTTGATGGTGTTTAAATACGAGTGCACGCACTCCCAAAGAGTAAAGAGAAGATGTTAAATGATCTTAAATCATATGAAAAAAGAACAGAGCACAAAGCGTTTAGTAATAAAAGTCAATAGTGCGAAGTTCATTCTGAGCAAATTAAGATGAATACAAATGCAAACAAACCAAGAAAGGGTAACCTAACGGGAGATAGTGGATTATGAAAACAACAAATAATACTAAACTTCAGATTTGTAAATATTAAGGTACGCATCAAACGCTTTGTGCTTAGATTTATGTTAAAGCTTTTTCTATATGCATTAATCGTGGATTATAGCAAAAACTCATACTTGTGTAGAAATTCGATGAATGTTTTGTTGCTGTAAATGTTCACTCTGCAACGCATCGCATCCGTTTGTGCGTGCCTACGTCATAGATCGAGTCAAGTTTAAGCATCTCACAGAAGGAGTCAGAAGAAGAAGAAAAACATCTACTTCATAATATTTCATTCTAAAAATATTTGTGATCTTACTAAAGCTTAGAAACGAGTCGGATTATCGTTTTATGATTAAGTTGTAAATTTTTCTGTATCATGTCATGTGACACTCGCATAAATATGTACATGGTTCAAAAGCATATGACATAGAAAACATGCAACACTTTCACATAAGGTAACAAGGTATTTTTACCTGTCCTCTCGTTTATTGAAAAAGGAACTGCCTTTTATTACATCCATCCGAAAACAGCATCACCACGTTCACCTATTGCCACCACTGACCAAGATAAAAGTGAGAGGAATATAGAAACAGAAAGTACAAGATTTATTGGTAACTTGTTGCATTGTAAGAGAAAACTTTAAGTGCGTGTATAATATATAAAGTAACATAATACGAGCTTGATCTCTACCTCATCTACTCTACAGCAACACCATTCTATATGTATCAGAGCAGATATAACTAACGGTTTCTGTTGTTTTCCTATTCATTTGTCAGCCAAGCCAGCAACGCAAATTGTTGTGAGGATTCATGCTCACGAATTTCATTAAGAGACGGAAGCAAAGCAGGATATATTCAGTCAGTTCAATTCTGTCGTATGATATGATGATGCTTGGAAAATGGAAGTGAAAGGTAGAAGGATATATTGTAAACCGAGTTGAGTTCGCTCTTCTCTCTGCTGGCTGTATATCATCATGATCATGATCTGCATTTATGCTCAAAACAACAAGCCCATAAAGGTAAATCCCTATATATACAAACTCATTCTCAGGATACTGTACAAAGTTTCGCAGTTCAAATCCAAATATTTTAATTACATATTAGCGCGTCCCCCGAGGTTTACACAAATTCGGCACAAGTTCATAAATCACAATTTTTAATGTGTGCTTTTAAAACCAGCAATGCTGCGATATTTAGGAATTTACTAATGATTATGTACCTAAATTATTCTTGCGATTAAATTATTATCAAAGATCTAATGTATTCTAATTGGATGAAAAATACCAACCCACTTTCTTTGAAGATGAACAATTTCATTGAAACCTGTGTGAATATATGCATGTATGTATATAAATAAATACAAGATGAATAATTTAAGGGGATTCCTTTGACCGTGCCCTCACCTTTTCATGTAGAACAAATGTGTCAACATGTCAATCAAACTTGCGCTCCTTCCATTCAGATTCAGAAATGTCTTTATTCCAAAGATGAAAGACGTGTAGGCTTAGGTGAAACCAACTGAGCGAGTGTCATATATTTCTGAAAAAGAAAGTGAATTCCTAAGAAAAGTGAAACTTTACCAGAATCCAGAGCATCATTGATCGTGTATGAAATCAAGTGTACCAAACGGAATGTGGGGTAATATAAAAGTTTACGTTTCAAGATATATTTTATTTATAGACTCTGTTTCAACCGTACAGAACATTCTTGCCCGTGATACCATATTATTACCATTCATAGCAATCATAATCATTGATCATTTTGAATACTTAACATAATGAAATTCCTTAATGTTTAACAAAAATAAATGACCCTTCCCCCATTTCCCCAGCTCTAATAATAATTATTTCGTGGAGCATTAAAACCTAATGTGTTGTAGTAAAAGTAAGTAATTGGCATTGTGGAAATTTCTTTTCACATCGATCCCCAAAATCTAACATCCTATCTTTGGGAGGAAGCCGTCCTAATAATTTATCTACCAAGAATTGGGAAGTAGCCAAGAATCCTCTAGGTTCAGAAGCATCCTCCTCACCATCATCATCATTAAACGTGGTATTTGCAACAGGTTTGGGTGCCGTTCTCCATCCTGGGTCTTTGTTCAAACTTGGAAATTTGAATTCCTCCGTCATAGTATCTTGCAATCCGTGAATAACTGGAGTCATCTTGCAAATTAAAAGTTGGACACAAGATGTTGCATTCCCAGTTGTGTCACTTAAAGAATCAATCAATTTCTCAGGAAGTGTGTGGCTTTTCGCACTGCTCAAAATTTTTTCAAGCTAAAAAAATGAGTGAAATAAACTTACTTAATTTAAATGAGCGTACAAAATATTTTTTTTTTGCATCACAGTTTTTTAAGTATTTGCTCTTAAACCTGCGGGTTATGACCGGTACTGGCCCATTCCAGAAGATTTGTTTTAATCATGCGACTCGTCGCACCAGCCATATCATTGCTTCCTCCAACCATTGAAGAAGTAATCTTGAAACAATATGAAAATTATGTTATGTTAATTTTCTTACATCATTTTTGTACATATATTTTTGCTCATCTTGTTTTACCCATTCCGCAACTATAATCAATACGTTCAAAGCGATAACTCCCATCTGTTTAGAATTGATTCCCATGAAACGAAGAATGCCTCCCAATACACCTTCCCGTAACATCTATTTTCACAACAAAATATGCGTACCAATGTCAGACGTCTTTGTTCATTTATAAAGTCAGACAGGTCTCAAGTACAATGTGCATTCGGTAAATTTGTATACACGTAACCTGTGAATCAAAGAAAGAGCTCAAACCCGAGCTTTCCTCTTGAGCTTGGCTGTCAACTTTGACACCCCGGTTTTGTCTCATGATGGAAGTCACACCCTCATCCAAATCTTCTTTAAACATATGGGCTACTTTTGCCCCTTCCAACAAACTCTCCCGAAACATTCGGATTCCTCTTCCCAACATTTTGCTCGCAGTTTTCCAAGTCTCGCCTAAAATTGAAGAAAATACAATAAAATCTTTGTTTAGCATGTCCTTTTTCATAGCACACGATGCATAGGATCATTACATTGCATTATCATGTAATTTTTTTTAAACAGTTTTTACCAGATGAATGGAACAGCGCACGAGCCGTTTCCTGACTATGTCTTTCACTAGATCCTTCATTTATTTTCGAGTCTGCCGTGTTGTCGCTGGCAATATTACTTTCTTCAGGCTCTTCTGTCGGCTCATTTTCAGTGAATTGGCCAAAGGAGTTTGTGAGAAGGACGGGGATAAATAAACAAACAAAAAAGAAATGTTTACATGTACGTGAAAGATTCATATTTTCTCTTTTGGTGGCTCAGAATGATGAGCTTCTCTTTCTCGGATCACTTTCAAACTATAATATAATATGCCACTTTATTTCTGTGTAATTCTCAGATTATCTTGAACGGTTCAAGAATAAACGATACTTAAGCAGTTAGCTCTCTCTCTGGCAATCTTGTCTTGTCTGTTTCTCTTAATATGACATATATTATATTTCACTTCTCATTTAAACTTGGACAGTAATTACTATTATATTGTATTGTATTTTGTGGTCTGGTTTAGTCTGGTATCAGGGAATCGTCAGTAAATGACGGGTTGATGAATATCATCCGATAGGACGAATAGGACTGACTTTAAAAAACAGTTAAATCAAATGAGTATGAGTTGTGTCATTCCCATTGCATGCAAACTGCAAACACCTAACGAAAAAAGAACTGTCTGTGAATGTTGTACAGATATATATCACGCTCATCCATCCTTCTGGGTACAATAATGGTCCACCGTTACGCAAGAGATATTTTAAATGCACATGATAAACAAAGGAAAGAATCATGTTTTTTGTTAAAGATGCGTTTAGAAATAGCGGAATATATTTTGGTCCCTTGTAGTTTAGTTCGAGGGTTGGTATCCGTAATGATTGTCCTGTGGCTTTCCGTTGCTTGAGAATTGCTAAATCTGTTTCAGTACGGGTTTTAGATAAACTATATGTACTACTAAATAGCTAAACATGATGACGAACATTGTATAGGGATAGGTATGGCACAAATTTTATACCTACTGCAATCATGTGACGGGCATGGGAAAATTCAGGTGCAACTGCAAGAAAGTACGTTATCAAAAGGGGTGAGAATTTAGTATTTTTTAGAGAGTACATTGACATGGATGATGTTTTGAATAATTTTTTAATTTATTACGTTTGAGTTTTCGATACCAAGAGAAGTTTATGTTAAAAATGCGAGATGACTACAACTATAAAAATATTAAGGATAAATGAGAATCTTTTACAAGTAAAATTAATTACATTTTATGTTTCGCGTTAGACAGAAAGGTTTTATTTGGCATTTATATTTTCATCCACCCGTTGAAGCCAGAGAATGCCACGATTGTTAGGCACTTCCATTTGCATGAGCTTTTCTTTGGAGTCTGCATAATCATCAACGGTGTAGTAAAATATGCCCATAAATTTGGTTCCGATCAAGTGGTGCTCTTTCAAATCAAATCTCCATCTCTGTAACACAATACAATTAAAAATTAGCACATTTAAATTAACTGTTGTATTTTAATACATTAGAATTTATATAAAAATCTTACTTGATGTGTTCCGTACACGTGCTCAAACGTGAAAACCTCTGGCCAAATAGGATTGTCATTATTCCAAGTGATATTGGTTTGTCCACATTGCTTCCAATCGGAATCGATTGAAGCACATATAATAGTTATGGATGTGTCACAAGCAGAATTTCGATCACAACCTTTGAGACCACTGAAAATATGCAAAAATTAAAAAATTCAACCTAATTGGAAAGACATAAGAAATACAAATATTGCAAGTTGTATTTAAATAGGCTTACTTACGTTGCATGGAAAGAAATAGAAATGGAGGAATTCGAACTTGTGGATTGGTCATTTGGTATGACTGAAACCTTATTGTCTATAGGTAAACTGAAGGCAACTGTAAACATACAGCTAACCAGAAAAATCATTCCAAAGATAGACATATTTAAGACCTTATGTTTTGCAAATACGTAGAAAATTGCGGTGGAAAAGTTGTAGCAGAGTAGTAACAAGTACGGAGTTGTCAGTTAATTATTATATTGATTCTGATACCAGTTTCATAAAATTCATGTCATTTTATAGTAAAACCTGTCACATTGTGATGCTGAAAATTTCATGCAAGTTTGCAGATCCGTTGTAGTGATAAACATCAATCAGGTCTATTTGATCCTTTTATTAATGAAATCATGCTCATTACATCATTTTGGGGGTAAACTACATCCAAGAAAAATGAATACCCTGTGAAACAACTCATGCAGTTAGCTTCCATGTATTCCATATATGAATTTATCCTTTGCATCCTAGTTGGTAATCCATTTGTCGTAGGTTATGAGTTATGATGAGTCAGTTTACAAAAAAATACAATCATACACGCATGAAACCCATCCGAAAATGAGGTGCACCTGCCAGCACAATGTTTATTGTGTCTATATTATCAGCGACGTACTATGAACTTTGATTATACTGTTTCATTTTCGGGAGATGAACTGTAAACCGCATACGCGTGTTATATGATGATGCTAAGCAAAACCATGATAAGGATGAGCATAAAGACAATCAACTTTATTTCATTTATCCCTCCATCATTGAGCAATTTAATTTAATTTATCACATTATCAAATCATTATTATATAGTATACATACAAAAATTAGGTTGTTTTAATTTGCATCAACTTCGCCCTTGACTTTTGGCGTTTCCTTCTTCCCAATACTATTCGTGGTCCAAATCCTTTTCACATTTGCCATAGCTTTTTTAACAATCGTTTCAAGTTCATCCATATAAGCTTGTCCAATCGGACCTTTGGAAAAGAATGTATCAAACACTTCTCCAGCACCCCGGTAACTTCTTCCAATAAGCATTCCAAACCGTGTTCCAGAGGACACAGTAAAAACTTGGTATAGTAGCATAATGATGTATCCACCAAACGCGAGGAATGCTAAAACTCCAATTGTAATATCAAACCATTTCTCTGTCTGCCTCAAATCCGAATGTTTAAAGTAATCCTTTGCCAAATCGAAAAAATCTTTTGACGGATCTTTCCCATCACCACCATGATGGCCGTACGAGAATGGTTGCTGAGAATTTCCGTGGCCATATCCAGACACATATGAATTTTGTTTAGAAGATTTATCAGGTCTTTTTCCGTAATCTCCATCATTGTTTAGCCCAACAGGATAGTTGCCATTAAAGTTGTTTTGTGGTCTATTTAAATCCCCTCCGCTTCCGTGATACTGACTAATTTCATGCTTGTTGGGATAGGTATCAGGATGATAATGGTCAACAACTTTATACGCTCCGTAGCCCCCTACGTAATCTTCTGGGTTGCCGTTGATTTCCTGGTAGGGTGGCACTTCGTGGTTTCTGTAGGACGAGGAAAAGGGTTGCTTACCATCATCTTTATAACGATAGCCATTTCTCCCTGTTCTTCCTTCACCACCACTACCACCGTTCTTACTGTAGTCCTCATTGTCGCGAATAATTTCATGGTCTGTAGCTGCAGTTTGCAAATGCCCATGCTTTTTTGAGCTTTCAGGGAAACGCGAATTCTTATTGCTTCGAGCTCGAATGATGACGCTACCACCACCACCGCCACCACTCCCGTTTTCTTTCATTAATCCTTTCATGACTGATGCAGAATGTTTACTGTCATCCTTTTCTAAAGATGTTGGTATCTGGTTTTCCGATGAACCTTTAGGGAGAAGAAGAGCCAAGTCTGTTAGAAACTCTAAGGACGATTCTTCAGGCGGAACAAGGTAGCCGTCAGAGTTAGGGAAAAAAGTGTCTTCCGGAGTTTGGTTGTGACTGTACCAAACTGTTTTTGGCCCAGGTGTTGTTGATTCTGGTATTGTTTGATAACCCATGTTCACCGTTTCGGGACTTGTGGAGGAAGTAATGGGAGGAATTAAATAGTTGGCTTCCTTAGGGGGGCCACGTGCCTTCCTAACGGATGGGGGACGTACTACCGATTCTGTTTTATTTTCCGTATAAAGGTTTTGTATGGTAATATGTAGAGGTGAGTTGGTCGGAGGGATTAAATGGATGACTGGAATGAATCCTTTTTTAGAATCAGATGAAATGGATGGGCTAAATGGAGTTGTGGAGTATGGGTCTCTTTTATCAGGGGCTGCTATTACATTCATAACGCTTGGAGTTGTAGATTTTTTAGTATCCTCATAAACATGTTCGAAATCAATTTTTCCAGGTTTCTCCAAATTGGAACTTTGTTGTAGAGGGGAATTTTTTTCAATATTGGTGATGTGTCCAGATATATTTTTGACATCCTGCAAAGTAAAAATTATGTATGCTTCATAATATATATTATGTAAAATCACGTCCGCCAAACTACAACAGCTTTAATATCCTTTAAATTTAATTTATTCCACAACTTACAATTTCCATCACAGGAGCCATCACATTAAGAACTGGTCTGCGTTTAGCACTAAACCTTACTCCATTGTTCACCTTCTTTTCATTTTGTTCCTCTTCTTCCCCTAACATTCTATTCCTAGGAAATTTTAAGAGGCTAAGCTGGTCAAGTATACTGTTAAAAAGGTAATTTTGACCGGCTACAGGATCCTTTCTGTTTATATCGGTTGCTTTACTAATTACTTCTTCGGGAAGATCATTGATAACCTTCCTTAATTCTTCATCTGTTACAACAGAGTTTAAGTAGTCCCATGAATTTGCAGAGAGAACCAGTGGACGTTTGGTTGTTGTAGTTGTTGATAATGATTGCAGAGAAGCTTGTTTCTTGTTATTATGGCCACTGGACACAAGTTTAGATTCAGAGGATCCCATGAGTTTCTTGACTTCTGCATGATGATTTGCGACTAACTTTTCAGTTCGAGGAAGTTGACTTGATAAACTTGGTTTTGAATCAATTTTTGAGCTTTGTTTAGTGAGACGCTTTAAAGGAACAACCCTATTAATTTTTACGACAGAGCCTTTAACATGCTCATCCTGTTTATGAATAATGGCTGATCGATTTCTGGAGTTATTTCCTTTCACTAATTTAACTGGGGTAATACTTGATCGGGAAACAAATGGTTCGGAGTCACAAATCTGAGCAAAAATTGTTGCAATGAAAATAACCGAAGCCAAAACCGGATTTTGGGGCAATGTGAGCTTCATTTTTAAGGAATGAGCAGAGTAAGATGGTATTGAGCTAATCACAGTAAAACGTCATTTAGAAAAATTTAGCTTTCAAGCAATTTCATGGCTTCTATTCCTCCCGACCCTAATGACAAACTGACCTCTTAAAAATTTGTAAAAACAAAATAATATGCAAATGGGTGGTGGCAGTGATACAAGTTTAACTGCGGGTTTCGAAGGTCAGTTATAGGTAGTTGGTTTCATTTGTGAATGCAAAACAGTTACATTAAAGAAATTATGCGCATGAGATGTCGGTTGCATGCTAAAATTAGCAAACCTCATATGTAAATTGGGAATTAGCATCATGCAAATAATGTACTGGTACTATATAGGGTTTCGTGATAGGGTGAAGCTACAATTCGCAAAACTGACAAAGTTTAAAACTATTTTATCGGTGTTGCCAACATTCTACAACAACATAAATCTTTGAATTCACTCTCGTGAACGTAGTGTAAAGATATTGGCATCAAGTTTTACACTTCAGTTGGGTTTACCTTAAATAAGAAACGGGAAGCTATACAGACATGTTGAAGTTAAGACGATCAATAAGATCATTAAAAACTGATTTCATTCTTCAAATTTGGGTGACTCGTAACATATACTACATGCGTATACCTGAAATCTCTACAAAAATAATTAAGGCAAATATAACGCTCCCACATTTAGCCCGTCCGCAACCATTGGAACACACAGGCACGACAAAGAGTAGCAACAGTAGAAGCAGAGCTCTTTTTCTGTATCCTGTCACGTTGAAGTAGGCTAGAATACTACTTATACATAATCCTGATATTATATGAATGAGCTCCGCTCCGGCAAGGGCGCATGGAGTGTCATATAGACGTGCACGGTTCATGGAGTTGTTCTTTAGATTTTAATGCAGGAAAATGTTCATTCACATTCACATGTGCTTAACGTACCTTGACACATTCTCACAAACTTTCAAATTTCCAATACCAAAAAATGCATTAATATTATTATAGTTCCCCATATAACCATAAATCGAAGAAGAATGATGAAATTTAATGAGGTCAGAAAATTTACAATCCAATTAGAAAACAAATCCAAACGCAGTATATGATTGAAATACTAGTGAGACATCACTGACTGAAAGCAGCACAACTTTATTAGTGGTCGTCTTCAGGTTTTCCAATTTATCACATAGTTTCAAGATTATTTCGTTTGTATTAGAACAGTGTTAGCAATTTAGCACGTTACACTTAAAAGCATATAATATATAATTTTATATAGAAGGTGGGTTGATTATTTTTGTTAGTTTAGTTATGGTAGATTTTATAGGTGTGTGAAATCGACTCTGTTTTGTTGACTATAGTTGTTACAACGAGTGGTCCAGTGATCTAGATCAAAGCATTACTTTGTAAATTCTAATATTTTTTTTTGTTTTAGTATATTCACTCTCCATTATTAATTCAGGATTAGTGAGTAACCTTTTTTCGTATATTGTAAATGAATATAGTATAGAATTTTGGTGTATTACAAACTATACTTGAAAACTTGAAGTGAATCCCAGTATCGGAATTGCATTTAAATTCTAATATGTACCGTGTGAAATGTACTTTTACTAATTCTACGTGCACAACTTTGTACGACTTAAGACAGTTTGGTTACTTGAAATTGTTATTTGAAAGCGTTGCCTGTCCTGTCAGTGTACTCTTCTGCAGAAAGCTGGTATCATTGATTGAAAGTGTGACATGAATTGGTTTGCTCAAGATCTCAAAGGAATGCTAGGTTAAGAGTAGACTAGCAGATAAAACAACACAATAAAGAACAAAACAAACTCAATAATATATGCAATAAATGAATACAATGAAAATAAAATAAAATTCATGACAAAAAGAAAACAAGAATTTATTCCGTTAAAACCGTTTGCGCTAAATAAGAACGAAAATACTTTTTATGGTGTTACAGCTAAAGTTAAAATCTTAGGTTCCTCTCGTTCACAGTACCATGTTACTGGTCTTTTCAATAAAAAACTCGCACTATATAATTCATAACTTGTCCCTTGTCATATAATAAATGTAAGATGATGGTTCGTTACTGGTTCTATTAAAATTATTGGCAGTCTAAATTGATATTTTAAAACTAGCGAAATGTACTATTTGGAAAGTATATAACAGTAACGACTATTCTAAAAAAATTGAAATGCAAAGGATGGTTAAAAGAATGATCATCATAGATTAAAATGCACATTGATACATTAACGTATCAGTCTTGCAACGGTGGAACCATTTCTATAACATTTGCAAAAAAATAACTTGCTCATTTAAACTGCAAATCATTTAAATTATAACGAGATGTACACAAGAACATGCAACAACAAGTTCGTACTTTCCAACATGGTAAAAACTGTACAATATATGCACACAATCTTCTGTTGTGCATAATATTGGATAAAATTTTAGTATTTTATATAATCGCACATTTTAATAATTCACTTTGTGTTCCTATAAGCGCTATGTTGTTTATCACCAGTTATTGTCAGTGCTACTATACCGTTTTGAAGGTGAACTATTAGTTAATTCACTACGTTCATTCGCATTCGTGTTGGACGATGGTGGTGGTGGTCCTAAAACTATCGGTGCTGATGAAGCCGGTGGTGGTGGACCTAATGCTATTGGCGTTGTATTAGCGTTACTGTTGTTACCATTTGGTGACTCTGCCTTTTTTGGCGAAGATGTGGGCTGTGCTGTTATGGGACTTCCAGATGATGCCCCATCTTTATTACCACCTTGATCTGCTTCTTCTTCTGCAGCCAAGTCCTCAGCATTCGGAATCTATACATAGAGATTGAAAAAGTTTGGTTTTAGCATTCATAAATTCATATAGTTGTTTCCAAATCATTAGAATAATTCTGAAAGTATGAATTGTACTTACATCTTCTTCGTCAATTTTGGGTGCGCAACGGCCACAACAGCAGTTACAACAACAGCAAAGACAGCAACAGCAATAACAACCGGTCAATATACAACTGACACCAAACAGAGCCTTGCACCACCACGATGAAAATATAAAATAGTATTTGACATTCTCTTCTCCAAAACTCTCAGCTATGTGGAGTCCTAACGATCCGTGCTCGTCATAAATCCTCTTTTTGGTTGGATCGGAAAGGATTTTGTGTGCTTTATTGATGTCCTTAAACTAAAAAATACAACATTGTCCTCTTGTTAATTATCTCAACATCATGTCACATGCACATTCTTATGTAATAGCCTTTCAAGACAATTGAATATAATGTGACATCAAATGAATCAAATCAGTCATATTTTAGTACCTTATCAGCAGCAGTGTTATCATCGGGGTTTTTGTCCGGGTGAAATCGAAGTGCTAGCCTTCTATAAGACCTTTTTATATCATCTTGTGTTGCCCCTTTCTCCAGTTCCAACAAGTCATACAGAGCAGTACCCGCGTCACTATTACAATAACCATCAGAATTTACACATTGTACACACAAAATAGTTTAGTTCGAAACACTACACTTCCCAATACAGTATAACTACTACTCACGAGAAACGACGATTTCCAAAAGCGGCTGCCATTTTTCTTTGCTCGTTAGGGTGGCTAATATAAGGTATCTTCTAGTTTGAGTATCATAAGATAGAAACAAGAAACAGTTTTATCGTCAATATAATGCTGCTTGCATTTGGATTGGAGCAGGATTTTACAGCATTGGTTTTTACTGCGTCCACCAGGTAAACTTTTCAGTCACATTCGGCCAAAACTGCAATGCTTACTAAATGTAAAAATACGGCTAATTAATTAATTATATTCAATGCAGCGGAACAAAAAGAAACGAAAAGTTTTCATTAACTATTAAATAATGTAGATAGTTTTCTTCCAAAACGATATTGAAGAAAATTCAAAAGGTATACATCTTCAATATTGCGGAATACAAATTATAAGCATTTGACATGACAATAGATATAAAGTAAACACTTTATCACCACATTCCAATCCAGTATCATCCAATATTTAGGAAAATGTTTCATTCATATGATAGTGATGAGCATGTAGCTTCAATTAGACATATGAAACGATATGATAGTGTAGTGCTGGACTGGACACAAGACGCCTACTACAGCCAACCTATTTACTATTTGTATTGCGTATTGTAGTAAGTGCGTTTAGTATATAACTCACAGGCAGATCATTGATTACCCTTCTTCATGCTTGATCTTATGGCATCTTTCACATAGCTCATATGACTCATGCATTTGCAGTCCATAAAAATCTTAACCCACTTGTCTTTCACTTCACTATATATACACAATACGACAATACCGAGCTGATATGTATCAACCACCAACGCAAGAGTATTTTTTTGTGGATATCAAAGTGATGTACCGTACCTAGTTTGGGAGGAGAATAAAATAAAGATGAACTTCTGCTTGCTGCATGTGATACGATGTGAGTGACGCCACTAAAATCCCATTTAGTTATCTAATCTGTCAAAATCATTTGGTTTTATCTATATTCCTCCCTGAACCGAGGATTATGTTGTACTTTGTACACGATAACATCTCGGCTACCGCCTTTTGCCTATTGTTTCCAATCGTCAATAATGAAAACAATAGTGTCATCATACATAAGGGTTTAAAAAATCATATAAATATTTCAAAATCTACCCTTTTCTATCCATAATCCTCCTTCTATTATGACACAATTCGGATGCTAACTAAAATATCAAAATCAAAGTGGGAAACACCCTTCCCCACTGACAAAACATGTATTTGTTAACGATTTAAAGGTTTTCTTGGACAGCTTATTGTCTTTGTCATTGCGTAATAAAAACAGAATGACCAAATGATAAAATCAAATAATACAATTGACAATGGAGGAAAGTGAGCTGACTAAACGTTTTATGGCTTTATCTGATCTTATGAATTTCTTGTGACAACTTCTTAAAAATTGCCTGATTAGTGGTTACTACCAATATTACACACCCCATTTCCCCCATTAGTCATACTAACAATGGGTTACAAAATGCAAATGCATTGTTTCCAAAAAAAATCCAAACCATAGAAAATCGATATTTTAAAATCTATTCTTTCATCCTAAAAATGTTCTACATCTACATCATAAAGTCAGTCAAAAAGAAATGAAAAGTTGCACTGCCAAGACTTCCGTAATTAAGCGAAGTCGTAACATGTTACAGTCAACAGTTACTGTTACAATAATACTTCCAGTCAACAGCTTATAAAATGAAAAAAAGTCATATAGCTTTCATGAGTCTTGGACATGACAATGACCCGACAATCGACATGCAAATAAAAAGCACAAATACGTATGCTTTGTTAGCCAAAATGTTAAACAAAAACATCGTCAACATTCAAATTACAATGCATTAAAATTTCCTTAACAAAAAGGAAACAATCAATTCGGATGGCGGACGGACAATTAAAAGTCAATGTAACTATTATTATATTATTGCTATCAACTGTTGAAAAAATGCACAATCAAATGAATGATTTAGTACTAGTACTAAAACATAATACTTACGTTACTAATGTTGGTTTTGTTAATAGCTGTCAATTACTTATCCCAAATCCAATCTCAGCAGCAGCTGATATAAACAATTGGCAAAAAATGATATCGCGAGGCAGAATATTTTAAATACTTTGTGTATCAAGTCACTAGAATCGAAACTAAATCGGCATTCATAAACCAAGTCACGGGTCCAATGACTAATCACAGTCAAAATTAATCACTTAAACTTAAAAGTTTAAATTGAATCGTTCAATAAATTAAAAATAATTCTCTTCCGTCATCATCCGTTGCTCCTCTTATCTTGTATTAAATAGAGTCATAGGCACTTGCTTCACAATCACAACCAAATTATTCTCCTACAATTTCAATATAATTGTATTACTATTTAAATGATGGTGACTCATTCATCCTTAGTTGCCACATCCAACATCAACATCCTCCTTTCTTATCCTTCCTCCAATTTAAAAGATAATTGGATTTGGCTTCAAAATTCACTTTAAATTACAGCCAATTCTAGGAAACTCAACTCACACTGATCTGGTTTTGGTTGGTGTGTTGATTTGATTGGAATCGAAAGTTTAAGGGAAATTATGTAAGTAATTTTGTTAACCTATAAAAAATGTATTATTCTCCTCTGGTTCTATTACATTACATATTGTGAAAAAATATATGGTAATAATGGTGGCGATTTGACTTGATCACCATATTATTATTTTATGGGGTAAAAAATCTGAATATCTATCTAGTTAATATGTTATCAACATCACTTTGTATTTTATATGTATTGTCGACCCTAAATATCGTTTAGCTGCATGTAACATATCTACAAGGATATCTGTCTGCCGTACCTGCTGCTGTAAAGTGTATTTTCTTTTATGCGTATGCTTTTCATGCTAAACCTTATGTGCATGTAAAAGGACTTTGGGGAACATTTTTAAGAGAGTCAAGAGTAGTCAGTTTGGAAGTAAACTCGCGCGGACCACCAAGGCCAAAAGGAACAGAACACAGCCATTAGCTTCATATACATAAGGAATATCCATCAAATATATCAAAATGTACTTTTCCTTTAGGTACATTCTCCTTCTCCGCGTCCGAAGAGCCTGACTTTGTTCATTTACTCCAGTTTTTGTATGAACTTGTGGAAAATTAATGTTATGCATTTGTTTTCATCAAGTTTAAAATATAGATTTTTGGAAAATATTTTTTAATGAAATTTTTTTAGAGAAAAAAGTTTACAAAATGTGGGCTCTAGGCTAGAGCTTTTAGAACCGGTAAATAATGAATGTATTCATGTGTGGTAATGAACTTTATATCCCTGGTCTTGAGAATTTCCTTCCTATTTAATCGCAAGTTCATTTCAATTTTGTAAATGATGAGGACAGGGTTACAATTTGATACAAGTTTATGTTACAATATAAATTTATACTTTAAACGGTCATGATTAAATGCATGATGTAATTAATTACGCGTGTTTCAGCCGATGCGATGTAAGTACACTAAAATCTACAATACCAATAAGTACATCATCATATCATATCATATCAGCATGGTTAGATTAGAGAGAAAGAGGAATGAATAATATTATGTGTGTGATTGTCGAATTAGTAAGTGACGCACGTAACAAGGTCCATACCACATAAATCACTCTTATAACAAGACCAACCAGCAGGAGTGTTTTAAGAGTGGGTACGTCATATTCCTCACACTTCAAGCCACCAAAAAAAAGTTTGCCTTTTTATGTCTCTCCCTTAAAAATCCATCCATCCACTTTTTTTCTTCTATTTCTTCGACTTCATGCCTCTTTCTTTTCCTCCTTGAATATTATGTTAAATAGGGAGAGGAGGAACTAAATCTAATCCACCTGAATTTATCACACCTCTTGTTTATCACGTTTTAAAAGCTGTGTTATGCATACCATGTCAGTTGTAAAAACATAAATCATTTCGATTCGGTGGGCTGCAATAAAAAACAATATTAGTAAAAAATGAGCTTTTATTTTGAGAATAACACTTTGTCTCTCTTGCAGCAGGCCGTAGCCATTAAAAGTTATGGAGATAATTCAAATATATTAAGAATACGGAGATTGGTACTTTTCCAACTAACCGAAGTGCCTGAGTTGAAGGAAAGTAACTATCTTTCATTCATATCAAGGGTCTCTATTTGTTGATTTGGACTGCCGATTCGGCATATTGAATTATCGATTTTAATTTGAAATGCTTCAAAAAATTAATAACTCTTATATTTACCATACGTTGCATTGGTTAAAGAAGCGGGTATCGATATATAATATTCTTCGATCGATCCTATTGCATCACGTTTCAACTTAAAAAGTCCCTTGTCCACTTTTGACTTTCTATTCTCAAATTAAGGAAATTAAACACATACTTGTTGTTGTTCTGGGCTAAGCCTTGCTTCTTCCAAGTCAGAAGTGAGGAATGGATATTGAATTCAATGAGATTCAATGATGATGAGGAAAAGTACATAAAACGGGAAGATGTCTGGACCCCTTGATGTGTTATGGACTGTTTTACATTCGTGACAACAGGTCATCAAAAACATGAGTATTTGACCAACCAGGGAGACAAACAAATGCCAAAACAGGAGAGTCACACTCTCCCCTAAACCCATTAATTTTAAAAGAGAAAGACGAAATGGCACTAACTGAACCCAAGCAAAAGGAATGGTTTAAACGAAAATGGTGATGAAATGAAACTGCAAGATAAACACCTTTTACATTTCATTAAAACAACATCATGTCAAATTCATATGGTGTTCATCATTCCTTCTCTCAGAGAAGCTAGGTGAGTTAAAATATTCAGCTAATATATTTTCTTCTTGCATTGACAATTTAAATATTTTGCTGAAATTGTTCAAGGGAGGTCGCACTCCTCTTCGGGATAAAACAAACAGGCATCATAATTTTTTGGCCAGGTGAAAACAATTATAATTGTTATTACTGGGGTATCCTGTATGCTTTGCCTTTCGAAATGTTTAATTCATATAATCTTCAAACATCTGCATGCTGCTAGAATAAGGAAGGGACGAGAGTAGTGAGAGGAGTTATTTATTTTATTGTTTGATCATTTACAGTGTATTTTTTTAGAAAACCACATGAGACAAAAACTGCTTAAAATATTTAATATAAATTTTCTCCATGTTGGCAAATCAGCATATTATATAATTATAATTATTTATAAAGACTAGCTCTAATACCTTTTCATTATTCAAAGAAATTTTATGTTACCATTCTGAAATATCATCATTGTAGCATCGCACACTCCAAATTCATTAAACTAATTTTAAATTTAAACTAATAAGTAGTGGATTTACAACAATTATCACAGTAATTTTATTATTACTTTAAATAATAGGTGAAAGTATAAAATACATGTGGATAAAATCAAATCAGCCTTTACCTGAATTTAAAGTACATGATATAGATACTTTAGAATGCTGATTGTATAGAGTTGCCCCATTCAGGTAATCTACAGCACCTGCCTTCAGAATTGATTATCTACAAAATTCATAATATTATTAAATATTCACGCAAACAATAATATAGTTGAACATTTTACAAATTGAATCCCTGCATTGGGCTCACAAATGAAATTACAAACATTTCAAAATGGTGTGAAAGATTTGAACTTGTCAAAATAATTGATGGTATCAAAAGAGGTGGTCACCAAATTTCCCTGCAGGTGATTAAATTTATAATGGTCTACCTAACTGGTTCTTCACTTCATGACGTTCTTTTCATACTTACATACAACTATGAATTCTTAATGAAATAGATGAATAAAATGAGAAGCAATAAAAATGTTCACGTTTTGACTGACTGTGGGTAAATCAAGCCGTGCTTCACTTCAAAAACTGTATGTACATTTATATATACCTCCTTATCCTTACAAATACTAATCCCTAACAATTTTTCTAGCCACTCAAAATAAATTAATGACATGATGTCTTGTGATCATCGGAATAATTCCTTCTTGTTCGCATCGTTTGATGCAGATCCCAAAAGATATCTTGAAATTTTTAAAAGCATAAGGATTGAAAGGTTAATATGTTTTTTGGTACTCGTCATGCATTTGAATCGTTAAAAAACTCTAATATACAGGTTGCGGTAGTGTAAGAAAAAATGCTCATTGAAGGTGATAAATAGGTAAGATGGAGGTTATCCACAAGGGTCTTTAATACTTGGACATGTGGTTGTCAGTGGGGTGTGATGATACCCCTTATTATTGAGGGTAATTGAATCAGGTGGACCCACTCCGGGGTCTCTACTATCATAATTCATGTGCTCTGTATGTGATTCAAGGAGGCTCTCATAAGTACGAAATGATTCTCATTGTTAATTTCATAATAGCACACACCGTCCCCGCTTTGTAAAACCTTTTTTGAAAGACAATCAATCCCTTGTCGATGATTATCTATGCTTTGATCCTTGCTACTACTACTACTACTACTCAACATTGCAGAATTTTTTTTACCAAATCGCAGTGACAAATTAGCATTATCAGTAATCTTTTCCCAATAGAGTTTGCTTTGTGGGTCCTCCCAGCTTCCAACCTTTTAGTCTGCACTCCACAGATTCATTTTTTCATAACAAGCAAAATAATATTATTATCATGAATTATTTACAATGGAAAATAAATATGAGCATGATAGCTATCATCAGAGCATGTTTTCCAAACAAAAACCCATCACTGAGCTGACGAGTTGAAATATAGCCTAAACAATTTATAACTGCGCACAGAGTTTCCAAAGCCGTATATTGTGGCATAAAGTCTTTTTTGTGGACCTTCTTTATGTCAACAAAACTCAGGTTTTTTGAAGCTGGAGATTGTAAAGCATGTCAAACTGTGCTAGAAAAAAAATACTGGAGAATTTTAAAGTGAAAATTGTTGCAGATATTAATTAAAAACTATCAAAAACATGCGTTTTTCCTATTGTTTTACAATTTATTAATACTTGCGGGTTGGATCAATTTTTCTCATCATATACATAAGAAAGCGCAAGTTTTCTTCTCTAGGATAGCGTTGGAACCAAAAATTGATCGGACCCGCAAGTGCATGTAATTAATTAATGAAGATGACGATTTCCCTATCACAGGCCAGCAGGGATGGCCAAATTATGACATGTATTATACCAAATTAAAAAAATCATTGGTTTTGGCCGTTTTAAACAATGCTTAGTGCTGTGATTTTTATGAAATGACGTTTAACTACATAATTGTTTGTCGTTTTCCGGTCAAAACCAATGATTTTTTTAATTTGGTATAATACATGTCATAATTTGGCCATCCCTGCTGGCCTGTGATAGGGAAATCGTCATCTTCATTAATTAATTACATGCACTTGCGGGTCCGATCAATTTTTGGTTCCAACGCTATCCTAGAGAAGAAAACTTGCGCTTTCTTATGTATATGATGAGAAAAATTGATCCAACCCGCAAGTATTAATAAATTGGAAAAAAATTGGAAAGACGCATGTTTTTGATAGTTTTTAATTAATATCTGCAACAATTTTCACTTTAAAATTCTCCAGTATTTTTTTTCTAGCACAGTTTGACATGCTTTACAATCTCCAGCTTCAAAAAAACTGAGTTTTGTTGACATATAGAAGGTCCACAAAAAATACTTTATGCCACAATATACGGCTTTGGAAACTCTGTGCTGCGTGCCCACAGGTGCACATACTTAAAAGACAATTATTTATTACAGTCCAACAAAAAAAAGATCTTCAGCTCATATATATTTGTGTTAACTCCGTTTCTTCACATTTGCTAATGAAACGAAACACATTACATTAAAGTATCCTTGTGATGTTATGTGTGTAATATGATGTAAATAACCCTAAGGGGAACCTAAGATTTTTCCGTGGACCATATAACAGCACAACATTCTCAAGACGTTTAGCAATGGATACGCGTGCAATATGGAAGTTATGGATGTGTCCAATTTTATCATCAAAATTATCTCAACATTTATACCAATATTATATTATACGATCCAAAATTATGGCCGCATAGACACAAGTACAATATAAAAAAAATTCAATTTACTCCTAAGAATATTTAATATTTTTTATCACGATTAATAAAAGAAACTCACGTCAGGACTTCGTGCCGTTTCTCCTCTTGTTTACACCTATGACTTCAGAAGCATTTACAAAAGGAACGTCAACAACAATTTCCAAATATGTACTTATTTATACATACATACATACTTACATTCATCCATTACATTACGTGATTAATAAAAAGTCTGTATGAGATTCAATAAAATGGCTCTAAGCAAACGGTGTGGTGTTGTTTGGAAAGATGAAGATTAATTGAGACTTGGGAATGCTTATGATTGGGTGTGAAAACGTGTGGTCTACAGCTCCGCCTTCAGTTTACAAGAGATCCTTTTATGATTCCTCTTTCACCTTTTTATCTTGCGTGCGTGCGAGCGTGCTTTATTGAAACAAACGATGATAACGATACGATACATGGCACATACAAACATATATTATTTTAAATGATATGCCTACCTATACACACAGAGAAAGAAAGTATCGTGCAAAGTATACACTACTTAAAATTGAAACTATTAGAAAATCTGTAGGAAGCCGAAAAACCCTTCCCGTTTTTTCCACTTCAGCTGAAACTCTGTGGCAGTAAAATAAAGTGAAGGGAGTAATTTTTTTTATTTAGATTGGCCAAGAAGGAAACGATTTTTAAAGAAATTTAAAACACAATATTGAAGGAAAATCATGATACAATACACCAACAGATTTTTTACTAATGCTCAAAAAATTCATTCATTCATTTTCATTGAAATATATTTTCCCTTGTGGAAGAGAATGAAAATATATACCGTATGTACTCTGACCGTATGCTTTATTTTACTTTTGTGGCGTATCATTTTTGTTATCATAACACAACCCAAGATAAAGGAAGAAAAGAAGGAATGAGCCGAAGGAAATCATAGGATGATTTTTTTTTATATTTATATGTATGCTGGTCGAGTAGAGCTGTGCAGGTTAAAAGATCAACAACTTTGTGTCACAATGCATCTACATATGAATGGATATTGTGGATGTATGTATATATATTCTTATATCAACAATAACAATGCTTCTCTCCTTCATTTTCTTCTCTTTCTCTAAGAAGATATCGTTATGAGTCAGTTCATCTGTAAAACTTTTAACGCTTACGTAAAGTGTGCATGATCGATGATGTGTTTAAGGTTGTTCTTCAGTTTAAAGTTTGAGGTTAGAAACATTCAAATCTCCACTTCTCTCGCTGCTTGACACAGTACGTGTAATTTACTATTGTCGAAGAAAGAAACGATACAGAGACTCAACAAAAACGTAAGTACCTATATAGCGCTACGTAACGTCTGTATATAAAACTTCATTTTTATGCATATCGATATCGATTACCGTATTCCTACATGGACGGAAGTGTTGAGCATATCTGCTTGATTTTATTTGATAATCTGATTTGAAACTAATAATATGGTGGATTGGCATACGCAGGGCATAAAAATAGGAATATGAAGACGCTAAATCTTCTTTGTTACTCAGAAATGATTATCATATACACATATATTAAGATTGAGGAGAAGAAGCAGGAGCTCAGGGATAATGTATACAAGTTTATTCAAAGGCAATCCATATTTGTTACATGGACCAGAAGAAACTTGGGTACAAGATAAACATACAATGGCCATGCTATACTTGCCTAAAGTGTACATAGATCAGATCTGCCATGCCATGCCACGCCACCACCAACGTGTAAGCTTTAATCCTAGATTTGTTTTCTTTATCTTATTCCTCATATCCCTCTTGTTTTAATACTTAAGAAGCTTTTTATGCTTCAGAATAAGCTTTCTTGATGATGGTGAATCAGCTATATGACTGAGCAGGGATGATGATTATGATTATACCATGCTGAAAGTATCTCGCATAACGTTCTTCACAGTCATATAACATAAATGATTTTGGAATTAACATTTTACTTCAGTACTTCCATTTAAACATTGGGCTCTCGGAAGAGAAAGAGGTAGACGTGAGAGGGATGTAGAGTTGAGTGGATTGAGCTAAGCAAATAAGTCATTCAATGCAGAGATCAGTTTCAGTCAATTAGATTTGTAGTTTCTTCAACACATGTGCTCAGCTCAGACAATTAGCTTGGATTTTATACTTACAGGAAGTAAGTTATTGCCAGCACTTGATAATGAATTAATAATTACTTCATGAAATATTTTTGGGGCACACTGAAACTTGTATCCCTGAATCGTGTTTTGAGTTCAGCGTGGAGGTTTCCTCAGAAAAGACGTGTGGAGGTATTTTTTTGCTTTAAAGTAAAAGTTTAAAGGGACTAATTGCTTGAGAACTATATGAAATTCAAGCAAAACCTTACAGCTATGAAAATAGATGAACACTTTCATTCCTGTTTGCATAAGGCAGCCAGAAAATCTCAAGAAAATTATTTTTTCTCAAGTTCCCCCAACTCAATTGTTCACACGAAAGCAGAAACTAACAAAAGTTTTCTAAAGCGTATAAAAAGTTCCAATAGATCTTCCCTGACAAACTTTAAAATGAGTAACGGACGAAGTAACTTTTTTCATCATTTCATACCAAAAACAGTACCTTGTATAGTTCTTCCATCCCCAATGGATTCATCATCAATGTTATCAAGCGACAACGATCACATTCTTAATCTCAGTGCATCAATGAATCGACATTTTCCAAGTCCAATAAGTCCTAGTTCAAGTGGTGAAAAATGTGATTCAATAATTATGACATCTCAAAAAGAGGCTACTTCTAAAGTTGACTGTGATGGTGAAATGTCACCACCACTATCCACCTCCTCCTCCTCTTTAGAAAGTGAGTCAGAGGAGCAAGGAAATAAGAATAGGAGAGCAAGAGTGGATATGAACTGTAATGACGTGAAAGCATTTGCTGATGACGAATCCAGCAGTATTTCTTCAGAGATTGATAGGTTTAAGGAAGATCAAATGACAGATATTGACGTGGATGATCATTGTGCCAATGATGACAGTAGTGCTGCTATTGAATACGGGTTCCAATCAAAAAATTGCAAAGTCATGGAACCAAAAAAATCTAAGACGTTGACTTTTGGAATTGATCGCATTTTATCGTCAAGTATGGATGCGTCAAAAGGTAAACATTAAAAATAACTGATAAATGTAATTTATGAGCATGTTATATATTATGAAGTAAACATTGAGATGGAAGATGAAATGTAAACATAAAATGGCATAAAAAAACATATAACTTGATATCAAGATTTCGGCCACCCATAAATATGACATTTCACTTTTATGTTCACCAAAATAATTGGCTTACAATGTAAACATGGTGCTAACTTTTTCACTTGTTGTTTACTTTATTAAATGCAATTTTTAGCTACATGCCATTTTGTTTTTTGCCTTGAGAATTTAATGTAATAATTTCTTGTTTGGCCGTAAATGTCATTTTGTAGATCAAACAAAGTCGCCGCTAATTTCAGGAGAAGCGAGAGCAATTTGTGAGTCACCTCCTGTGGTCTCCAACTTGTCAACAAAAAGTGACTGCTCAGCAGCAGCAGAATATGATAAACATCACTCTATAATGACCAAATTGAAATTGTGTAGCACTGAAAATCAGAAGAGATCAGCTGCATCATCAGCATCAGCGTTACCATTTTTCCATCATCCATATACCTCATATCATCATCATCCCCACCAACATAATCTTAACTCCATTATCACGACGTCGTCTTCATCAAATGAGAACCGACATCATCATTCACACCAGCACCATCCTCTGAGTCACTGTTCAGAGTGTTTGTTTCTGCGCCGGTATTGTGGAGGTAGAGCTCACACTTCCTCATCTTCGTCAACATCATCAGCAAACAATGTTGCGGCCAACAACATGCAATTCTCTTCGTCAATGGCCACCCCTTGTGGTCCCACATCTTCACCTATCTCCGCCTCCTTCACTTGGATGGCTAATCCTTCCATTTATGACAACTCTGCCATTATCTCACCTGTCGCAGGTATGAAATAAATTGCATGAGATCATGTTTGTATCACACAGCAAACTACCATTTCTATGCCACAGAAAAAATCTTATGCTTTTTCATCACGCTAATTAACCCTCTGTAATTAATGAACTGACTAACAGTTGCCAATTAGGGAGTCCGTGAAATTATCTCTTGAATTTCAGGTGACACAATCAAAATTGTTTGCTCACAAATGTTAGATTAAAATGATTTATGAATGTAATGTAAAGCCATATATTCATTTATCAAGCTTCTATAAGCGATTAGCTTGTCCTTGTTACAAGTCAACACGTTTCATTTGCAACTATTGGTCAGTCTAGTCTTTATATGCTGAGATAATCTCTTCAAAAACACAATCTTTTGTCTTCTCTTTCAGCAACAAAAATGTTTACAAAATATTATCTCAAAGATATGCTTTGTTTAGATTTAGTTAGGTACTCAACAAGCGGAAACAAAATGTTTTTATTTAAAGAAAAATACTTTCATTTTTATCTCAGTCTCGCATTCCCCGTTTTTGTTTAATTTTTAGTGTGGTTTGGTTTAGTTACGTAAATGAAAGGAACGTATGGTAATTTTTTTACACCAGACGAGGACCACCTTGGTGGCAAATGAGTTCTATGAATTCTGAGATGGAGAAATTTGAACCCAATAGCATTACATTGCAAGTTATGTTTGCGTCCTCACTCTTCGTCACTTTTCTCCCATAATAATACATTCACACATCCCATTAGTTGCTTATTGCTGCATCCATCCATTGAAAGATATATGTATATGTTCATGTTCATATGAAGGATAAAACAAGTGCTCCATATCTCTTCTGACAAAATTATGACATGACTGGTGAAACTCATATGTAAATTGTTGTCCATAAAAATAGATGAAATAGTTGATGCTGTTAGATGTTGATTATCTTGTTGTAGTTATATTGTACAAGATTATTATGACAGCTGCCGACATAATCTTTTTTTTGTGTGGTGGATAAAATCACATAAAATGATCAACATCACACACTCTTGATCAGGCAGCTTATAACTTATAATGATGCGATCCTTTGCTAGCTCTTACTGTTGCCTATTAAAACAAAATGTGAATGAAAGTAATGAATGATGATGTTATTATGGACAGCTGCATGCGAATGGTTTCTTTTTATTAGTGTTTTATATTTTGTGGCACTTATTACGACCACCATGCAATAATCCAAAAAGCTCATTAAACTTTTAAACACCAAGTAGTCAGTATTCTTATTTAAACAACGTTGCAACACTTGATATCATAGTTAATGTAGTTGTGCACTCTAGAATATTGAATGATAATATGTATATAAATGCATTATGAATCTGCGCAGACTTCATAATAAAGTTGTTTTGAAAACTACTTTTGATTATTGGTCGAATTATGATCATTTCAATATAAGGTTAAATGCTGTGCTTACAAGCTTTAGAAAATATATTCTTTCATTGAAATTATGTTCCATAACTAATCAGAGTCATTTCTTCTATTTCATGATTAAAGCATATAACCCTCACATGCCTCTTCAACCATCTTTTGGAATCGGAGCAAGTTTCTCAACCCTTGCAACCATCCAACAATGTAATTCTGGGGGTGGAAGTGGACGTCGGAAACGCTCGTGGTCCCGTGCCGTCTTTTCTAACCTTCAAAGGAAAGGACTCGAAAAACGGTTCCAACTTCAAAAGTACATTACCAAACCTGATAGACGACAACTAGCTGGGTCGTTGGGTCTTACAGATGCTCAGGTACGTAGATTTATGAACAACAGCACAATTGAAACCTTTCATGCTAACTTACATAATTGCATGAAGAATCAATAATATAATTTTTTTAAATTATTATTAGGTCAAAGTGTGGTTCCAAAACAGAAGAATGAAATGGCGTCACAGCAAAGAAGGTAAAGTTTCCAGCGGCACAGGAGAGAACGGAGCACTTACGCCATCATCCTCCCCTGTTACTTCAACCACGTCCTCATCAAATAAGGCAGATGGGGCAACTAAAGACAAGAAAGCTTGAAAGATTGCGTTGTAGATATATTCTCATTCCGTGCCAAGACAATCATTCACAATCACAAGTGTAGTGGTAGCATTACATTCTAGCTATAAGTAAATGAGCAGTATAAGTTGTAATATATAATTTAATTTTTAATTACCAGTACCAATTTTAGTATATTGTCTATTTGTGTATGTATGCAATTATTTAAAGAGCTTAAATGACACAAAGTTTACTTTTTATACTGAAATGCTGTGTCCAAACTTTTGACTTTTGCTACTGTCAAAACTGTATAATATGATTTAAATTGAAAATTTCGTAGATAATATTGAATATTGAGTCTGCAAAAAAGTCAGCTACTAGTAGTTGTCCATATATAATGGTAATCTTAATTATAATGAAAAAAATCAAGCTTTAAATAAATCCATCAACCCTAAGTTCCAATAATTCATTCCGTGTCTTTGTAGCAATCTGCTCATGCTGCTCCTATTTCTTAGTACGAATGCAAGCACAGTTAGTATGATTGATAGGATTGTTCACCAAAGCTAGAATAAAAATTTGATTTCAACGTATTTAACATCGCTTCAACTACCTGTACGTTAAGTTTAGTGACCAGAATTATCTTTAGTCTACTGCCTAACCAGTGAGAAGAAGATCTATTATGCGACAGTTGTTAAAATTTTGAAACACAATTGGAGTATTTTTTTCAATGAAGTTTGCACTTCCGAATCCAATTTTTGCATGTGGAAGAGAATCCATCATTTCCCGCACGCATTGTTTCTTCGTCTTTCTGCAGCATCGTTTTAGTTCACCAATGACATTTTTTGATGTGTTGTTAACATCTCCAGCAAGCCCATAAACCCCACCAATTAGAAGGACCGAGTTAATGATTTCAATCAGTAGTATCAGTATCATTGGTAGCGGCAATCGAGCAAACCGTATGATTGTGTAGATGGCATTGATTTGCATAAAGGAGGCAGTGACCAGATACTGGAACATTATCTTCCCGGAGTGAACCTCATTGAATAATAGCAACAGCAACTGTATCCTCTGATAGAGGTTGCTGATCTTGCTGAATGCATTGGTAGAGAGATCATTTTTATAATTCAGCAGACTCAGTTGATGAATACGAGCAGCTTCAAAGATAGCAAACATTTCTGTTGCGTAGTAGGTTCCCATTAATGCTGAAATGTGCCAAATTAAATAGTTCCCAACCATAAGAAAACCTCGATGCAGAATAGTTACAGGCCAGAATTTCTCATCTATTTGTAGATATACAAATGCATTCGTGGGGAAGATTGGATCCAGTGCTGATGCCACTGAAACTAGAGGAGGAATCAGTTTCATGCTCACAACAGCACACTTACTTAATATTCCCACAATATTTGTCGTTGTGTCCGCTGCAACCATTTTACCATCTTTAATAATACAAGAAAAGGTTTTTATTAATTTTTTTTTTTTTTTTTTTTTTTTTTTTTTTAATAAATGGAGTACAACATTTATTTAGTCATGTCACAATATATTATAAACATTTCATTCTTTTAGAACACATATTTTAATGGAAATAACAATGAAAAGATTTATAGATAAAATATTTCCTCCATGGGAATGGAGGAAGGTATAGTCCCCAGCATGCTAATGGCATTTCCTCTCTGAATAGCCAAAGATATTCGCTGGTATAGGAAGTGTCTCGAACGTAGATCGCCGCTTTGAATGATTAATTGTGAACCGATAGAATCCACTAGACTTTTTGCTTCAGCGGACCAGGGTCCTAGAGTCTCAACAGCAAAGGCGACAAAATGATGGTTTTGGGACAAAGATTGGTATTTGGTTTCTTTACGTTTGCTAGCAATCTCAGCGGCTGCTCCTGCTTGTTTCGTAGTAGTATCAATATAGCTAGCAGCTAAGGTGTCAACACAAATAATTAATTAACATGGAAACGACTTGCAAAGTTATAATAATAGGAAATTCTTATGTACCCTTTTGTATTTTATTATCCAATCCAATAAACCCATTTAGCATGGTTACCAGCAATTCATGTTTTATATGCAGTGTCCAGCACATTGATCCACACAAATAAAGAATGCCTGCTGTGGTCAATGTTTGGGATTTTTGTGGCCAATTTGTAGAGCGATCGTTTGACAAAGTGTGAAGTATTAGAGAGGACCCAGTCACGAAACAAAACAACGATGCTACCATCCCAGTCCAACAATATTTTGTAGAGGAATTTACGAATTTTTTCTTGTTTTTGTCCCACTGAAACGGGATGATGTTAAGTAATGAGTCGTGCTGAATGCAATTATCGATGTGTGCAATCAAGCCTGTTTCAAGGAGCATTGCTGTTTGTGCTTTCCAAATTAAGGAAAACAACTAATTAAAAATTATTTTTGTGGGCTACACTTGACAAAACGCTGGAAAATTTCTGTTTACTTGACTATGCGAGACTATTTTCTAGAATCGTCAAAAAGGTTAAGAAATAATTACAATGATATCAATAAAACTATCGAGCAATATTGAATATAATATGCAATTCTCTTTTTCAAAATAAAGCCCACTGCTACCAATAACATGAGAACAATTAAAATATTATACAATGCAGCCCGACATGCCCCAAATGTGTAAAGTTTCTATTTGAAATCAAATGCCTTTTATTTTCGGTATCAAGTAAAATTCTAATAAATTGAAATGTACCAATTAAAGCAGATCAACGCTGCATATATATATAACTTTGCTAGAAGCACTGTTGCATTTGATAGAGACACTTGGATAGTGGTCGGGATTTCCCAGACATAAGCGTAATTTTACTTCGACAATTTACACAAGCTTTGTATAAAAGCGTGTCATTCATGTTTAACTCGATCAAACATCTATGTGTATCATTTTAATTACTAAAAGTGTCAATAAGGATATTATTATATCACCTTTCTCGTCCAAGATTGTAGATGGAATCAAACAAAGTTGAAGTTTGCCGTCGTCCTCGCCTTAACATGAGTTTAGTTTACTGTGCTCAGCGTGTATTTTCATTAGGGGTTGGATTTGGATTTTTAATTAAGTTTAATCATTTCAGTGACAATATCATATAATATGATTTTTGGTAGCATTGGATTCTTTATTTGCATTTGATATTGAATTGATGAGATATTGAACGTTGTAGAATCATGTAGTTTTTAAGCGCAAACAGTATGTAAAATCAACACTCATAAAACTTACCCAATATTTGTATGAAAACATTATGTCACCATCAACCAATATATTCTGATTAAATTGACGTAAGCTAAAACACACTGATATGATCATAGATGAATTGTTTATGTTGAAAGCCGCATAAAATTTTACCGGTTGGCATAATATTTTGGATTCATTTAATTGACACTTGGAGAAATTAACGCCACTAGTGACGTTCCAAAATGTCATAATGGAATACTTTTATTTGCAAAAGGTTTCTGATTTCACTTAACCTTACATTCAAAATTTCATAATTCTTGTATTATGAAATTTCGAATGTATTATGAGTTATGGGCTCAAATAAACTGATTACGTAATTATTAAACTTAATTTAAAATAAAATGCACCATTTAGCGCTGATTTTTAATTTTTTGCCGCCAGGTGGCGCTTTTTTGAAAAAAAAAATGCCCACGACCGAAATTTCATTCTAAGTCTAATAAAGAAAAATGAAGCACGTTGGATAAGGATTTTTTAAATTATGATGTGAAATCTGAATGCTAGGTTTTTAGAGTGAAAGCAGTCAAATTTTCGTCAGTGTATGCCGAACCAGCTAAAATGTGACAGTATTCTTTCGCCGCAACAAAAATCCAAGAGGAAAGTAAGTGTTCGTTTGTTGAATTATGCTAAATTTATTCATGCAGGTGTCGTTGATTTGGAATGAGCTTGAGAATGCTGAGAATGAGGGATGCAGTTAGGTCGTTAATGTGACTGGTGAACCTGAACAGAAAATAAGTTATGCTGCGGAATGGAATTTAATGCGGGCAGTCCAAAACTGGGAATATTTTAATTTTTACAACTCACTTTAATTTTTTATTCAAAATTACAGCTTAAGGAGCTGCAAAATGGGTAGTATTTTTCAATAGAATTCACACAAAGATTTTTTTTAGTTTACATATACATAGATGTAAGGTAAATATGGTATACAAAGTTCGTTTTAAGTATATATAACTGTCGACATCGGATACAAATATAAAGGTTGAAACGCGGATGAAGACTACGCGAGGATTGTGTATAATATAATTTATCTTAGCATTCATAACTTTTCCCGTGCTTTGGAAATTTGGAATTAGTTTTACTCACCAACTCGTGTGTGTAGTGTATATAAATTTTGCCTACAAAAACAAATCTAAAATGAACAGGGTTTTAAAGAGACAATTAATCGATTAACGACTCTTATTTTCTTTGCATACATCACAGGAAAAACTATTAAGCTAAAATGTTATATACAATTCCAGAAAAAATAGATGGAAAGAAACTGATTGTTTTCAAAAACTGTTTAATAATTTAATTCATGAGAAATACATTTTAAAATGTATGGTTAAAAATTGCGAAGACATTTTTTTAGCACAAACGCACTCCATTCACCATTATTTGCTTATCATTAAATTAAAAATGGAAAACAAAATCCACACACACAAGTTTAATGCCTTCATACTGCACAACGTATCTACTACGGTTGTTGACGGTATAAAAACACACTCAAACTTATACTTCAAACTCACACATTTTTTGTCTGAAGTTACATCGTTCTCAAACACACACACTCGAGATATTTTATCATATGGATAGTAGAAGAAACGCTGAACGTAATGGAATTTATTTTTAATCAAAGTATGGGGCTCCAGACCCCCTTTTTCACCCTCACGAACTTACATTCGACTCATGGAATGTAAGCAACCATTTTCATGAAAAAGTGGGATGAACTAGATTTTATTACTTAAATTATCCTTTCCAAGCCGTAAACAGTAGAGTATATATATACATATAAGTCATACATAATTAAGCACATCATAATATTAAGTATACTATCACCGGAACTTGCTCAGTAAATCAACCTAGACCCAAAAGAGTTCATATGGTCATCATCAGTTGAATCTTACCTTACACATTTGCTCGCTCTCTCACGCGCTCAGGAAATTATCTACATACCTTCACCTACTACACCATTTCTTTGTTAAGAAGGGAAAAATCACAATTGCAAAAGATCACAAAGAATTTGATCTTTCGACGTATATAATTTCTCACTACAATTAAGTTGAAAACAGTTAACAGTTACATGTTACAATACATGTGATATATATATTTATGATGACAAAAATTGTAGATATATATATGTAGTACATTATGTTAAGTATTCCAATTATTATTTACAGTACGTTGTAAATCTTTTTGTATGAAATCCTTAACGTTTTTCACATTAATTCCATAGGTTTTAATTATTATGTATATTTTAATTATTATTTGATTGTTTTAATTCTATATGTCAAGCTAGGTCTAGAAATGTGCGTGTATCGTTCCACCATCCTCCTCTTCACTCAGAAAACACTCTTTCTTTCCTTAAACCCTATGTTCCCTCTCAATATAATTTACAAGGATAGAGTTCCAACAAGAGGAACAACTATCTTAAAATTAATGTAGCATTCAATTCAATATTCAACCAATCCAATATCTATTTCCAAGCGTCAAACATGTCTGTCTAGAAATTGATTCCAACACCAACAAAAACGTTTGTTCCTTCCTGTTGCCCTTTCCCAAAATACCCATCTTCTCAGCGATACAAGTAACTTTCTGATAAATGCATAAGTATATAACTTTCTCTTATGTACATAAATTGAATAGAATTCAGAATGTAAAATTTTAACATGAGACTTATAAAAATTGAAGATGACGACGAAAATATCATCACCATTTTAAACTTGGTGGGTTGCAGGGTTATATCATATAAAAAATGAGGTACGAAAAATTGGAGGATCACTTTGTGCATTTTGTTAATACATAATAATTTTTAACTCATCTCAAGAAGATATTATAATATCCTATTTTATATACGAAAGACATTTCAGATGCACATACTTGCCCCTACTCTTCTATTCAGCAGATCCTCAAACTTATTAAATCATTGTTAATCGGATCTTCCACAACATAATATATAGTACTTACATCCCTTTCGATTTTGCATACTGAAATATCATGACCATTCCTTATAGCGTACCTAATATAACTGTTTTTTTGGTGTATGCCAATACGAATGGATTTACACCGTAACTGTTGTATTACAAGACGAAATTGTTTGTTACACCCTGCAAAAGATTAAAACAGCATTCCATTCCATTTCCATCCAAAATATTTACATTCTAATAAGTGCATTTTCTAATATGTAACTTTTTCTAGCGCATTTACTTGGAAATGCTAATGTATGTTGTTCATCCAGACAAAGTGAGTGTAACAATTTATCTGTAGTTAAGTGTATTTTATTATAAAGTGAAGTGAAGGCCAACGTTGTGCTCAATTGGAAAATTTGAATAAACTTTTTTTGTCCCTAGAATTAGTTTACACAAGTAGTAAATTACATTTTCATGCAAATATACTTTTCTGTTTAAGGTTGTGCTCTAAAATTCAGCTTTTTGTAAATATAAGTAGTTTACATAAATGCAGTGCAGATACATGTGATACATTACATACCGATAATTGTTTTACAGTTAATTACTATCATATAAACAGGAAAATGCCGTGGTCGGTCGGTATGTGCTGGCGATCGATCATGTTAATAAAAAATTGGAAGGTTAAAACTTTTGTCCGTCTCATCATCATCATCATCATGATCGTGTACATACACACACATTTATAGTAGTAAAGTAGGCATAAATTCGTTTAAATATTTTCCATAATTACTTGTAAATCGATCATCCTGGTGGATTTGAGGGAAGCTACAATAATAAAGTAGTAGCGCTTCCGATAATTACATACATTTATATATGTGTGTGTATATCCGTAGTTTATATAGGTTTCGTAAGAGCTACTGCGGATTGGTTGCTGGAACGGCTCATATTATGAAGATTAAATATAAATTTAGTATATTTTGTAAGTTTTATAAGTCATAATAATAGAGCTTCAAAACTTATATTTTCTCTCTGTTATAGTTTGTAAATAGCAGCTCCGAAATATTCGTTGCAGAGCTTTAATTTATAATTTGATATTAAGTAGGTACAAAAATCTTTCAATTATTCTGTTTTTCTTATGGGTTTGTTTGCACACACTCTTTGGATTTGTTGTTGACTCTAATTGCACATAATGTTTCTAGTTTTCCCTTAAATTTTCTTTAGCTAAAATTGAATTGTTGAATGTTTAATTTACATCCATAATGAAAAATGCGGACCTTAAAATACTCATAAACATCATAAATTGCATAAATGATGTATTTTTTAAAAATTACATAAAGATAAAGACTGGCAAAAAAGCCACATCAGTCCAAAAAAAACCATCAGTTTTTTTTCTTATTGAAAATTTTTCTCCTTATTTCTAATTTTAGCATACACAAGTACATAAGTAACATTAAGTAATCATCTCATTTTTATTTTGTCGACAAATTCGGTGCAATCGGAATATACATTATATGTATATCATTCGAAACGTGCGGACAGTATAGTGCTAATAATAAATCTGTAGAAGTAGTTTTAAAATCGGTTTATAATTGGATTGATTAAGTAGTTTGGCTTGTTTTTCATCTAAGCTCTCGCTATCTGACTTGCTTGCTACCATCAATCAAACGAAATAAATAATCCGGTGTGTCTATTTTCAACTTTAAAAAAGGAAGAAATACAATACACTCTAACATAAAGCACATTGAAGTTTATATACAAGTTTTGAATGACGGGGAAAAGGATTTCTTCATATGAAATACCTTTTACACTCAATTAAAGATTGTCTACAACGCAACAATGCATCATTTCATCACATGCATGCAGTCTGGATTTTACACGGTACAAAAAAGGACGACTACATAACATACACAAAACATTATCGTTCACTACCAAAGTTAAAGAATATAAGGTTGTTTTAATTTTTACAAGTGTCATTCAGGTTCTTGGAAGCTATTGATTCTACTAATGTAATGATTTAGCTATGCGCGGAAATCAGAAATTTGACAAATCAGTATCCTTCACAAAAATGTATCTTTGACAGTAACACAAGTCCAAGGGTAAGCTGGACATTTCTCAAGAATTGCTAGATATGACTAGAAAGTGTTTATATGACAGTTTTCACCGAATTCCCGATAAATAGTTTCTTGACACATTTTAGTCCTCTTAAGACTCCAGTTCAAGATGTCGGACATGCAGTTAATTTTAGGTTCATTATAAGCTTAAATTTGTTTTCTTTTACAAATTGAAGTTTATTTTTTTGACATTGTGTGGGTGATCATGATCGTATAAATCTGGAGGAATAAAATTAGCTTTGGAAATGCACTTTTTTAAATACATTGCAGGAAGGATCGGAGGTTCGTTCAAAGTTGGTCTCAAGTAATAGCATTTTCTTAAATGTAAGTTTTTTTTCACGAAGAGTATTCATAAGCACGAATAGTATATAATTATTCAGTAATAGTTAATTTAAGTTGGATGCATTTCAAAACAGTTATTGGAAAGTACAACTAAAAACCATTTTGTCAGTATTTACAATCACATCACCTCAACTATACACATTGTACACAGATATAAATATTTCAATTTATTATCATCGTACCAATAATTGTTCACCGTAGTAGGACCAGCCTCCCACACCAACAAATACTTAATATTCATAGTACGTAATAAAGTCCAAAACCTGTTTTTTAAAAGTTCCATTGTCTACTTTCGCTATACCTCTCACTCCACTCACACACCACATGCATGAGCTCAATATTTTTTTTACATGCACACAAAAAGCTTTGAAGTTGTAGCAAAATAATTTTGAAGTAAAACTAAGTATCTTTTAAGTTAAAAATTACCATTCAGGGTTCATCAGTTTTATAGGGGTCTTTTCTGCTTGGAATTCACAGAGGAATTTACATATTGAACCCTGACCGGCAGTATTCTATTATTCTCCAGCAAAAATTGTAATATAGTAGCTCGAAATCCATAATCCATTCTTAAGCATTAACTTAATGTACGTAATACAATAAGAGCATATCCATTAAAATGGATACATGTGAGACTTTAAGTTGAGTTTTTTTGGGATGAAGAATTGACGTACATATTTTAATTATAATAATAATTGTTTTAATTAAACAAAGATTCAGATTATTTATATGCTAAAAATTGACCTCTGCAAAAGATGCAAAGTCCTCTACTTTCAGACACGCTCATTACTGATTACTAATAATAATAGCATTTAATTCATGCTCTTCACTAAACTTCGCTGAAGTTTAGAAACAGCTCCAAAAAGCAAATTGCATACATAATCAAGATACTTGGCTAGGCTGTCCTAATTATTCTAAGGTACAAAGTTGCTACAGCCGTGTTACAAGTATATATGTTGTATGCGGAACAATAACTATCAAATCCTGTTGTAAATATTCTTAAATAAGAATTTACCCCTAAAAACCAGTTTGTAAACTATGCACATTCTCCCAAATTTAAAGACGAACTATATATACATAACTTTTGCAACATTCATGGAAATGTGCAAGAGTTAACGAAAGATATCGTTTGAAATTCATGATTACAGCCTTGTAGCTCTTGCTTTGACCTTGAAAAAGTAGTAGCGGAACGTCATACTCCATCCATTTGGCAAGAGGTCCTTGTTACAATTACTTGGAGCGGAGATGAAGAAATTTAAGGATGGGTTGGATTGGTTGTTGGGTATAAATGGTCTACGTACAATAATCTTCGATGCGGTTTTTTTACGTTTGAAGAACATGCCAACGACACATTTGATCACCGAGGGCATCCACCATGTCTTCCCAATGAGTTGACTCTTCATCACCGGAACTATTATAGCCAAGTGCAAACCACCCCAACAATTCTCGTCTTGTGACTCCTTTCCGTCCATACACGGAGACGAGTAAGGTCACCTCTTGGATTTGAAACAGTGCCACCTACAATGATACAAAAATGGAAAATTGTAGGTTTCAATTATAGGTTTTGTATTTCTTTTACCAAATGCCTATAACCATTTGGTTATCCAGCACACTTAAAAGCTATGTGAACAAGTAACAATCTTGTGAAACATGGATAATGGATTTTAACCATCATCAATAACAACTAAACAACCTACCTGAAACATGAAGGTCTCCTTGAACAGTGGATTTGACTGGGCTCTTCTCAACGACGTTTTCGCTCGACCCATCTCTTGTCCATTGGTGTTCACCAAAACCAACTTGATGTACGAATCTGGTGCTCTTCCTCCAGCCAGTTGTCTACAAAAAAATGGGAGAGAGAGAGAAAAATAGAAACAACGGAAATATAAAAATAGATTCCAGTTCAGGAGAACATAGCATAACACTAAGAAGCCCTCTTAATGTCTCACTATCGTTCAACAATTTATTGGAATTGGAAGTTGGACAGAGTTTTCTATTTTCTTCTTGTTCATACAGAAAGTGGAGAAGACCAAACCAATCCAGAACACAGGAGGTGGTCTAAATGCAAAATGTTAAGTATCCCCTGATTCCCCTTTTTACGTAAGTAAAGGCAACCATGAAAGTCTCATAAATTTTCTACACTTGGATAAATATCAGGAGAAATCTTTCACTTGTCATTCACAAAAGGTACCCTACCCACACACACACACACACTTTCCAATGTGCATGTCCATTATTATTCAACAAAGCTACTTTACTATATATACGTTCATTTTATCCCTGAACAAAAGTGTTGAGGACAGTTTTGTGAGTAGAATGAAAACGAAATGGAAGACACATGCAATTGATGCAATGCATTAGAACGGAAACTACTTAAGATGTCACAACTAGCTCTGGATTCGATCCCATATCGTTTTTTTATATTATTTTATGCTATAAAACACAAGTAATAAATCCACCGGAAGGATTATATAGTTCATGCATTCATTCAAAAGTTACAGCTTTATATGCAACCACCAAAAAACAGCAAAGCAAGCATCCATCAATGACCGGTTCCATTGCAACGTTGGCCCCAAAATGTCTTCACTATATATAGTCTAGCTTAGATTTGATATCTCAACCCAATCTTGCATTTTAAAAGTAATAAAATTCTTATGTATGTATGAAATGTAACATACACATAACAATATGTTACTTGACCACAGAAAACACCACCGCTCCATGTTATGTTACAGACACATAGAAACTCACTCAGCGGTTTCCGTTTTTTACAGCAGTCATTAACTTTGTTCCCTTGCGACATTGCAAACATAACCATTAACGTTGTAACTTTCTAACCTAATGTACTTATTTGAGAGAGAGAGAGAGAGAGAGGAGAAATTTGAGCACGCAACATGCAAAATGGAATCGCTAGCTGTCATTGATGCATGATGACATAAGTACACACACTGCGTCGTCCCTCCCTCCAAATAAGTTTGTGTTAGTTGGAGTTGAGTTGGATGTCGGAAAGGAACAGAGAACTGCGGCTGCTAATACTTCAATAAGCTGAGAATTCAACAGCTTAACACGAGAAATGTTGCAGGGAGAAATGGAAGAGAAAGTTGTGAAAGTATGGTGGCGGTGTGGCTCAATGTTGAGCCACTACTACTGTCCTTAGTAAGGACTCCTTACTACTTTACTGTATATATTGGGATAGCGTGCTACTAATAGTTTTTTCACTCGGTGTTTTACAGCACTGCATATGCTTAAAGCAATTAAAGCATTTGTCGAAATTACTTTGGCTACATTTGCTACAACATTTTTGTGTGTTGATGGGGAAGGCTTTTGAAACCAGTAATTTCTTTTCCTTGGCAAGTTGCTCCTCTCTCTCTCTTTCTTGACTCAAACTGCTATTACTATTACAAAGTGGGAAGTGTTGCCGGAGTGTCGTACTTTTTTTCTAAGAAGGAAAATTTATTACTGAAAGTTGTTTCCCTTTTGTAATCGATAAAAGTTGCTATAAATCAAGGACAGATTGAAAACTACGTGGTCGCAACTCCATACATTTTACATGAGTTTTCTTAGCTCCACGCTATAGCCTACAGCTACCACACACGAACTAAGTATAAAAGAACACGTTTTTTCTTCTTCTTAAGTTCTGTAACAGAACATAGTACAATGGTAGAATACTAGAATGGTTCTATAAAGGATATGCGATGCTTATAAATTGTTGCATAAAAAATGAGCCAGTGAAAAAACTCATTTCACTCTTGCTACAACACTTTTATTGTGAGGAAAGGAAAGTAAAAATTTTAATTTCCTGACATACCTAAAATGACTCCCCTTTATGATTTCACAAGTAAGCCGTCCCGTTGTTCCGTTGTAGGCGAGACCAACAAGGAGCTCAGGAATGCCGCTTTGGATAGACGCCGTGGAGCTGGCGCTGTCACTTCTCGCTAAACTTCCCGTCTCTGATCGCGAATCCCACTGTAAATGTAATTGGCAAACATATTATTAAGATTAATTAATATTGTTTTCTATTTAAAGAAGTGAAATAAATAGTAAAGCTAAATTTGAGAAAGTAGCAAACACAAACTAAACTAAAGGGAATACATATATGGGTGGTATTTATTTGCACATTTCCAGTCATATCTCATTACTTTTCAAGTGTTTGGTGCAACACCACCCTCCGACTGGTATGGTGGTGGTATAGTGCACACCTTACGAAAACATACTACAGACAAGATAATGGGAAGTGGGAAGGGTGAATGATATGATGACGGTGGTGATGCACACTCTACTTAATTAATTTTTAGATAATACATAACCATAACCCTCCGTAATACTCACCGATAGATGATATCTAGGTTCAAGGTTGAGCCAAATGGTTGTTTCAAGCTCAAGATGTAAAGACCCAAATTCCAAGACACATTCCCCCAACAGTCTTTCCCTTCGCATTCTTTCACAACCGTAAAGTCGAAATCGTACGCCCAAGCTACTCACATCCTCTGAAAAGCAATTAACAAGGTCAATATATCAGCATGAGAGTAATAATAAGTATCATCTTATTATGTCTTTTAACAAAATATTCATAGAGCGCCAGCGCTAGCCCAGCTACTACTCTTTCTATTGTATAACGATGGAATGAAACACAAAAGTCTGCTGTGCACCTTTTTCTTGGGTCTTGTTTGAGAGAACAATTAATTAGCTTCTGCTCTGACTAGGAAATGTCCGCTTATTGCCCTTTTCACATTCCACACTATACATAAAGGTGTATCTATATCGTACGTAGCCTTTGAGCATTAAAACGCATCAGTTAATTTAATTCGCGGCGAGGTGCGCACCTGAAATTCTTATTCCTCCTTGATTTTAATATATTACGCTATTTAGCAAACCATATATCATTTAAGGAGTATAGGAGAAAGTGACATGATGAGTCATCATCATCATCATGTCCTGAACCAACACCAACACATTTAAGCAGTTTACGCTAATGCGTATTCCCCGTTAGAAAGTAGCACTAGAAACTGTTCGTTGTAAATTGTAAATGTACATAATCATCCCTTTTCTTACTCAATTTCAGCTAAATAAATGAACCTGTCTGCCCTACCATAAACTGCTATTATCCCAAGCATCTAAAGTACACATACAAAGTTCATGCATGCATCATATGTATGCTTTCACCCATTTTCTTCGTGTACTTTACTTTTCTTCACTAAAATTACATTATCCTCTAGTATCCAGTCACAATAAATTCTACATGTGCTAGCTATCGATTTCAGTATATTGATTAGTGGATTTGTACTGGTATATTGCAATGGTTTCATTGGCCTATAGCCTATGCAAACAAACATATTGTACAAAGTACAAGCTCATTATTTTGGCTCGCCTCCTCCTCATTTTTATTAAGAATTCGCCTTGCCCTTTCCTAAATTTTCTATATTTTTACATCACATCACATCCCATTACATTGCACACTGTGTAAACTAACATTTAGCAAGGTAAGGGAAACTAGATTAATGTTTAAGCCACACATATGAACATATACTTGATAGTCTTTCGTGCGTTTCATTCCCATCCCAAACAAATTATAGGGGAGCACCGTCAGGTAAAATGTCAGATACCATAGATAGATAGAAGCGTCGAGCAAAGTATAAAAAGGAGCTCAGGTCGACTACTTAATAAATAGCTAAAAAGCCTTCGACTTTTCTGAAGACAGATAGTAATGCCTTTTGATGCTCCTGCTCCTCTTGCTTTCTCTTTCCTTATCAAGTGGGTTCCCCGTGCGTACAACTTTCTCACGAAATGCTGTAATATGTTGCATTAATAGGAGCTGAGGTAGATTTACTACAACTGCGGCAAAAAAGTTGCCCCTTATAGTTCTTCTCTCTCTTTCAATTTTTTTTTGTAATATATGTGTGCTTCTATGTACATGTTTTTTTTACGAATTAAGGACTCGTAATTGACGTGCTCCTGTAAAAGGTATTCATTGAATAACGGGTTTTGTAACTAGCCACCTTATCACATCACATGAAAAATATTAAACGTTACTTGTCTACCTTTAGTCACATGATTTTTCGTTTTTGGCTAGTGAGCTTTTGCAGGATTGCCGATGCCGATGTTACACAATACATGTGTCTATAACGTCTTATATCAGTATTTTTTTATATTTATCTGAAGGCCCATTATATTTCCACACTAAAGACGATGGCTAACTCTAATCTCATCAGAATACATTCTTGACTTTCTCCATCCATAATTTATAGCATGTTATTAGACATAATCTACTTTCGCATGCTTTTTTTTCTCAAAGAAAGAATTCTCCTTGGCTTCGGCTTTCACTAATCTTTCCCCGAATAGAAGCATTAACCCCAGCTTGCACATGACTGTGACTAGACTTCACCAATTTAGATTATCCACCTCCTCCACCGGTAAAAAACACGTTATGAAAATAATAAAATTCTTGGCTAAAAACAAGGATCAAGGCATTGCTCCATTACCTTTCATATTCAATCGTTTATTGTAGCAAAGAAAAAGATTGATTAATATTGTAATTTCTTAGGCTTAGATTTCTTATACCATTTGATGTTGTATATAATTATTGTTTCCATAATGCATTGAATTGAGAAGTTCTTCTTCAGCTTTTCTTAGGAGCAAACTGGAACATCCTTTTGCAGAATGGAATGACAAGGCATTAATCATGCTAGGAAAATTGATGTATTATTCATACACACGAGATGAGGAAAACAATCAATAAGAATGTTGGGGCTTCTAGGAGTTTCCTTTCATTAATGAAATTATATGTATGCCTTTTGCTTTTGTCACTGTCACATCACACGTGACCATGTTTTTGTATCAGGTAGACCCTTTCAAAGAAAAGGAAAGCCACTCATAAAGAACCCGTCTTTTCATAATTTTTCACTAAATAATAGCTCAAGTGTTTAATAACAACATTAAATTTCTGAACTGCTAAATGGACCTTTCTTGTTCTCTTTGGAAATATTGATGACCATGACCATATTAAACATATAGCAAAATTGATTCGCATATCGTACATATTTATGTACCCACCTGGATTGATTTTGGTGAACACAAACGTTTCCATGAAAGAGGGATTTTCACCAGGTCGGACTTTTGTCTTGTGCTTTTGCTTTCTTCCAGGAAGCAGTACCACTCTCACCTGCAATAAATACATGAAAAGGGAAGTAATTAAGAGTGTGGGTTGTCTAATGAAAACATTGACATATTTGATATATTATCTATACTATCTCTCCAAAGTTTCTTAGTGTTCTATTAACCGAATGCTCGGTTGACATATTTTTGGTTTTGGCGGAGTGACAACTTTTCAATATATTATTAAATTATTTTACTTTACCTGCGTATTATTGGCACCACCAATGTCTTTAGGGGGGACGCCACGAACTTGGATGATATGAACAGTCATTTTTCTAGCCGCAGCATCGTAGTCAAAACCCACTTCAACGTTTCCACATTGAACCGGTGAAGTAGGGCAAGTAACACGACTTGAGTCTCCAACCATCCCCAGGTCCCCTTCTACCAATGAAATTTCTTCTACTTCAAATATATGATCCTGTAACAAAAATATTTTAATTGGGTGACTTGGTGAAAGGAGTTAATCATCATATCATATGTGTTGTGTCGTATCTTTTAACACATGCCAAGCGAAAAAAAAATCCTTGTTGGACAAGACTAGTAATAAAAATAAGTTTTATTTTTCTCCCTCTAGCTACTGAGCTAGTCACCGATATGCCTATAGTAAATACGTGTACTTGAATTTGAGGTATAGAAACACACTTATGCAGTTCTGATTACTACTTTCTTTTTATAGTTGGCTTCGTTAGTGAGCGTGGTGCATAGTGCATACCATACCATGACTGCATATTATATATATGTCTTGCTGTTTATTATAGGAGGCGGCTGATTGCTACTTTTGCTACTACACTAGTTCATATCATAATATATATACTTTATTTTGCTGGTTTTATGGCAAATGGTGAAATCGCATGTTTGGTATCATTGCTCTTCTTCGTAAACCATGCTTGTTATCACTTGAGGCAATTTATCGATTCCCCTGTTTAGCAGAACGAACCAATTTAATCCAGAAACTAGGTAGGTACTTGGTTGTCAATATTTTCTATAGCCCTAGCTAAGACTACTATACTAACTAAGCGTATCTTAAATTCGTTGTAATCGGTAGTCCAAAGTCCAACTATACATAACTGTACTGCGATTATTTTTTTTGCCATTGTCAGAAATCAGAACCTTCATGTGACACACGAGAGCAACCCAATAAAGCTGATCTGTAATCAGCAAATGACTATCATGACCTTGAGCCGCTGCATTTAAGTTTCTCGGTCAATACCCGTCACATGGCGGTTGATAGATCATGATCATGGGCATTGTTATTGCAATAATCGTTGATGACATCCGTCTTAAAAAAATAAGAGTAGATCAGATATGCATGAATGAAACTTACGTCTTGATCTGCGATTGAGTCTCCATAAGTAGAAAGACCTTGCTCAGAAGGAGGAGGGGACTCAGAATCAAGTGATTTGGTCCTTGGGGGCATCATCATTCTTCGGAAATTCGAGCTCGTACTTGCAATTGCGAGGGCCTGTTGATGGTGCATTGATAATGACGTGGTGGTGACAACAGCGGAAGAGTGTGGGTGCGAAGCTGAGGAAGAGGAGATGAGGAGTTGCGAGGAGTGATGTTGAGGTGGCATAGAACTACTGCAATGAGCTTGAGGGGTGTTGTTTGTCGTTGTATCGTTATTACTATTTCGCGAACTGTCACCCCCAAGTCCAGTACGGATAACTGAAGCTGAGGAGGATGAGGAGGGAGGAGGTTGCGGATGTCTTATTACCGATCCTTGTTGAGTATTGGGGTGTTGATGATGATTAGGATCGTCATCAGCACTTCCATTGGAACTTGTAGATGATGCACTACTCCCCCCATTTATCTTGCCTTTCTCAGCAAGGGAAATCAGATCCGTACTGTCTCCTGTGATTCGAGCTCCTAAAGTTGCTGATCGCAGGAGTACTGCAATGTAAATCAAATATTTTATATAGTACCTTATGTTATATAAATTGGAATAGTTAGTCGATTAAAACTTTCTCATTGTCTATATACATATGCATCTTATGGAAGCTATTGCAAGCACTTTATCTTTTCTTATATTCATTGTGGATGAGAGAAATTCTGTAAAGTCTTCAAAAACTTAAAATATGATGTCCATAAAACTAAACGTGGATTTAAACTCAAAACTCGCTACCGAAAAGTTATAGTTATATAATATTAGACTGAGAAGTGAGGATGTTGCAGTAGTGGTAGGTAATCATTAACATCCTGGTAAAAACGAGCATTTAGAATTCAGAACTAAAATATCATGACCTGATTCCTTTAATGGACTGAATTATGCCATTGTTAAAGGTTTGAATGCAGGAGCAGATGTTCGTAAATGGTAGGTATAGGTACCTCAAATACGGAAGTAGATGATTATACAGCTCTCCAAAGTTCACTTGTAAAGAAATCTGGCATTAAAGTATAAAAACTGCCATCATCATGTCATAACTATGAAACTCTTTTCTTCTTGAAGATCAAAAGTATTCAAACATTCAAAGTTTACCGTGTAACACATCTATCTATATATAAGCATGTACATTCTTATATATAGGTAGTATAAAAACTTTATCACATAAATATTCCAATTTCTAAACGTGGCAAAAGATACTACTTTTATGGAAACGGTAATGATTGCAAGAAGTTATATGGATGGTATAAAATTTTCTACTGACGATGAGCGAAAGTATTCGTAAAAGGAGACAGGTCTAATAAAGCTCTTTCTTCGAACCGTGTGTGATAACGATCAAAACCAAAAAATACTAAATACGCGAAGTTTATTCCACCATCTTATGCATGTTCATATATTTCGCATGAAAATAAAAAAGGTATTTGGGTTCACCTATGTACACCTATTTGCAAACAGCAGGTTGCATCAAAAGAATCTTGCATGAAATTTAAAAAAATTAAAAACGCTTTGTAATGCTATTGTTTAGGCTTAGTATAGTCATTAAATTTTCTTAAAGTAAATCATCCAGCCGTTGTATGAATGTATTTTGATTTTGAATAAAATTCGCAAAATTAAATTTGGCGAACAAGAAAAATCAATCTAGAGAACTAAAAAAATTCGAAACACTTATAGATGTATTAAAGTAGCTCATATCTAAAAATAAGTATTTTTATACGTCAACACATTTATGTAATCTGACAACGTACGTACTAATCTGCAGTTGAAGCTTCAGCACGTCGTACTTCAGTATACATCCGAAGAAACTGGAGCTCACTCCCAAATCCAACTGGGATTTCTTCTCCTTCTTAGTATAAAAGGTAATCTTTCAATCTTTGTTAAGCAGATAAAACTCTCAGTTTCGTCTGATACGGAGGATAAAATCGATTCCGAGCAAAAGTACGTTAAGATATTCTTATTCTTTCTACCAAGGAATTTCTAATATTCTGTATACTCCAGAGTGGGTGAACAACTCCAACGCTTACTTACAGGGTATCAATTTCAGTGCATCAGAAGCTCTTACGTAAGACATTAAACGAAGAGTGAGTACACAACTCCAACTCCAGGAACTATTTGCGATATCTAATTTTTTTTGCATTCATTTTGGTTCCCAATAGCTTTTTGTCTTCCTGCACAAACCATTAACTTGTTACTTTTACCGTTGCCTTAAGACAAAAAGCTTTAATGGGACTGTGAGAGAAGACAAGACACTGTAATCACAGAGGAAACCGTCTGTCAATGAAATATGCATGCTTGTATATCTAAATGACAACAATATATAGCAAACCTGGGACTACAAGTAGTAGTCTAGATAATAAACCATCTCATGTGCATTTATAAAGGAGAACGAACTAGAATTGCAAAAACAGCATTTTCTCTATAGACCATGAGTCTGAATTTTGTTCCCGTTCCCAAAAGTTTTTGCTTGAATACTCGTTTCTAGACCTTTTTCTCAATGAGAGAGAATGCAACAGCTTCACAACGAGAACGAATGGTGTTAGTGGAATGGAGCACGTTATACTCTTTCAGTCAATTTGTGGGGGAGTAGGATGAAACGTAAGAAAGGAATCTTGCCCGGATTACGTACCAAGTTCCAGAGAAACACGAGGAATGCCCTAGTGAAACTTTTTGATTGGCTGTTGTATAAGAGAAGAGATGCTTTCTGTATAATATATGTACTAAACCCAAATACAATATACTTGAATACACTGATTCTGATGCATTTTCATAAGTGGAAATAAACCATGCTTAAATTCAAGAAAGTTTAGGGAAGTAGGTTAAAAAAAAGTTTTAACGTTGCATCTTAAAGGGTTGCTACAATGCCATTACGTAATTATCGTTGTGTAAAATTAATATTATCTATATTAGGTCGCTAACAGTTTTCAATTGTTCATAATTTGAATGTCCAATTTAACTAAAAATGGAAACAGTATAAATAGCATTTGACTTTCCGGAACTAATAACGGTTTTATTTTGCTCTTCCAACTTCTACAACATTCAAATATTGATGTGGCCAACTGATAGGTAAAAACAACAGTGTTTGTGGAGGTGAAAGTCCTTACACTACTTTTCCGACTGACACGAGGAGAACGGAGCCTATCGTCCATTACTTGATAAAATCTGGCTGCAAGAACGAATGTAGGGCTGAAATACAGAGCAGAGAGAGGAGACAAAACTTTTTTCAGAATGGAAACGGTCTATAGAGGTTTTTCCTTCTTGCGTTTTACTGCACGTTCACCATTTGCTATGATTCGCGTTTCCCCGTTTTGCAACACTTTCTCCGTTTACTATATTCGTGTACGTAAGCAAACGTCGCTTTCCTTCTCAGCACGATGCTAGTCACAAGTTCTCCCTAGGATTTATCTCCAAAGGGACTTGTAGGTGTGTAGTGTAGCTTGCAGCTCTTCAAGACAGCTCTTCTTCTCTTTCTTTCTTCGATTTTATTCTATGCAGCTGTTCCACACGATAAAAACGAAAGTAGGCTGTAGGCTGCTCTTACTTACTTTTCGAAAACGCGTAAAAATATTTTATTTAATGGAAATGGAAGGACTTAATATTACTCCCACTTGCGCTGTCATTTTTGAAGATATGAATGTTGTATTTTAAAAATAACAAAGCAATAAGTACATTTTTTAATTGGAATAAAATATTATGATTGCTGATTGCGTCATTCACAGATTCACACATTAAAAAATGTTCCGCAAACATGCGCTTTTTGTACAGTTATGACCCTTTGGCTGCTGCTGATGATGATGCAAGTAAAACAACCCAACTTTTAAACCTATAATGGTGATGAGTAATAATGAAAAAACAACATTAAGCCGTCACGTTGTTGTTTTGGTACAATAAAATTCTTTCCCAGATTCAATGGTCTATGTATCATAAAATGTGTAATGTGTGTAAACACCATACACTCTGATATTTTACTTTCTCCACTTTTGCCGAGAGATATTTGCAGCTAACTACTAGTCAGAAGTTAGATACGCTTAGGTGAGTATAACATATATAGTCAGTAGACGTGCAGCAGCATGAATGGGGACAAGGAAGGAGGTGAACAAGGTAGTTTTACTTTCTCCATGATAATCATCTCCATGATCCACACTCATTCATAAAGTTGGTGGTGGGTGCCTGCAAAGTGGTGAGTTCATTCGAGGTAGGTGTATATATAGCAGCCTCTGTGAATGGAATACGGAAGGCTTATGCATTTCTCGTAATTCCGCTCCAGCTTTTGTTGTCAGTGACGCAAAGTTGTAGATTTTGTATCACTCAAGAATATGTACATAAGTAAAATATGAAAATGAAAGGGATTTCGTTATATCTTTCTATGCGAACACATCACATCACATGGAACGAGTGTGTAAGTCAGAGTAGTAAAAGGGAAAAGGCGAGAACTAGATTGAAGCAACCAACAGTCCATGATAAAATGGATCTGCACGGAATTTAGTAACGTTATGGACCGTGGTCTGTTAATTAATAGGGACTACACTATGACTCTTATGGTGGCATCTCATGTGGAAAATAATCCTCGACCAATTCTATTCAAAGGGTGGGTGGACGAAGACCAAAAATAATCTGGGGGAAATGAAGGACATGAAATGAATCTAGACCAGCAGACCATAGATATTGTATCATGAAAATAAATAGTTTGCCTTTGATATAAGAAGAATACCATCCAGACTAGCTATTTTTTATGTCTATTTTAGTGGGGAAACTTGGGAATTTCTCTGCATTTTGGAATAAATCATATTTAGAAGAGAATTTTTGATTTTATACCTTTTGAGTGCGGTCTTCTTCTCGAAGAACTGCTCGTTACGTCATCCACATCTCTAATGCTTGACACTCTTAAAGGCCTAACGCTTTGACTTGTAAAAGATGATGAAGGACTAGGGGCAACTGCGTGATGATGAAGAGGGTGATGATGTCCATGATGAGACGTACTTGCTGAAACTAACTGCATTTGATGATGAGAAGGAAGATTACTGGAGGTGCCGTGATCAAAACTTCTTTGTTGAGCCATCGGATGTATGCTTTGACTAGGGTGTTGGTGATGTTGTTGGTGGTGTCCATAATGACTGTCAACTGAGAGGGAGCGAGTTGACATTTGACTTGGGGAACCCCTCGCCACCACACTACCAAAGTGTTGTTGTTGTGGGTGGTGATGGATATAGCTTCCCCTAGTCAATTCATGATGGTCAGGATGACTGTTGTGGTGTCTTTGTAGCTGCTGCTGTTGTTGGTGCTGTCTCAAACGCCTCAACACATCTTCCTCACTATCTGAGCTGGATTCAGGGATGGAGCCAGGATACTCCTCACCTGTTATAAAACAATGATGAAAGGTAAGATCTATAAAAAAAATCTACCAAAACTCCGCTCCCTTTTACAATTTACTGACGACAAGTAATATTAAAATTGACACATTACATCCCACGAAACGATCACACGAAAGCCCGTGATGTGTACACAAACTCAGTGCAGAACAACTCTGGATGTTGTCTACTTTCTACGTCATGTCATTCACATTTTTTTTTCTTTTAATGCTTGAAATGTTTCACCACATGCTGCTATATGGTTGGTTCAGTTCAAGACATGCATGCGTGCCCTAAAAATACCAGCTACTTTCACATGGTTGATCGTGGTGTGGTATAGAACATATAATCTGTATTGTGTCAAGGTTATATATCGTTGTACACGTACCTGATGTACAGATGGGTGGCTGGAACTGAAGGGCCGCGGCCGCACCCAACTTGTCATTTCGAATATCACTTGCTTGCGACGAAGATACGATTGACGGTGCTTTGTGCCCATGTGACCTACCACTTTTACTGGAAACGCTAGCTCCAGTTCCACCAAATCCTACGTTTAATATTCTCCATTTCTTGTTGACGTAAATGAATATTACAAGGAGGAATACTGCAAACGCTGAAACTGCTGCGAGAAATGCTGTAGCTTCAACAGGGACTGTAAGAAAATACAGAACAGAATGTTTCATGTTTAAAGGTTAAGACTTGAGACATCAATCAATCCTTCTCAAAATTTACTACTTCAATAAATTCTCCAGAAAATGTGGATTGAACATATTTCAATTTAGTAATTATGCTTGCAACGAACCATGTATACAATTAACATCACTTTCATAATGATTTTTCATTTTACACACTTATGCTTTCACAATGCTCGCTCACATACTAAAATTTGAAAGGATGGGTGGAGAAAATTATACATTTAAACTTGTGGTGACTATAGTGCCAAAAGGAACTTCATGTTAAGGTAGGTGAATTGTATCAATATTTAAACAACTAAAAGCGACACACGCTCAGCAGTGGACGATCAAATTACATCAAATGTTTGGCTTTAACGAACGGGTGAGTGTATCAAACTTCAATTATCAATAATCCATGTTCAGGCGTTTCCATTTCAGGTGTGTAAATCTGAAACTACTCTTTTTTAATGTCAAAGTTTGAGAGAAAAGTTCAAGGTAGTTTAATGTTTGCATATTAAATATGTATGCTATTAGATTTACACACGATTTGCCTATATAATATACCCAGATATGTACATATATGTATGTAATAAGAGCATGTTTTAGTTTTCATTCCAATCAGACGAATATGGTGCTAAAAGCATCTAATTTTTGTAATTGCACACCAAAATACTTCAGCTCAGACAGATGGAAAATTGAAATTCCTGTATTGTAATGCTATTAAAGATATTAGGTAGGTAGCAGAAGCAGGCAGGTATACGAGCTCGTATATGCTGCTATTTTTATAAGTATAACAAAAAAATTATTCAATGTTCCACTGGGAGGTTCCATTAGAATAGCAAAAATATTAATAAAAAGCATGTTCTCCACGTGAGAACAACCATCGCCTGGAACAAAAGCTTCGTGTGTGTTGCTGTTCACAATTATAAAATTATATGATTACCCTTTTTATGTATGACTATTCAGCACCAAAGAGACTACCAAAGTTTTAATGTGACAGAGGGTTATAAAAGATTACACGTTTGCTCTCATCGATTACATGTCCACCAAATGTAGTGGTAAAAGTGGTATTCATAAAGAATAAAAAGATATTTAAAAAAAAACAAAATTTTATATAATTTTACCGGAAGTATAAAAGCCAAATATAATATTAGAAATAAGTACTTTAAGCAGCCTTAATAGGTGAAAGTACACACTTATATCATACTTATGTTGTTAGCTTAGATCGGTTATTTCATCCGGTTCAATATTCAACAACAAATATATACCTTCCTTTAGAATTTTCAAAATATATAGAAACTCAAGCATTTTGACACTAATAACTTTAAGGACAGCCCAACTGACAATCCCACTTTCACCAAAGCGCATATTCTAACTATCGATTGATATGGAACTCAAGTATGTGAGCACGAGCTCAAACTATTAAAGTAAATTCTAAGAATTAGAATCTATAACTTGAATAAATACAGCATGAAATATATGAAGTATTAAAGAGTAACGTCCCCATATTATATACTATACGTTTTACAAACCGTTATGTGCAATCATTACTTACAAACAAATGCTTTCCAGGAAGTAGGAGAGACAATAACCAGCCGACATGGTATTTATGCCAATATTTATGCAACGTCAAATGCTGAAAGAGTTCAAATTACATTAGAATGGGGTATATAAGTACACTACATGCTGATGAATGTCCTAGTTCTAAAGTAGTGTAGAGTGGGTAGGAAATTACGATGGAAAAAACCGAACCGACCTTTTAACAACTTTTTAAGAACTAAGCCGACATGTACAGCATAGTCAACTTGGCATAATAATATTAACGATTACTTTTTCTTTCACTACCGGTTCATAAAGAACAACCAACGATGGAACGCTCGAAATGCAGTCCAACAGGTTATCACATTTTACTCCTGTATGACAAAAGACAGGAAATTTACGTCAGTAGCAGTGTCAGCTTCGTAGGCTTGACTTGCAACGGCGACCGCCTAAAGATTCCTTTTTGAAGTCTTTATTGAATAAAAAACCGTAAGGTTAAAGCCGGACAAGCTTAGATTCTATTCATTTCCCGTTTCTTTCATGTCCATGTAGCCAAACTTTGTATTGTGCACGACATTTTCATCAAATTAACGTAAGCCCTTGAAAGCTGGGTTTCACTCAAAGAAGAAAAAAACCGTTGCCAGTTTTGTTGAGCAGCATATATATAGCCTGTGTGTACTTATGTATTACGTAAACACACCAGCTTATTAAAGGAACTTGTCTGTATCGATTAAAGCTGAAAATCTGCGGTTGTGTGGTAGCCTCGAGAAGTAATAATAGTCGGGCATGGCATGTGGTAACAATAAGCACGATTGTACAATCAACCGCAAAGTTTTTCTGTGTTGATTACCACAAAGACAATATTTTGGCTATACTTACTTACTTTGATGTGGTTCTTTCAGTCCCAATATTGAGAATATAAATTGTCAATGCACGTAGAATGTAAAAAAGGTAGAGCCTATTGCCTATGCATAAAATGAAAGAATATATGAATAAAACTGAACTTTGTGTAAGAAAAGTGTAGTTGTGTGGTGAAGGAACTTAACCAATTTTCCGAGTGAAGAACAAAACTAAAACTTTTGATAAGAGAAGAATAAAGATGTGCAAGATGATATTGTTACAATGACTGGAATAACATATGAGAAAGTAGGTATTTGATTCAGTATTGTGTTAAAAACGGAGTGAAAGCCACTCCTGCGGCTACTGGAAAATACTGGAATTTTTTCAATCCCTGTCTTTCCCTCAACCAGTCCAAGTCCAAGTCCAAGAGAAGCCAGTTATCACACGTATCACATCGTAAGCTTTCTACAACATGAATACCCTCGAGTGTTTAGGAAAACTGGCTGCTTGCATGCTTCTATTGAACTTTCTCAAGGGCTTGGCAATCATCGTTTGGGAAAGTGAGGGATGTATAGAAAGGATTTCCTGTGAGATTTCTAGGCCAGTTTTGGCCTCTTTCTTTCCCGTTGCAAAATCATCTTTGACGACAACCTCTCCAATGTTGAGGAGAAGGAAGAAGGCGATGGAGAGCGGTGAACGGAACCGAAGAGTTCAGAGCAAATCTGACAGCATGGATGACTTATATAACACCTCTTCCATCAAACGAACGAGAAAAAGGAGGACAGACTTGTGGTTAACTTCGTAAGATTTGCCCTAAAACATTTTTATTTATTGATTTTACTAACTTGAAACTGTGGCTTAAATTCCGTCTTGAGACGGAAGCCTCTTTTGCTACCAGAATCAGAAAAAACACGTTATTTTAATTTGAAAAATTCCTTGTACTCATTTCGTTAATTCTAATTTTAGAACTGCCCTGATGCTCACTAGAAAGTACCGGTATTTATCAAGAATACAAAGAGGATTTAAAACAATGGCCACCACAAACAACTGCTCCCGTTACCAATGTAGTCCTTCCCGTGTTCTAAAATCTGTTTTCAGGAGTAGCTTCAACACTTCTAAAGTTAAATGAACTGACGATCAAAAAACTAATTACAATTGAGTACCAGTAAATTAGAGAATAATAGTAAAATGTTAATTAATGAAAAGTAAAAACAAGAGATGTGAATAATTGGAACTTTCAAGCTTTTGCGTTTGTGAAAAATTCTTAGAAAAAATTGAATTAATAACATTCATGCTTAGCTTGGGATGTTTCAAAGACAGGTTTTGATAAAGCCATAAAATTTAATCTTGAACATTAATGTACACATATTATGCCGAACAATGAAAGGTACTTTCTCTATAAGCTGTAAGCCCTTGCTTGCTTCACGGAAACAAAATGTAACTATTAAGAAAAATGAAATTTTTGCATAAGAAATGACATTTTAACATTCTTATAATATGTCAACATTAGAGCAAATTAATGTAAGTATGTTGACATTTCGAAATGGCTACGTTCTGATGCTGCTGCTTGAAACGTAAGTGCTTTGGATGAAAGGAGTCATTGGTAAATAAGTCATTATTTCAACTTTTAAACGCTACTAAGTATACTTAATTCATTGTAAATATATACTGGGATATCACCATTTCAATTGCGCATTGATGATACAACAATAATATGTTGAGTTGAGTTCCGAATGTGCTTAAAGCTATAATAAAAGAAATTGCCTGTTTGCACTCATAGCATCAGCATGAATTACTTTCTCTTTTGCTGTTCCATTCGCTCATCCCATTAAAATCATAAAAACAAGGAAGAGCAAACAAAAACAACATTTTACGCAACAAATTCCATTAAGGCTAGTGTCAAAACGAATAGTGAATATGACATACGCTCTAAATATTTTGCAATAATAATGCTGACTATATATATGTAGATGTGAAGTTTATACAGATAGCATGAAGAAGTGAAAGGATATACATTCCTTCAAACGAACGACGAATAAAGTAAACACAAGCTCATTTTACAACATTACAATTACAACAGAGCACAACTGTAATTCCTCATTTCTAAACATGCAAGTTGATCCACGCCAAGCCAAAAACCTTTCATTCTCCATCCGGTGGTGTGTACGTACAAAATGTTGATGAGTGAAAGTCTTTCCTGGAACGAACCAGTTTCATACAAAATTAGGACAGGATGATGATGTTTTGCTTATTATCAGCTTTTGCTTTAACAACTGTTTCCATGTATTTAGATAGTGAGCTGCTCGTTCTGACTGGCTACGCAATTAGAGAGTCCAGTGCTTTCCACACAGTTATGTTGTGATGACTAATCCATCTATAGTAATATAATGGTGTGATAGCTGAATTCAAAGGAGGAAATGTCATTTATGTTTTAATTCTTTGCTTTTTCATTCCTTTTGCCAAGGATGGCCGAGCTCATTTTACACTATCAACATTTATCCTACTTTCACTCAAGGACGACCTTCCGCCTAGTACATTATCTGCCATTTCTGGTCTAAGGCCACTTAATTTAAGCTGCAGCCAATATGAGCTTAAACTTACTATCTACGGCATTGAATAGCAAGAAGCAGTTTTTTTGCATTAAAATATTCTAAGAAAGTTAAATGAGGTTGAAAATTAACTTCCGCTTAAAAAGAAAGGGAAAATGTGCAATGCCAAAAGCAAATGGGTACAGAGTGTGGCCGTATACATGTACTTGCATGAATTTACAACTGGGCCAAATGGATTTGATTGCAAAAGAAGTAATTTCCGGTAGAAAAATGTTTAGAAAGCGAAAGAAAGTTTTACAGCCTTTACTTTCACTTTATACTACGTGCGATCCATGTTACAGTTATGCAGTCCAATCAAAAAAAGGAGTAGGTAGATTGACTCAGCTTCACAGAAATTTCTAGCGTGATGTCAAGCATGAAACCTTGCATGTTTTTTCTCCCTCTCCTAAATCAATTCAGGGCTGCACAAATAAGTGGAAAAGGGACACCCAATCTACCTCGACCGCCGACAACTGATCCGTCTCTACGTGGAAAATAAAATAGGTAGAAAGACATGATGCTCCAGATGCCTTCACAAAGAAGAGTCCATTTTTCACCAACCAAAAAAATGTACTTTATTCCGTTGGCTAATACAAAGTTCCACTTTCACATCCACTAAATATCCTCACTGTTGAACCACCAGGGCTCATGTAACAACGTAGAAAATGGCAATAAATACTTAATCGAATCCAACATTTGACAGCACAAACCTGAGACTTTGTAAGTAAGATTCATTTTTACTGCCACGCTAACCAAACGCCTACATATATACTACCCTTCAAACACTATTTACTTTCAGCTACATCAGCAAACCTAACGACAGAGATATAGAACACAGAGCCCTTTTTTTCTATCCAACATTTATCTCCTGTCGGCTTTGTTGGTCCTCTTCTCACCTAGACGCTATACCTCTCTACCAAATACATCAGAAAAAAATTTATTGTAAAATCTTTTACCACACCACCACCACCACCAGCCACCAAAACATGATAAAAGCCATAGTTGTGCAAGAGCTTGAGTGTTAATTACACAAATGCGCAAACACAAAAATGTTGGATTAGTTTAAAAATGAGAAAACTTTCAGCCATTTTTTGGTTGAGCAACTAGTGAAGTAAACTAGATATAATGGTCCAACATTATGTCATGCATTCCCTTAATAGACATGCAAACAACAACCTTGAATTTTAACTGTATCCGTTTTCCTATATATTTTTAAGCTTCTATGCCTACTCACTCATTCATACATACATAAATTTCCCAATGACACAACACAGCACACGATACTAATAATTTTGTCTCCAGATCCCTTGATCATAATACATGGGAGTATTAGTATTTAGTATTCATGTGTAATGCCCTGCTGCTGCTACTGCAAGGAACATGGCAAGTTATGTGATTTTCCCATGAAGGAAAAGTTAGCGAGCTCCCATCTAATTTATGCAACTAAAAGTTGGGACAGTGAACACTTCCACTATCTGAATTTCTCTTGGGGCTTCATTATGAATATTAATTTGACTTGACAGAGAAGTATTACGAATTTGAGGAGCAAAAAAGGACAAGCAACTGAGGAAGGATATTTTTCGCTCACAAAAATGTACCAAGATAATTTTTGTAGAACTTATGTTAGGTCTATTACACTCATAAATATACATAGAAAGGCGTTATAGATCAGAGTATTCATATTAAGTTATTATATCGCAAAAAAATATCCACACAAAAATGACAGCATGAATATGAATACCTATACATGACTACAAAGAAGATACATTCACGGAGTCCATTACCAAACACTAATATGTACGAAGCTGCTTTTAGAAACTAAAAGATCCCAGGAGACTTGATGCTTTACAAAGATTACCATTAAATATATGTGCCTTTAACTAGTCTGGCTTCTATTTCATTCTTCATCTGATTTTTTTTGTCGGAGGGTCGTTCCTTGCGTGTATCTGAATACATGCCATTTGAATTTCTCTAGAATTCTGTAACTACTTCATAAGATATGCATTTACCTTTAAATGTTACATTTAAATTGATAAAATATGTATGCAAAGTAGAATATTTGAGTAGTAGGAGTTTTGTTACAGTAGTGCTAACAATGGAAGACAAACATAATGAATAAAATGCCAAGGCAAGGAAAAAAGTAGTTTTTATACTTCACCTAAATATGACCGACTCGTCCGATATCTGTCACAAGGTTTCATATGTATGTACCATATTGTGGGATGAAACTAGGTTGGTGGATTGTGTTGTGAGTATGATTACGCCCCCGATCTGGTCCCACGGTGGGGTCAATGGTTAGGTGGTGGATGAACTGGTAATCTTAGTGAACTTAATGACACTATGACCTATCCGAATTAATTACTAAACTCTACGAAATAACTGACTTGAGGAAACAAGATAGAATATATTTTATATTATATTAAGTACGCTTATCTACTTTATTCTGAGGAATAAACTATTTGGAATTATCTCATAAACTCAAAAGAAAGATGACTCGGAAATATATTATACAAGAAAATATGGCAGTAGCCAAAAAGATATTATTAACAAAATGAGATCCACAACAAGGACTCAAACAAGAAGATTCTCTGGCAAGAGATAAAACAGAACTTGTACTCTCACAAGAAGAGTCGGAATAGAAGTGAGGGGAATTCTCAATATCACTTGAGCTATAAGGGATACGGGAAGGTGGTGTGAAGAGGATTTTTGGGGAAGACGACAGGTGATTGGGTGAAGCGTGATGATGATGATGATTTGGTGAAGGAAGAAAAAAAGGTACATCATCCAGCATCACAAGTTTAGACGCTAGGCAGCATACACGACTGCATATGAGAATGGGGATTCATGCCACACTACCCTCCGGGTCAGGAAGCAGACGCCCACGACTGAAATATTATAGAACTTAAAGAAAAGAATGGGGGGGAACATAAAATATTAATGGGGTACGGGATTAAACCCAAAAAATTATGGACGTATTGGTCTTGTTTCACCAAAGAAGAATTTTTAGTTTTGAGGAGGTGGGCTATCAAATTTGATATCCATTAGAGAAACAGGTGGTCCAGTAATTCGAAGACGGATTTGCTTCAGGGGACAAACACGATGAATGTGTCCTACAGCCTTGCAGTTGAAGCAAACGACGTGACGGTTTCCATTCTCGTCAACCCATTGGTAGCGCTCCTTCTTTGTAAGGATGCGGGGTCGAGAAGAAGGTTCTGGAGACGGAAGAAGAGAGGCGGATGGTGGAGTAATAGCACGAGGGGGTTCGGGAAGCGGTTCTTCCGCGATGTCTTCATCTGACACTTCCATAATGTCCTCAAGGGCGGGACGTCGAGCATTTTCCACTTCCTTTTTCCGCATGACCAGAGGATAAGGCATAGAAGGTGGAAGCGGAGATGAAGGTTCCTCGGCTAACCAGCCATCTTCCTCATCGGAGGGAATATTCACGTCCATGTCTTCAGACATTTTGAAACTGTAATAAACTAATAGAAGAAAAGACGAGCATACATAGCATTTTTAGCATAACAGATCATACAAATCACAAACATCAAAAGACTTTATATTTTCATCATCTTTCGGAGCCTTACGACTGGTACCCTTGCGCTGCGAATAGTCGGAATCCGAGTAGCGATGAGGTCGGCTGCGAACACGTGCACTCCTTCGGCTGGAGACTGAAGAATCGGACTCAGCATCAGCGTCAGAATCAGTGTTAATGGGTACGGAGTCGCGAGCTCTGTGATTTGATCTAACTGGACGATTTGAAGGGGGATTTGGAATTTGAAAATTGCTAGGACCAGCAATGGGAATATTTTCAACAGGGGGAATAAAATTTTCTACAGGAAGAGGGGGAATGAAGTTTTCTACGGGAGGAGGGGGAATGAAATTTTCTACGGGAGGAGCAATATTATCCTCAAACAAAACAAGATTATTTACCACTGGTGGTAAAGGTAAAGGAGAAGGGGGGTTCACAATCGGTTCAGGAGACTGCGGCGTATCACTCTGACCGGATTGTGCAGATAAATAAATATTAACAGAACCACCACTCACGTTTATTGACGGAACGTGATGTGATGTTGACGAAGAAGAACTGTGGTTTTGAGACTCAGACGGACGTCTAATAATAGTCTCGTTATTGCTGTTTCCAGCAGAACTATCTCTAGCTGAAGAAGAATGGCTAGAAGCAGAAGCGGAAAGATTTTGCGAAGCATTATCATTATTTACAGAAGAAACACGTTGACTTTGAGCGTCAACAGGAAGAATTATTTGACGATTTGAAGGAACGGAAGTCATGCTGACAGCGTTACCAGGAGAAGAAACTGGTTGAGCTGCCACTTCCATATCAGACATAAAACAATCATTATCAGACTCAATATCAGAAAATTTATAAGAAACATACCACTTTCTCAGCGCGCGTGTGCATACATTGCGAATGCGTTTACCATGCAAAGGACGTTCATTAAGAGGACGAGCATCTTCGACCTCATAATTTATTGGACCGGTTTGTCGGAGAACCCTGAAGGGGCCCATCCAACACGGTTGCCATTTACCTACTTTACATTTGACTGCAGTACTAATTGCAACACCAACGAAATCGCCTGGAGCAAGCTGCAAATTTGGGTGTTTCATGTCAAACTCTTTTTTGCACTTTGCTTGGTACGCAATGGTGTTCAAGTAAGCTTCATGTTGGGCTTTATGGGTGCGTGCTCTAAGATTACGGGTAATTTGGGGGAGAAGAAGATCGGTATGGTTTACGGAAAAAGAGTTAAGATATTCGTTAGAAACAGGAAAAGCTAAATCTGAAGAAAGAGTTGGTTCATGCCCAAACAAGGCATAAAAAGGACTATGTTGAGTGATCTTGTGCTTGGTAATGTTATACGAAAATACTATCTGACTTAATTTTTTATCCCAAGCCTTTTCATTACCATCAATTACTTTTGCGATACACTTTTGGAGTGTACCATGGGATCTTTCACAAACGGCATTAGTTTCGGGGTGTCTCGCGGTCGCGAATGTTAGTTTGACGTTGTGCTTTTTACAAAAAGCTTGGAAATCATGGGACTTGAACGCGGAATCTTGGTCAGCAATAATCTCATAAGGAATTGAATGACGAAGGAAAATTTGATCTTCAAGGATCTTGATAGCATATTCCGTGTTATCACGGGGAATTGGCCATGCTTCAAGATAGCGAGTGAGGTGATCAATAACAGTAAAAATATGAGCATTACGCTTTGGATGAGTTACAGGAAAAGGACCCACAAAATCTATGCCAATGCGTGTAAACGGAGTTTTTGGAGGAGCAACAGGCTGAAGTGACCCAGGAGTACGACCAACGCGACGATTGAACAACTGACACTTTTTGCAACTACGACAGAATTCCATCGTGTGCTTGTACATACGAGGCCAATAAAAACGCGATTTGACGAGCTGCCAAGTTTTCTCAATACCGAGATGGCTAGCATTAAAATTGTGAATCTCAGTTAAGAGTTCTTTACGAAGAGTAGCAGGCACACAAAGGCGCCACAATCTACCATTTTCATCAGTGTTCAGTTTATAGAGGAGGTCACCCTCAAGTTTGAAGTTGAAGAGTTTCTCTCTAGGCACCAGCAAATTTATATCATCGTAGCTTTTTTCATCCTCTAACATATGCAATGACAAGATTAAGGGTTCCAGTTTTGGATCTTTTAATTGAAGATCACCAAAATCACTACCTTGAAGGGCAGTTAACGAAAACAGTTTTCCGGTTGCAACTAAAGTGCATTTTGAATCGGAATCAAGAGAACGTAATTTATTACTTAAAATGGAACATAAAAATTGACCATCATTCAACATCTCATGGGATTCGCTTGGAGGGGGTTCGACTGGATTACGGGAAAGAGGATCGGCGTCATTATGTACACGGCCTTGCCGGTGTTGGATTTCAAAAGAATAAGGTTGTAAACGAAGTGACCAACGCGCAGCTCTGCCGTGCGGGTCTTTGAAATTAATCAGATCACATAATGCCCGATGATCCGTAACAATTTTAAAGAACCTACCATAAAGATAAGGACGAAACTTTTCTATAGCAAATAAAACAGCAAGACACTCAAGATCAGTAGCGGAATAATTTTTCTCGTGTTTGCGAAGAGAACGAGAAGCATACGCGATCACTCTTTCAGAGTTGTTTTGGATTTGGACAAGGGTAGCTCCCAAGCCAAAACCACATGCATCCGTATGAATTTCTGTAGGAGAAATATCATCTGGATATCCAAGAATAGGAGAATGAGTAAGAAGATATTGCAAACGTTCGAAAGCTTTTTGGGCGGCTTCCGTCCAGACAAATTTCTTGGGAGAATCCTTCTTGCAAAGATCATGAAGGGGTTTAGCAACTTTTGAGAAATTGGGAATAAATCTACGATAGTAAGAACAAAGAGAAACAAAGGATTGAACCTTTTTGATAGAAACGGGGACTGGGAATTCGGTGACAGCTCTACATTTTTCGGGGTTTACTTCAATACCATTTTCAGAGATGACATGACCCAAATACAGAAGCTTGTTGTGCGCAATAGAACATTTGGAAGGTTGTAATTTTAAATTGGCCTTGGACAAAGCAGAGAAGACTGCATCAAGATGCGCAAGATGCTCTTCAAAATTACTAGAAAAAACGACAATATCGTCAAGATAAACCAAAGCTATTGTCCATTTCAATCGGCCAAGAACAGAATCAATTAAACGCTGGAAAGTTGCAGGACTATTACATAGACCAAACGGCATGACTTTCCATTGGAACAATCCATCAGGAGTAATAAATGCGGACTTTTCCTTGGAATTTTCGTCCAAAGGAACCTGATGATAAGCGGAATCACAGTCAATTGTGGTAAAGTAGCGTGCGCCAGCTAACCTATCCAATGCATCATCTATACGAGGCAGAGGATAATTATCCTTTTTGGTAATCGCATTCAACTTACGGAAATCTATGCAAAAACGGATGGAACCATCCTTTTTTGGAACAAGCACAACTGGAGAAGACCAGGGAGAATCAGAATATTCAATGCAATCACGCTCAAGAAGGTCGTTAACACAGTTATTAATCTTGTCTCGCTCCGCAAATGAAACACGGTACGCTCGTTGCTTTATAGGCATTGAGTCTCCGGTGTCTATTGCATGCTTGACATTAGGACAAACATTAATTTGAGATTTCTTGTCGGGATTAAAAGAATTTGAAAATTTCTCGAGCAAGTTCTGAAGTTGAAACTTTTGACTGGGAGTGAGATTTGTCCCAAAATTGATTTTATTTTGAAATTCTGAAAATTTGACTTGACTTTGACTGACTGATTTTAAATTTGAAAATGAATCTTCACTTTTGGAAACAGAAACAGAGTCGCTCAACTCATCTAAATTGCATACTATTTGTTTCTCACTAAATTGTTCAATTGAACCTAACGTGGTGTCTTCTGAAAGTTTGACGGAATAAGGATTGAGATTTACTAAAAACATTTCACCACGTCCTCTCTTTAAAGAAATAATAGCAGAGCCAACGGCTATATGCTTTGAATTTTGCAATGTCTTATTTGGACTGATTACGACATCTGAGTTGATGTGATTGCGTGAACAAACGAAAACGCGTTGCATGCTTTGCGGTGGAATAGTTACAGATTTTTGTAAGCGAAGCAGTTGTACTGGTGTGCTTTTATGAGAAGAGGAAGAACAAGAACCAAAATCAGTAGCTTCTGGGACTACTGTGAAATCATCAGCACTGGAAGGAGCATTCGGTAAAAGACTATTTAGTGACGAGTCATTAGAAAGAGGAAGTGAAGTAGTTGGGATGGACTGAGGTGTTGCGTGCGGTGGGACTTCGGATTCCCTAGTAATTACAAGTGACTGAGTATCACAAGCAATGTTCACCTTAAAGGCGGAAAGCCAGTCCATACCTAAAACTATTTCATTTGACAGAACTGGAATGACGTAGAAACGCCAAACCATTTCGTAATTGTCTACCTTCAACAAGATTTCAACTTGTTCTTCAACAATGTGCTGTGATGCTTCTTCTACACTTAAATTAATGGAAAAAGGTTCTATGGGAGTTCTCCTATAACAATGAAAAGGAAGAGCAGTCAACTTGTCTGCACGAATGGCAGATATAGTTGCACCAGTATCAACCAAAGCGTTGTGTTCTAATCCCTGAATAATTACAGGCCAGTTTAGAACAATACGTTTGTATTTTTTACTGCGGTAGTAACAAGGCATAGATTTGCCAAAAGCGTTAGTAAATTCAGTATTGCAAGCTTTAGAGGTTGAGGGATAAGGAGCAGTAAGCAAATTGTTCATTGCAGGGGGGTCAGAAGTAAGAAGTGAAGATTTTTGTTTCGATTTGGATTTCGGGAGAGGCTGTCTTAAAAGAGGAAGGAAACTGCGTGATTTTCTTTGTGTGCCTTGAGGAGGCTTAAGAGGTTCCAACTGAACACAGAAATTAACAAAAGAATGGTTGGAAGAAGAAATACTTCCATTATTTACATCTCTACTTGAATGTGAATGATTGTCCATTTGACAAAAGGGAAGTTGAGTAGCACTCATGTTATTCAAAAAATGATTTGAAGGAGGATTAGTATTTACATTTGAACTGAAAGAATTATTATTTACAGGTTGTCGCTGGTTGTGCAACCAGCGGCTTACACGTTTCCCGAGTCTTGAACTTCGGTAACGGCGAAAAAGTTATTTGCATTTGGAGCATTTTGAAGCGGAAGAGGATTTGAGTTGACAATGGGTAATCGCCCTTGTGGCGCATGAACAGGCATAAAAGCATAGGGATTAAAGAATGGAAAAGGTACTTGACTATTTTGAGAATTGAGGCCAAAAGCATTCTGTTGGAATGGAAGATTTACATGAGGATTAAAGTTCCTATTTTGCATTTGCCTACGACCAAAGTTCTGAGATAAATTCCTATTTGGAGTTTGATGAACCTGACCTACTTGAGGTATACCACCTCGCTCGCGAGATGCTGGGTTACCACCTCGCGGCTTAAGACTTGGATCACGTAGCCAACATTTTTTCCAAGTATGAAATGGCTTATTGCAAAAGCTGCAGATTGGCTTGTTATCTGGGGTGAATCGATTGGGGGAGCGAGGAGTATCGGGTTTATCAAGACTTTTGTCTTTCAAAGATTTTAAAGAAAGATCGGAATTCGAAGTAGTGGGTTTCTTATCCACTTTACTAAACTGACGGATTTCTGCGATAGAACGCAAGCGCATTAAAAATTCGTGCGCGGAAGCAAAGGACTGAGCAGCAAAAATAGTCTGGAGGTCTGTCGGTAGACCTCTAATTAAGTTTTTAATTTTATTTCGCTCCGTCATTTGTGGGTCACAATGACGAAGGATCTCTAGTTTTGATGCTACATAGCTCTGGGGGCTTTGATCCCAGGTAAAAACTAATGACCTATTTTTTGCTCGGAAAAGAGATTGCATGGATGTGTGATCAAAAAACTCACAAAAAGCATCTTTGATGACACTCCAGCTAATCTTGAAATCGTCTTCGTCGACGTTACTATCGAAATTGACTTGAAAATCTGAAATCCTACTTTGATACCACTTCTTGGCATCGCCCTCTAAAAAACGATCTAAATTTTTACAAAGAAACGAATATTTTAACCCGAATTCCTCCCGATCTGATTCTACGTAACGGAGCCAATCCTCCACTTTACCTACGCCGTCATATTTTCTAATGTGGGTGAGGATTTCAGCAAGGGAGATAAAAGGAGTAGGAGGAGGGATTAACATACCCTGAGGTGGAGGTAAGGTACGCTGATGTTGAGGTGGAGGTGCAGTGTTCGGAGCATCGTCATCGCCCTCATCTACGACTATACGCTGCTGTTGGGTTCCATCGTCGTCATTCGGCATCCTGATGGAAGTAAAAGAAACAAAAACAACGACTTTAGAAATAAATTAAAAACAAGAAAGAATGAAAAATGAATTTAAAAAATGTAAAATAAAATATTTGTGATGTTGTTGATCCGTATTCCTTCGATATTTGTTACCCAATGCCAATGGTTATGACCAGGTCTCAATGGTACTAAAATCAACAGCGAAAAAATATTAATATCTTGTTTACACACAAAAATAGATTATTTAATTGGGATAGGTTTTAATAGGGATTTTACGGAACGTAGTTATAGCACTCAAATTGCTGAGAGGGTCTACCACCTCGAATATTTTAAATAAATGTATTTTTACAGTGACTGAGTCACTGACGAAAATAAACTTACCAATTCACAGAAGATCTACTCGCCGTCTAGTGTGGGATGAAACTAGGTTGGTGGATTGTGTTGTGAGTATGATTACGCCCCCGATCTGGTCCCACGGTGGGGTCAATGGTTAGGTGGTGGATGAACTGGTAATCTTAGTGAACTTAATGACACTATGACCTATCCGAATTAATTACTAAACTCTACGAAATAACTGACTTGAGGAAACAAGATAGAATATATTTTATATTATATTAAGTACGCTTATCTACTTTATTCTGAGGAATAAACTATTTGGAATTATCTCATAAACTCAAAAGAAAGATGACTCGGAAATATATTATACAAGAAAATATGGCAGTAGCCAAAAAGATATTATTAACAAAATGAGATCCACAACAAGGACTCAAACAAGAAGATTCTCTGGCAAGAGATAAAACAGAACTTGTACTCTCACAAGAAGAGTCGGAATAGAAGTGAGGGGAATTCTCAATATCACTTGAGCTATAAGGGATACGGGAAGGTGGTGTGAAGAGGATTTTTGGGGAAGACGACAGGTGATTGGGTGAAGCGTGATGATGATGATGATTTGGTGAAGGAAGAAAAAAAGGTACATCATCCAGCATCACAAGTTTAGACGCTAGGCAGCATACACGACTGCATATGAGAATGGGGATTCATGCCACAATATATTATGACGAATAGGAAGAGAGGCAGAGATTATATAGTCACAAGACTGACTAAACTTTTTACTCCCGCATTTTCCTAAGCAAAATGATATTTTGTGTAAAATAGGGAGAGGAACTTGACAGATATTAAATGACTGCGAATAATGCATCATCATCAGCATAACATAACGGATATAAATTGTTAATGGAGTAAGTGCTGGTACTACCCACGGCTGGGCTTTATTGCATAACTTCCTTCCACTTACTTCCACATTCAATCACCTGCTTAGATAATAATGCCACGACAGTAAGTACTACCTTTTGGGGTAGTGCATAATATGTAATGTAGTTCGTATTCACGTAACTCCACTCTAATATTATGTGGGTGCTTTATTTGAACTAACAGCTATGTCATCCCCAATTTCTGCCTGCCGGCTGGAGAGAAAACTGTTATAAATCGGTGTGGCGTACTAGGAAATGTCTTTTATTGCAGCAGAAAAGTATGAGAATATATATAACCACTAACTACTATATGGAGAACTTTTGAATGGTAGAATTCATTTTCAAAAGTGTTTTTGGTTTTTACTTCAATATAATTTTTAATGCATTTTAAAATCATCACTGACCCAGGGCAGTCCTTTGGAAACTTACGACATGTTTCATGTTGGTAATATTACTCCAATCATAGAGCAATCTAATGGTAGACTGAAGGTGTACATACATCAGGCTGTCAATAGTTTCATAACACAGATACATACTATTACTATGTAAACATTTCTACACCCTGTCCTGATAAGTTTGAGTATTTTTAGGATGTTTGCAAACGTGAGCATGAGTAATGAACAAAATAAACAGAAAAAATGTTTAAGGTGATCTATTTCGTTTAGAATGCTATATGTTGCGTCATGGAGCTATTCTTAAGAGAACACTTTGTATTGAATTAGTCTGACAGAAGAGTAATCGCAACCATTTTGAATAATTTGCCTTCATTCCTATCATCTATCTTTTTAGAACTTTCCTGCGGGTGAAAGTTCTACATCTAGTGCACACATGTTTGGTTAAAACTGCTATATACTGTTACGGAATCCATAAGTTGTAGTCGTGGATCAAAGCCAGCATCCCGTTATACTGCATTCAATCAACTGCAACCATTTTGTGGAATCCTACTGGAAAAGAGAAGGCTTGTAGCTGTGATAAAAAAAATCTTGAACCAACACTTCTGGTTTGGCTGCTTTATAAAAAGAGGTTAAATTCCTTGTAATTTTTTAAATGCGCAGCAATGAAAAGTTTTATGAAATGCAACTTTCCTGTTTTATTGACTCAAAACTAAACTAAAGAGCTTTATATAGACTTAAATATACCTATTTCGATTTAGACCTTTTTGGTATTCTATCAAATTGAGTAGTGCAATGACACGAAGATAATAATTGCCAAGTCTTATTTTCGTCATATACTCATCACATACGCACAACGCTTAAATTGAAAGTTGTAGAAAAACATTAAATGTAAAAACTTTAACACAAAAGCAATATATGTATGCAATCACACATGAACAAATTGTTGGAAGAAACGGAAGGTTTGATGAACTCATCAAACGTTTGCTTTAACTTAAACAAAGTCCAGAATGTAATAACGCCTTTCTCTTCTGTTTAAACAAACTTTTTTAGACTCCTTTTTAAAACTACTATCTGTTTTTTCTTCTTTTAAAAATCAATAAAACTGTTTTTATGTAAACAAAGAATCCCATACATACTGCGCAGAGTTGAGAGTGCACAGGGCAGCAGAGCTTCCGAACAAAAGTTAGACAATCCATTTCCATTACTGAAGCAAAAAATTTATTTTGTTGAATCAAGTAGGAAAAACAAATAATGCAAAATGAAACTTTTGTTTTAGACACATCAGAAATTGGTAGTATATAGCACACCTAGATTATGTGTACTTGTTCGGATTCTTTTAGTTTACTTCTTGTGAGAAAGTGCTTTCATCGATCCAAACTTTGGTGGCGAGTAGTTCATGCATTCATATGGATGGCTGGCAGCATTAAATAAGAATACATACTTACACACAAACAGATGTAATTTTGTAATTGAAACGTATGAGAAAAGCTCAACTTCATTTCCTAAAGAATGAAGAAGGAGCGAGAGCAAATAACGGAACTAAAAATAGTATTTCAAAATGTTAAGAAAATCTGGCATAAGCTTTCGTCATTTTGGAATATTATTATGTATTTTTTTGGTGGCAGTACCATTTTAGTATACTTATTTTAAGACCTTATATGAAATGAGATTTTTTATGTATATAAAAGTTCAACAACTTCCCACAAAAAATTACGGCACATGCATAAAAACATTATATATTTTAAGGCGCATCAGCGGTGTGTTCAAAGAGTGTCATTATTTTTTCTTTTAAATATTTCAATGCTCCATCATCCAGAAGCTTTTGCATCTCCAAAAGGAGTTTGCTCTAACTTGCACCACTTTCTCCAAACCTATTGTAGTTCCGTATAGCTACTAAAATATCAGTCAGAAAGGAGCGCTCATTTAAAATTCAGTTTCGGAGATGAACGAAAAGCGCGATCCAATCTAAAATTCAATTTGACGACCAGAAACTCTTTTTTGGGGGAAAGGTACCGTAAACTGAAAGTTTTGAAGCGAGTGAAGCAAGGACAAATAATGCTCTGTTTCCAGTTTCCATTCTTCTTCCAAGATTTATAGACTTCATCATTTTCATCCTGCAATGAATACAGTCCAATGCCTGGTATAAGTAGAAGACAGTGGTGGTGGTGGTACCAAACCGCACATATGAGATGAGAAACTCCATACGACTTCTGCCAATTCTCCCATGTGTACTCTGGGTAATCGCTAAATTTTTTATTAATACGAGTCAAGACAAGACGCAGCAGAATGTCACAACATATATACATAGATTGAACAGGACAGGACGAGCTGTTTTCCGTTTTGATACATTAAATTTCTACTGCAGAAGAAAGAGCTGTGACGATACTACATGAAAATAGAAGAAAGTAACATTGTTTTAAAGTATAGAAGGACTATGCATTTTCTTTCGAATGGAATACAATGTACGAAACAATGATAGTTTCGCCTTATGAAGCCCATAACAAAATCATGCAGCATTTTATTCAAAACGAAGGGAGTGCATGTGTAAAGCTAGACCGTTGTTATACATGTAAAAAAAATTATTATTTCGCTGGGTTAGATACTCCGAGAGAGAAATTGCATGATGGTTTAGTTTGGATTTTTGAATTCTTGAAAAATACATGCATATATACATCGTTATAAAATGGAACTCGTTGTGGTATAGTTTAATACAAAAAATGGTATAGATGTAAATTCAAGAGAAAAAATATATTTCACAACATATCCAATGCATTTTAAAACAGGAGCATTGCATTGTAAGCCCTAAAAACATGTGCATTTGCTCCCATAATTCATAAGTTAGTTGAACCCAGCATTGCATCCTTAACTTGTGCACTACTGAGGTTTATGCATTTTATTAGTTAAATTAAGTACTAAATTTCACCAACATACATACATAAACCTACTACTGTAAATCCATTTGCATTGCATTTGTGTTGTACACGAACACGAAACTGCGGTAAATCAATCATGTTTTCCATTCTTGGTGTCCTACATTTGACTGGAATATTTTACCCTTATATTTATGCCACGTATCACCGTGCACAACTTTGTTCCAATCTCAGAAAAAGCAGACATTTTACTATGCTGAAACTACACCAACCACATCCTTTTTGTCACAAACATTTATTCAGATAAAAGACATGTACACAAGTCTGCTCGGCTGAAGGGTTCTCCCGTGTTTTTCTGTCACATTTGGTCATTCTGGTATTTTTTAGATTAAAAAAAGTTGCTTTTGTTAAGTTTTTTACGATGAAGTACAGTAAAATATTTCCTATTTTTAGTTACGGAGAATGGTCTTCATTTGATGTAAGCCTACTTGTATATCCGTAAAGTACTATGGACTATTATATTATTATGTACTGAATTTCTAAAAATATGTACTGACATTGGGACACCCTCACTGAAACGAAATTTTGTTTGCCGTGTAATTAATTTAAAATGGAACTTCACAGACATATATTTCCGCTCACTACTACTATAATACTATTGGCAGGTAACCTTACAATGTTACAATGTCACGAGTCACCAATCAATATCAAAAACATTACAAAAACGTCTCTGCGTTTTCACATCCTTTTTCTCCGTAACCAGTAAAACAGTGATGCGCTACAAAATACATTCATTCAATTTATATTTCATTCACTACAGCAATAAGTAATCAGATTTCCATTTTCACTCGAAGCAGCTGTGTGCCATGTGCGCAAGAAAACACTAAAGTACACATAATCTTGTTTTACAATTTACTCCCACTCAGAAAAAGTAACTTCATATATATCCATGTTCCGAGAAGAGACAATAAATAAATGTTATTTATCCTTCATATTATTACACCCTGTCCATTTTCGTTTGTGAAGAGCCGCAACTATGATTTACGAAACTTCCATTAGTCTTTCCTAAAGCGGTAAGCAGAACCCTTTTTATGATGTTACAATGGCATAATCAAATCGTTTTTTCTCCGAAAAAAAAATATGTAAGATATACCTGCTCCCTACAAACGAAACGAAGCCATAAAAAGCAAGGTGTGAGCATAAAAAGAAGTGATATGCATTGCATTACAATTGGGATGGATGGATGGTATATATGGTGAGGTAGGTTAATAATATTATTATTATCAAGGAAAGAGTAATTCTATTCTCATTCACTCAATTCAGTCATTCCTTTTTACAGACGGAGATGACGCATGTTGCGTATGTTTCTTCAATGAAATGTATACTATGTTAGAGGAATTTTTACTGGGAATACCTTTTTGTATATATTATTATGGTACACATGAGTACAAAAGTCGAGATAAGAATATACAAAGCATATAAGACTTTGTATAGCTAAAATTTAGGCCTTAAATATACGCTTTCTCCTGATATAAAAACTTTTTTCTTCGCCTTCCCTCTCTCACGTACGTCCATATAACAAAAACTTTTATTCGCTCTAACGCCTCATAACCAAATGAAAGTGGCCTTGAGAAGAGAAAAGTTGGGTGAGAGAAAGGAGGAAAGATTTCCTTTTTTTCGAGACACTAAAAAGGATGTACTGCTTTGGGAAAGGAGGCGTGCAAACATGTTGTAATACAATAACGTGAGCTAAACTTTCACTTCCCTTGGTAGAACCGTCATCATCAGGCTCTCCAAAACAAAAAGGACTTTTTTCTTCTAATGCAAGCAGAAGATAACCAAGCCCTACTGACACCACCAACACCACCACTGCTAACAAAGATTTCAGAAAATTGTATCCTCTGAATCACAATGATTCACGGCCAGTGAGCCAACATTGAAATAACGTGTGTAATAATACCATTTTCATACCCCCAACAAAATAAAAGTGCAGAAAGGAAAAAAGATTTTGGAACAGGAAAAGGTAAAGAAAGTCCACAAAAGAGAAACATTAACAAGGACAATATGGAGAAAATTGTGTATCTATGATCCCTTTGGAATCAGCAAGGTTATGCCATGCCATGCCATAAGCTAAATGACTTTGTGAAATGTAAGTAAGTATAACTATGTATGCATATATAAGCAGCCAGTAGTATAAGTCATCGAACCATTTGCAATCCCACTCTGATTTGTCTATAGTCCCCTTGAGCATACATTTTTAGACCTTATTAAACATGAGGAAGACTTCTCTGTCTGGATACTTTTTACCTACCTACCTGTTTCACGTGCCTCCTCAAAGTCTAGTCCGACTTTAAGCACTCTCTTTTTTTGTTACATTACTCGTTTCCCCCCGAAAGTTTTTCTAAGTGGGCAATAACAACAAAAATCGGAGACTGCTCAAGAGTCTCTTGAAAAGTTGGATTATCTTGTTATGGGGAAAGGAATGAAACAGATGAAATTCTTTATGCATTTTCCCTCTACTACTAACCAACTTTGCTTGACTAGGTAATTCTTTAGGGTAGGTAACGGACCACTCATGAGGTAATGAGCTAATATTTTTGTACCTCTACTTCTCGTTACGAAAAAAATGAAAGAAGGATTTCGGAAGAATAATATAGTAAAACATATGTAGTTAGAAAGCACATTTTTGTTCTTTTCAGCTCCACATTCGTTTCTTTAATTGTTGCAAAGGCATACTAAATTGTAGGAAAGTAGGCTCACGTCCTGGTCCTACCTCAAAACAATATAACACAAAGGAAAATCCAAGCTTATTACATCTAAATCCTAATTGTATGTCCAGTACTTACCTTTTGAAATTCAAATTTTTGCAACATACCATGTCAGAGAATTTGTACAAGAGATTGAGATTCGTATTCACTCCTGCTACTTTTCAAGGAGAGACTAGCCAAAAAATGTTATGAGAGGACAAGAATTCCTCTCCGTAGTTTTGAGTGGAGAGGGAAAAAGGACTAACGTTTGGAAAGCCTATAATAATACTGATGCTGGTGGAATTACAAGCTTAAAGAAACCCCTTTTAATTAGGACGTCACTCGATTTGGCTTGAGTGAGCTAATGCATTGCAGATACATTTGTGCTGCTAATAACATGCAATTAAATTGGCCCAACTTCTGTTCTCTCACAAAGACCCACACACACAGTCTTCTCGACTCGATGTTAATTGAGGAGGTGGAAGTTTGTTGAAATCGTTAAATTTTAAAGTTTTCACTAAAAAGTTCTCATACATTTTCCCCTTTGTGCCAAAATCATTTTCCTGGGAGGACAAAGCAGAACCTGCCAGAAGCAGGAAGGATCTTACGACACGACAGGGAGAAAGACGCATTGCTGCTACTACGTTATTTTGGGTTGGTTTGGTGATGTACAGGTTGGAGTCTCCTTCTTTTCATCTTTTGTCCTTGGTAGCAAAACCAAAGTAATAATAAATACATTTGGCGAATGTCAAACGTGATCAGCAAGAGAAAGCAGGAGGCTGAGAAATTTCCATTATAATTTGGAAAATGACATTCGAAAAGGAAAGAATAGAATGGAAAAAGTTGGATAGCATTGTTTTGTTTTACAAATTTTTAATGGGCCTGCTTATATTCTTGGCAAAATCTTTCAAAAAAATGTTTCTCAAATTGCTCAATAATAAGTATATATATATTGAGAATATATTCTGACGTAAAACAAATTCTATGCATTTGGCACAGAGATCGACCCTTGAAGATTGCAATTTCGTGTTAAAATTTCGGGTCTGACTGAGTCTACAATCAATTTTCTACCGTTTTGTTTAGAACTTTTTACAAGATGCAATTCTAACGAGCATATTCATCATATTATATAATATTGGTTTTTATAGTATACCATTTTGTATTGATATCAGGAAAATAACGGTGTGAAAAAGTTTCTGGAAATATGAGATAAAAAGAAGAGAAGAGTTTTGTTGAAGATGGTTCGAGAGTATAAAGGATGAAATATGAAAATCAAGTTAAAGTTTATTATTATTTTTCTCTTGATGCATAACAATCACCACTTGGAGAAAGCTGCTTTTGGTGATCATACACATAAAGCGAATGAACACATTCAACTACGCATGCGAGCCCAGCAAATTTCTCTAGCTTGATATGGCGATATAATATGAAGACAGATGTATGAGTGGACGACTGAGTGAGTATTTGTGGAAAGCCCGTTTCAAACTCAACGAATCTCGTCAAACTTCAAAAAAAGTAAAAGGAGCCACTCAAGTTTGCTATGTGCATCTTCTAAACATCATCATCAAACAAGGCTTTCATATTCATATTACGTACCTTTCCCTTCAACTCAAGTGGACATTAAGTTTTATCTTCGGAAAGTTGTGAGGTACCACTAAATCATGTGAGAGCAGGTTCTCTCTTCTCCTCTTCTTTCCGTTATTGTCATCATCATCATCATCATCGTCATGATGTTTTTGCACAAAATATATATTCTGCTCATGACATCCTATTATGCTTCTTCTGCCATCACTTGAGCAAATGGTGATATCATATTTACTAGGTAGTATAGCAGAGCAGTAGAAGTAGCTTCCTATCTAGTATTCCACACATTTGAAGTGAGAGTTTAGCAATGGGGGCTCAGAAATGCATAAAAAAGGACACGAAAAAAATTTCCATAAAATATACATAACACAGCTGCTGCTCCTCTTCCTCCCCATATATATATTTGAGTTGGACCAAAAGATAAAACAAAAAAAATGTTGTATCAAATAAACTCTACATTTTATATATTGATCCACTACGAAAAAAAGGAGAGAAAATGAGGTTTTTATTGCTTTCTCTTTTATGTCCATTCCTTTTCTACCCTCCATTGGGTTGTATGATATAATATTCCAAAAGAGCTCCTGAATGTTACACAACATCCCATTTAATGTACACTAAAACTCCTTCATCGTCCAAAGAAGCAGACGCAGAAAGAAGTATAAGGACATACAAAAAAATATTTTGCATTCAATCCAACTGGCTAGAAAATGTGTATGTATGTGTGCATATGTATTTATTTATATTTGCTAGCTTTTTCTTTCTTCGTCCTCCCCTTCTATTTTGAAGGATACATTTTTCATACGTGAAGAAACTTTTAGTATAATGACTTGCATACATAACAAGCAAGCTCTCCCTTTATTAGCATGAGCTGCAACGAGATGGAATGAGTGGGGGGGAAACGAAAAAAGCACTCTGGCTTCCCTAACCATTTGTAATGCAATGAAAAATGTACAAGTTCTTTGGCACACGAAATTGCACATGCCAAGCAAAAAAAAAGCGCATGAATAATGATCGATTCTTTGGGATGGAGATAGGGAAAATCCTTTGAAGGGTGAAAAAAAGGAAGCCAAATAAAGTGCTATCTTTATTTCTCTCAAAGATATATTGATTGAGTAAGGAAAAGGGACGGACACTCTTTAAAAAAAATATGGGAAAATCATGGAATCTTCCGCTAGAGTTGTGCCAATTCGATAATGTCGATATACCCTTTGCGATTATTGTCCCTGATCCCTTTTGATTTTTCGAGGCTGTAGCATTTGGGTCGGTCCTAATCATATTTACGATTGCGAAACATTTAATGTAGTAGTTTTGGTCTCAAGAAGACGAAACATTCTGTAATTATGGTTCCACAGGATAGGATAGGATAGAAGTTAGCAATAATTATATTTGTGCCAGTCTACTGAGCTCGTAAAGAAACAGACAGGGTATATCAGAATCACGTTACATGCTGCCTACATTTCTTGCTTGCTACTACATCCAACAAAGCTTCTTCCTTCCAAAGGGTGTCTTAACAAGAGAAAAAAGTTGTACTCATGATTTAATAAAATTTATCAGCTAATCATATTATATGTACACATGAGCGGACTAAACGTTTACCCATCATATCATTCATTACTAAAGTCTCTATTCTGCTACTTACCAACAAACTACAAGAAAAAAGTCTAAGGTAGTCGGGTGGCTTGGCTTGTCGAACAAACCAAATAATAAACTTTGATGTTGATGGACTGCAGAAGAAATAGAAGAGGAGTTATTGAGAAGGCAGTGAACTTGTCAAAATGGAAGGTATATGCAGCATAGCAGCGAAGCGTATGTTTATGTATTCTAGTTTTAGTATTGAACTTCTCCTTCAAAAATTCCAAGTCGAATGAATACTCACACACTCAAAGTATTGATTCGGTGATATTGATTGGTGGCAGTAGCTCATGAAACTAAAAGTGACTGTCGCTGTGTTTTACTGAAAACTCTATATTCAACGAACGGGCATATAAAACATTCTTGGGTTGCTCAATTCGGGCAGACGTCGGCCAATAATATATAAAAGTAGTATGTAGTCAGTTCTTTGACTTGTAAATAATGTAAATACTGTGGGTACTCGTTCGCCGTGTACCCGAGTTAGCCTATTATAACTGACCGGCCGTCACGAACCGGGTTAGCCACTTGTAATGACCGGTCGGCCACACAACTCACGAGAGCCGCCTATTCCCCCCTTATGAGGAAATTTCGCAGTCTGTCCCATTTCCGTTACTTTATACCGCTTCCTATAGAGAAGGGACACTCTATAGGGAACACTGCAATGCTATAGCACTTCCCTTGTAACAGCATTACAGTGTTACGCCCCCCGTACGAACACAGAGCCAAGGACGATTTGGGTGGCGAGTTGGTTGCCTAGTGCAAGGGATTGAACCCCTGACTACACGCTACCCAAGCCGGTAGCTTACTCAGCACCTCTAACTCGCCATCCCCAGTTCTTTGACTTACGATGCATTTATTATTTAATATTTTGTATTTATATCATGTTTAAATGTGTTTTTTACCATTACTTAGGTTTACACTTTATGTATTATTTCTCTCATGTCCAGTGCAAATTTTTCACACGCGCGTGGGTGGTTAATTTAACACCGATTATATATTTTCAATTGTCTAATTAGTTGGCTGGAAAGATCCTTTAACTTCTCGGCAACTTGATAATAATTAATGAGCCAAATTTTGAGTCTCACATTGGCTTCAGCATTAATTAAATGTTCTCCGTTTCAAAAACCAAAATTTACTCATCCCCAACGCAAATGATATAAATAATTTAGTGAAAACGGAATGTGACTGACATGATATGTCTATGGAGAAGCTTTGACTTCGCATGTTTTCCTCCGATGCTCAAGTATGATAATGATAATCCTGCTCAAAACCGCCTTTGTATTAGACACATTTAACATTGACTCGACCGTTTGAAGGTGATCGGAGCAGCAAAACGCAAAAGTATATTGCCGTGTGTCATGTCATGTCAAATGCCATTATCATAAAACAAACCACCGTAGTGGTTCTAAAAGGCAACTTTAGCTCTCGTACATAATATTTTATATTTCATGGTTCAGCATAAATTGAAGATACAGATTTTTAAGGGATATCCATATCCATCCACCATAAAATACACTTCTCAAAAACTACACAAGTTAAACACAATGCGTATCCGCTACTACGAACAACGCAGCAAGTTAACCTACTGCAGTTAAATTAAAGTGCATGAGCATATATAATATAAGAATGAATACCAATATCAATGCATATTGTATTATGTTATTTTGCATATAGTTGAGATGTTTTCATATTACTTGATAGTTTGGTAAGAATGTATATAGAGATAAAAAAAAGTCTATTATGATTGTTTGTTTAACACAACACAAGCAACTGCATAGTTTAAGACTTTATCGTTTACTTCCACTCTTGCAAGACATTCTCAAGAAAATGCGGAAAACAAGGCGATTTCCTTAATTGAATTCAGCGATCAAAAGTTCTAAATCATTTATATATACCATTACCATTTTACTTTAACATTCATTCAATGTGTACCGTACGGTACCTACACGTTCTGCACACACTCACTCACTCACTCATTCAAAGTTGCTCTGCATAACAAGTAAGCTTTGTGTTATGGTTGACTTGACCAGATAGATATGATAGAAGGATCTAGTCTAATTTACTTGCTTTTGGCCCTTTTGCTTTAGCTGATTAGCATATTGGCATATGCATGCAGAGATAGAAATTCCTTTATTGAACGTTATTGGAGCATGGAATGCTCATGGGTCGAAATGATGTTTTACCTATACTCCTATTCATTCCTATATTCTATCTTTATTTTGCCCCAAAACTAGAAATAAACAAGTCTTGTAGTCTAAATAGTTACAAAAGAAACCTCTGAAAATCATGTGTGAATAATCGGAAATCGCTAATAACCGATCGATAACAATGATGCCGTGCCGGTTGTCTCACACAAGGAGAAATGACAGGAGTCATGTCATATACTCAATTTATCCTCCTCATGTGACCATGGTCTACTGACTCGGATCTGTTCATGCGTATTGCAATCTACAATACTATGCTTCATATAATACATTTTTATACTTTAGCCTCAAGTTCACTCTGTCACTGAATAGGATCAGTATAGTTGGGAAAATGATGTTTGCACGTAAACAAAAGGTAAGAATTGCATGGATCATCGTCAAATGATACACCGGATTCTCCTCTCTAGGAAAACCTGAAATGGATCAGTGGATGCACTGAACTTGTTCAACAACAACCACACACATGAGTAGGTATATACCGTGAAAATTATGTGGGTATTTTTAATCTCATCCAATTTTCCACACATGTCCCTTCACACACAGGAGTATTCCCTGAAAAAAAAAATTCTGGCCTTGTTGAAAATAGTGAGAATTTTACAAGACTTTTGCTACATATTCTATCTTCATCTTGTTCTAATTTCTTTTTTTTATCTGAAAGATCTACACTATGGTAAATTGACACTGAGAATTTGGGATTTTGATAAAAGGAAAACTAGCGGTAATTGCTAGAATAATAAGGGTACTTTCTTCGGAGTTAAATTTGCATGCATAATAATAATACTCATGTAGAAAAGTGTAGGATACGTTTTTAAAATTCATTGGAGGCCATATATAAGGCACAGCTCGGTTCGGTGGAGCCCATTAGTCATTTTAAAATATACGACAAGAAGGGATGCAAAACACGTATACGCTCAGTAATTTCTTCATGAACATTATAAGTGGCCATAAATATTGTTAAAGTTTCCCCAGTGGAGGAATAAATGTGCTCATTTCACCTTCCGAGTGTGTGGTATTATTTAAGGGCTGGAGTAAAGGAATATCTAAGCTAAGCTCGAGTATTATCGTTAGCATTTACAACGGTTTCCTTTCTATTTATTCCAAACTTTTTTTTCTCTTCAAAATTACCACTTGGGATCCTCTAAACATGACGTTATGTTTAGAATGGAAGGGTTGTTACAAACAAAAATCCTTGAAGCGGGTTCGCCCGCCGCCGCCGTCATCATCCTCGTCACCGCCACCAAGAAGGAAATTAGGTTGTAGCATTTCTGCCAAAATGTTCATAGTTCTTTCCGTGATGTCAGTTTATTGCATTGATTGTATTCACTGTGGACAACCGTCACCTTCGGCTGTAAGTGGATTAGGGAAAACAGCAGGATCATCCTCTTCGGGTGGTGGGAAGGACAGTTCAAGCAGGACTGCCACTGGATCATCATCACTATCATCATCATCCGGAGGAGAAGATAGCGAGCCATCAAACCACAATCATCATCATAGCTACCATCGTCACCACCGACATTCTCCCTATAGCCCTTCAGGCAAACCGCATTCGTCATCTTCTTCCAGCTATCCCTCCACGTCAACGTACAATACTTATCCGGACTACAGCTCTCCACTGAGCTTCAGTAATCCAGGTTCGATAAAATAAATGTTTTTTTGATCAATTTATTCTTTCCTACAAATTTTAGTATGGAAGCAGTAGTAGCTTTTTTTTTATATACGAAGGGATATGACTTTGAATGTGTGACATGAAAAGAAAATTAAATTATTTATGGCATTCCCCTTTCCTTCCTTCACTACACTAAACTACAGTTGCTTATTGCTAAAAAAACAAGTTTGAAATTGCTTCATTTTTATACACGACGATAACATCATATATTGTCATCGTGTTTGGACTTTGGTAGCAAAACTTCATATTGTGTTATGCTGTTATGTTATATAAGTATGACGTGATCTCATGATAGATTCCTATTACGAGCCCCGATTCTACGAAAGACCTTCAAGGGAATTTAGCGGGCGATCTACAAGCTATCCAGCCCTGGCCTCAGCAGCATCTTCTGCTTCCCAAGTGGGATTTGGTGGTAAGTAATCGAAATACAGTAGTGTATCAGCATCATATTTAGTGTGTATATAAAATAATGACAATAATGATAATGCAGTGCAGTGGTCATACTGTGTTGAATGGAAGAGATTTTTGTCACAAAAAAAGGAAGAAAGAATGATAAGTAGATTCACTCCAAAAATTGCAGTTTCCTCTTGCTCTATATCAATCATATGTATGTAAGTATGTATGTATATTGCTATCTGCTTCCTTCGACTTTCCATGACAAGAAAAGTGCATTATCTCCAAAAAGTTCCAAAATCATCTCTCCTCAAAACAGAAACATTTATCTTGTATACTATTATATAGAGACCTTTTACGTCTATCTGTCTATGTAGCTCAAATCTTTATTTTCCTTGATTCGATTTATTGTTAGATACGGAATATGGTGGATTAGCCCTAGCCACTGGTCACGGAGGGGGTCATCATGGGGGTGGGCATGGACATGGACATGGTGACGCATATGGACAAGGACATACAACGTAAGTGTGCTTAAAATTGCTATATACTCATGCTGTGTCATTCCTAATCAAATCAAATGAGATGGGGCTGGGTGAGATTGACCTAAATCAAAGAAGAATGAACGAAAGAAGATTGTTTTATGGTGTAGAATAACATGGATTGTTCAGTGTAACTATCCCAGAATCAGAGCTCTTCATCCCAGAATAAAATCATGGATAACTTCAAAATGTACTTTTTACCCCAAAATTTTTCCAGATATTACAAAACCGTTAATAAAATTGATCAGTCATCACTAGGATTACTTGGATTGCTGGGATTACTCTCTTTGCTTTCGGTAATGTGGGATTTGTGGAAAAAACTTATCATAAAGCTTTTAAAATGTATTATAATGCATTTTAAAATAATTCTTAATGATCTTCTTCAGAACGTTCTTATGCTACTGACAACTACAGCAAGAGCAACGACCATGGGTGGTGGTGGAGGAGGAATGGGAATGAGACGTACTGAAGAAATCCAGTATAGAAAGAGGCGAGATACAATAATGCTTTTAAAAATAGGAGATGTCGATGAGCAAGAATTAGCAAGGAAAAGTGTAGTTGGGCACTTAAGCCACTTAATCCTTCCATCCTTGGTAATGAAAAAGCATATCAAATTCTAGAATCTTTAAGTTATTCCACCGCACGTCGGTACTCTTAGTTGGATGTGTCAAAAATAGTATGAAAACTGTTGGGTACCGTGACCGCTTCCAATTTTGAGCTTTAGTTTGCAAACACACTTGATTGTGCAAATAATCATTGTATTTTTAGAATGTCATTGGCCACGCAAAAGATGGGCGTATTCCACTCAACTGTACATACCAGGAAATTTGCAAGACGAATAAGGTTTTGGTTCAAGTGTTTGGTGTCGATGAGGGTCGTCCTGTGGCCTCTGTCATGAGGTGAGTGTATGATGACTGGAGTAGAATACATTTCCCTGGATTCACTTCAAGTTTTCCCAAAAACATTATTCATGAAATTTCCTTCCGTGTCCTGAAATTTCAAGTGCCATTATTCGGCATTCCAAAGTACGATAACGAAGTGAAAACAAGTTGAATATTTTTTACAAAGCATTTTTTTATGGAGAATGTTCTCTCTATGCAGTTGCACTCAAGCGTCAAATATTTTGTAGCGCTTTGCTTGTTAGTTAAAGGAGATGCCCCAAGTATTTTTCCGTGTTCAAGTGCATTTCCCTTGTCTCATTCATTCAATCCTCTCATAAATGTTTGGGAATGGATGGATACTTTTCTTTCATGCAGAAGAGCTCCACAAATTAAATTCCTTGTAGATGAAGAGCTCAACCCATCCCAACCAAGCTGATTCCCAAATTTTCCTTTTAAAATTAACCAATTTGTATAAAATTGTTATTGTTACGTATCTCTCTCTCTCTCTCTTTAGCACGGCAATTACTAAGCTTTTGGCTAACAAGGATAGAGTCAAAGGTATTCGTAGGCATTACAATAATGTGATGATGCAAAATGGCACTGGAGCACCGCTGCTTTTCATTGAAAAGCTCTTGTCAGAAGCTGCCCTTGCTGGACGAGATGGAAAGGACTGTGAAATTGCTTATCCCACTTGTGCAGCTTTGAGTACTCGAGATGATCATGATCATGATGATCGTTATGTGAAAGATGGAACAAAGAGGAGAGGAGCCCCTCTTCAACTCCCGTTACTCATATCACCTGAGCGTGCTTCAGCAATTATTTTGGGGCAACAAAGCTAAAGTGCCTTACAACATGATGGGGTGGTGAAGCCTTACATTCCATTGCATTGTTTCCTATACTGAACAAGTTTGGTAGAGATTGGGAAAAAATATATTTATTCTTTAGCATAGTTAATTTATATAAAATGATGACAATAACTGACAACATAAAAAAGATACTTCAGGAAATGGACTTGTTATACAAAGACACGCTATATACTGACTCTGACTGCTACAGACATGTTCCTTTTTCATTTTATGACTTAAAAATGATTTACTTTGAGCGGCCTACCAAAAATTAATTTGATTGACCGTGTACAGGACACCATGCAATATCGACTGACTGACTGAGACCCAAATTCGTGACGATTAGTCTTGTTTATATTTTTCTAAATTGAATGTTTGTATATTAAATCGTAAGAAAATTAGCGGCATAATTAGCTAGTTCATTAGGTTCATAGTATTTTTGCCAATTGCTGACCTAATTTTGTATTAGCCCAATTCTGTTGTAAAATTGACTAAATTGAAGTAGAACAAATAATATTGACCGGAAGGAACAGAAACAGACTGACTCACTACTTAACACAAATACTTGAACGTAGACTGGTGATATATTATACTTATTCTCAGGACAAAAATCAGAATTGACTGCTGACTTGACTGACCATTTTACACGTAGCAAGTGACATGACACGACACTTTGACATTGTGACTAATGACAGACAATTTAGAGAAAGTACAAATAATTTGTCATAATTTTTTTTATTTTTGCATTTTGTACTTTTGTTTTAATTAATAATTATTAATCATAATCAAATAACTTTTGACAAGTTTTGACAGATTGTTTTTATCACACCGTTGACAATGCCATTTTAATTTTTACTCTCATTAAAATTCGACACGACATAACTGCAACGATTACCACTCTTTTCAGGACTCTTCCTATTAACCATTGACAAGTTGACATAAAATATATGAACAAAACACGACAAATTGTGACGCTTATTATGTGTATTGTTGTTGAAAAATATTTATAATGTTGAATGCTCCTGCAATATTAAATTTCATTTTATTTATTCAATTTTTTTGTTTTTAAAAATCTTGTAATTTACTTTATTACATGTATGCATAACTAACATCACTATTTTATGATAGTTAGATATGCAGTAGATATATATACGCTTCACATATATAAAAATCATTTCAAGAACGGACAGCTTCGGCTTTAAGAACGAAAAACAAAGGATTTTTCTGTGACTGTAACATCATGAAATGACTATTGTTTGCCATGTCATAATCATAATCAATCTCTAGGATTGCTTACAAAGGTAATATTTGACTCGTGTCACGTATCCTTTCACATTATTTAAGGGATTGCATTTCAAAGTTTGCGTTTGGGCAATTTACAACCCAATAAAATTCTTCGAAAAAATAACACATCCTATCATAATTTCCTCACTGCAATTAAAGATGGAAATGGAAAGTAGTAACTTGTAGGCACAAATGTCTGCTAGCATGAATGACTGATGAATGGAGGAGCTGTTTTTTTCTTCATTTTTTATTTAAATAAATGCTAACTGTTGGTCAAACTGGATTGGATTGGAGGAACGTATGCAAGACAAAGATGCATGAAGACTTGAAGTGCAAGTTTTCATTCAATCTAAAATCCAACCTATGATCATGATCTGTTGCCAACAGGTTGATGCGTAGTTTTTAACTTGAATTTGTGCAAAAATATGATTTTGCTGAACTATTAGACATAAAGTGCATCTGCTTTGATATGCTGCCATACAGCTAGCTAGCAATCTATTCATTTTGACTACAGGGTCTATAGGAATTATTATAAGTATTATAAAACTATAGAATTATGCATCATTTAGCTTTAAACCAAAGAAAAACAATTTTGTATGTATGTAACTTTATGAAATCTCACATGTTTACTTCAGAGTTAGTTCCTTTCTACGTATTTATTGCCACTATTGAATGTTATGCCATTATTTGCAATCAGAATTAGACATGTTTTATTGCTTTATATTGTATCAATAAATATCAAATACATGTAATTCTATATCTATAAGTACATCATTTACCAGAGGTAAATTATTATTATGTTCTGCAATGATATATCTAAATATATATGAGATCACTTAAAAATTTTATTACCAAGTTCCTATCGTAAATATTATGGTTAGTCTATAAGAGCAGCAAAAGTAAATAACATGACATGATATAGATCTCAATGATTACCATTAGAATGGTGTCAGGACGAATGTGGAAGTAGTAGATTATAAGCCATAATACGGAAAGTAAAAAGTATATATTTTACCATGCATCGATCGACATCAACGCTAAGAGATCAATCAAATAGCTACCTAAATGGACGATGGATTGAGATTGATATGAAGTGCTAGACTGCATCTCACTTTTGATTTTGATATAAAAAATTCTACAATTGTATAATATATGCGTATCTCAATTCTCTAAGATCCCTTCTCTCCCTTTGCCATTACCAAAAAAATGTATTTCCTCTGAAAGATCTTGACAATCCTCTCGACTACTCTTAATTACCCTTTGCGGCCATATAGTTTTCTTGTATGAATGTAAATGTAAGGAATTCATAATGTTATTGTTACTTTTTTAATGAGTCCTACGTAACAATTTAATTGCTTGTTTAACGTGTACTCACACAACTGCTGATTCTTTCAACATAATATTATTTTTTTTGTTTCGGAAGTGATCAAAGGAGAGAGAGGAAATATTAGACATGAGCATAATCTTACATCACATTATACATTTATAACATGAAGACTGTAATTGGCAACAGGTTTTTTAGCCAGTATAGTAGACCCAGTGACCTATATCCACAATCCACACAAACACACTCACAACAAGATGTTGATGTTCGAAAATGTATTTACAATATTATGATCTTATACTTATTGCCCACACAAGGAAGTTGCATAATCATGCGAAGGAATTTTTTTTCTTCACAAAATAAAAAGAGGATATAATGTACTTATATGTTAGGTTTTTTATATTTTTCACATTATCAGGAAGAAGGAGGGCCTATTTCCCTTCCCATTATAATATTGGTCTGCGTGTACGAATGATCTCTTTTGATCGATATTCCTTGTCAAGCATCAAAATCCCATCATTTTAGACATTATATCTGGTGCACACAAGTGGAAGTGGTGGTGGTTTTGAGCGTGTGTTAATATTTGAATTTGGCATAAGAGCTTCAATCTTTTATTTCTGTCTTGACTCTCGTACCGGAGACACACATTTTTTTAATTGATATCATTATAGCTCAACATGAATCATCAAAAGCACTTGTGTTTTTCTGTGAAACAATAACTCTTGTGGTTGTCGTTTACCCAAGAAAACGTCTTCCTTTTCGTCTTCATCTTCAGTCAAAAGGAAGAAGAAGGACACAGAGGAAACTGAAGTGGCAGTAGTTGAAAAAATATAATAGAAGAAAGAAAGATATTTTCAAAGCGTGTTTCCAATTCCATTACTCTACTTATAGTCAAGTGATTTGTTTGATAAACTTACAATAAACAACTTCTTCTTCTTTTTATTTTGGTATATTGTTGCGAGTTTAGTGCTAAAGTGGCTTAAGTTTTCTGTGGCTTTTTTCTTGATTCTACAACTTGCAAAATGAACTCGAACAAAGTTGTAATCAACAGTACACTTCGGCCTGGCTCGTATGTTGCGGATGGGAGATTTTATTTGATGCGAAAGATTGGAGCTGGATCACACGGAGATGTGTTCCTTTCAAAGGATACCACAACGGATGAGGTTTGTTCAGAGTACTTTACTACACTTCTTCTCTTACTTAAGCTTTCAACCAATTCGTTATGCTGTCTCCCAATCTCTCTATATATACTTCCGACTCTTTGCCACAACTAAAACTACTCTGACTACTACTACATTGCATCATCAATAATAAAATGAAATTTCCTGTGCTTTTAATTTACCCCTGTAGCTGCAATCCACATTACCACCAACCAGCATGCTTTTACTTACATAATATGACATAACTATACATATCATCTGAGGAAAATGTATTGAGCAACCGTTTCTAAATCTATATATCTTTGTGAACAAATATTATAGGAAATTGCTGTCAAGCTGGAAAGTTGGGACACCCCAATGATGTGCCTACAACATGAAAGCAATGTGTACAAAATCTTGGAAGGAGGAATTGGCTTCCCTAGTGCGAGGTAAAAGCAACTTTTTTTGTGCGTAGGTATTTACACTACTTACGAAAACTTTTGGATGGCTCGCCTAATGTATCTAATAATAAGAGTTTGTTTTTCTTTTATCCCCTTGCTATTTCAGTTAATACATTCATATACACTTTTCCCCAAAAGAAACTTCAATGTAAAATCATGTAATTTTCACAACATATATGTTCCTATATGTCGTGTGTGTCCCAAGATACAAAAATTGACGTAAAAATAATGAGCAAAAATAATGAGAATGAGCAGTATGCAAAACGTGACTTTAAAAAGTCTTTTTTCCCGTGGGTTTTTAGAGGATCCAAAAGTTTCAAACTTAGAATGGAAACGTAAAAAGAATAATTCATTTTCACATTAAATTTCAGACATTTTGGACAAGAAAGTCGCCACAATGTTTTGGTCATTGACATGCTGGGCGCTTCACTGGAAGAACTTTTTGCTAAATGCGGACTTCGATTCACGCTGAAAACAGTGCTCATGATTGCCGACCAGTTGATGGACCGTGTACAATACCTTCACAGCAAAAATTTCATTCATCGAAGCATCAAGCCAGAAAATTTTGTTATTGGACGGAATGGACTTTTCTCCACGGTAAATAAATTGTGTTTATATTTAACATAAATTTTATAAAAAAAAATTATCAAAGTCCATATAATTCAAATAGCTGAATAATGCACAGATCTATATGATCGATTTTGGAAACGCAAAATGCTACCGAAACCCCAGCACTGGAAAACACATTGCATTCAAAGAATACCGAGAATTGGGATTGAATGCATGTCACTCAAAGCATCAGTCAATTGGAGCCCTTTGTCGGATGGAACGGAGGTGAGAATCCCTTTAATTTAGAGAATAATTTAGTCATTATATTACTTAATAACCAAAAGAAACCAAGCTGAACGAATTTTTATGACAAAAATCTCATAATGTCACCTCACATTAAAAGTCGATGTGTACAAGGGAAACGTACTAAAGCGGAATAATCAATTGCCACACAAATCACTCAACGCATTTGTCTTCCAAAGTACGAGTAATACTTTCATATTTTATGTTTTAGCCGAAGAGATGACTTGGAATCACTTGGGTACATGTTAACCTACTTTATCAGAGGAAAATTACCGTGGGAAGAAATTACGGATCCGGCTGAATTGAAACAACGGAAACTGACCATTTCCCTGGATGAACTTTGCGAAGTATGATCATAAATGAAATAAATCTATGTGTAACTTACATTAAAAAATATTTATCCCATATTTTGGCGACGTATTAATCTTGCATAGTTTAAAAGAGAAAATGCTTTCAGCAAGCAAAAATATTTCCACTTGATTAAAAAAACTAAAGGTACAAATTTGTAACATTTCCCATTTTTTTCCAAACTTTAGGGGTGCCCAGAGGAATTTGCAAAATACTTGGCATACTGTCGCAGCCTTGGCTTTGAGGAAGATCCCGACTATGAATATCTCCGCCAATTATTCCGAACAGTTTCCAACAGGCTCGGCTTCAAATACGACTATCACTTTGACTGGGTTGCCCTTCAGCCAGTAGAGAAAAGGGAAGCAAATAATAACAATACCCTTACCACCACCACTACCACCACAACGGCAACTGCAACAGCAAAATTCATGTTTAACCAGAAACTGCTCAGTGAACAAAACTTTTTGCCGTCACCGGTTGCTGTTGCAGTAGATGGGGATATACACCAGCGCTAAATGTTTACGTACTCTTTTATTATGTGGATGCAATAATCGTTTAAACCTCATGTTACACAATCCTTGTAAAACGTAACGCATAATCGTATACATTATACATTTCCTGTGTACATTATGTACAGAGAGCCCTAGCAAAAGCAAAATGGAACAAAGTCAGTAGGGAAATTGATATTATTTCAATATAGTCATTTGATAGTCTATTGGTTATAATTTTGTAGAGTACATATCGATATTATTACTACTCTAGTTGGGTTTTCATTATATTTTATGTACAACCGATACATGATATCGTTTTTTGTTTGAAATATTATACGCTAGTTTCATATTATGTAAAAGCCTTTCACTTCACTAGAACTAGAATGAAATATTATTGGGGATGGAACGGGAACGAGCTTTTCATTTTGATCTGTTTTTATTAGTTAAAAAAACAAGCTTTTTTGGAACATGGTATGATGTGGTGAAAGTAGATATATTATTCTATCTCATGGAATTTTTGGTATTGTATTCTTGTCAAACTTTTTTTTTGTCTTTTTTCCATGCATTTAACTTCCTCCCGACCCAACCGACATTCTATTCTATGTTACATGTTATCGTTATCATTTGATTGTAAATAATAGTAACAAGTGTGTATGTGTCGAGTTGAGTTCAAGCTTAGTTAGCTACTTGGTCGAGGAGGAAAAGAGTTTCTAGCCGTTTATTTAGAACACCAAATGCAAACATATTGATCAAAAGAAAATCCCTTTGAAAAAGAAATATTTGAGTGACCTTCCTTTTCTCCCTGTTGTTCCGTCTTTTCAATTTCATTGTAAATAAACAATAGTTGTACATGTTTTAACGGTTATTTTTTTCAAAGGAAATACACTGACATTTTATCATAAAAACAAGACAAAAACATTATGAACGTATGTGTGTGGGTTGAAACGGCAGGGAAAAACGGAAAGCCAACTTTGAGAAACCCACACATTGAATTTGATTATATGCCATCTCATCTCTATTTCACTTATAAAATATGGTGCCAAATTATATTTCCTTTTGCTTCGCTTTTTTTGAAGTAAATTATCATAATGAATATAATATAATATGCCTTGGAAAATTGGAGCCACGAGAAATCTTCAGGAAGCGGCGTACGTATCAATTTATACGAGCATTCTATTCTATTCGAAATGATTAATTATATGAAAGCAACCGGACCGTAGAAAGTATGAGGGAAAGTTGCCAGATAATCTGGCGAGGAATAATATGGGATCAAATTAAAAATTCATTCCTTATTCTTGGTGTATACTTGAATGTGTCGCAGATTCACTTTTCATAATGAAGTCCGAGAATCTGAGATTCTAGTTTTGGTGTGGATTTCCTTTCAGCATTAAACCATCCTACACAGAAATAGTGTTTACGCTTACGTGAAGCAGTTTTGCAAGAATATAAAAAAAGGTAGACACAATAAACAAATCAAATTTCATAAGGGATCAAGATACAATCCGTATTAAATGTTCCTAAGCTCCTGCGTTCTTCTTCTTGTAACCCAAAAATAATAAACGTAAATTATTCAACGAGGAAACTACGACTTATTCTCGGATCATCTTTCACCGCTTTGAGTTTGTAGAGTTGGAAAGTAAGAAGAGTATGGTACAAAAAGGAGTCCGAACATGATACAAGTAACTGCGCAAAATACAGAATTACAACAGATGAGTATCTTTATCATATTAAAGTAAATCAGATGCGGAGAGTAGTACTTATGCATACATTCCCAAAATCATAGCATGAAAGAAAGCTCTCATGTGGATGATTCCTCAACACATCCACAAATAAAAGAACCAACTACCAACAACTCCATGATTTGATGTAAGAAGTGAGTAAGCACTGCCTTAAGGATTACTTAATCTAATTGTAACTCGCTTGTTTCCCCACATCAGACAATTTTTTTTCGTAATTCAGTCTCTCTCTCTCTCTAATCTGAACACCAAAAGCAACTTTCTTTCTGTGATGGAATAAAATAATGAAAGTGTGCCAGATTCCCATTTATAGAAAGGAAAGAAGAAGTACGAGAGAGCGAGATTGTGTGGAACAAATTCATTCATTTCTTTTAATTACCCCCTTTCTATATCCAACTGTACTTTTACTAGATGCACATATGTCTGTCTAGCTAGGTATTAGGTATTACTAGCAAACTCCTAAAATAAAAGCCACAAAACTATGTCTGGACCTTGACTGCCGTTGTAGTCATTCTCCGCAGTAATATTAGAAAGTCACAAGACCATCGTAAGAAAGCAATTCGTTAATTTATTTAGAGAAAGCGTATGAAAATATATAATTCATTTCTTTCATACACCCACGAAGCCTTTTTATAAATTTGCTAAGTCGACGGAAATGAGATATACGCTAAATATAATTATATACATGTTGTATTCCTAATATAGAATGCATGCAAAAATAGACATTGCGAATTCAAGAGTTTCATATTTTTTCTTTGTTGATGATACTTTTTGCAAACCTGATATTTATATTTCATTTCTTGAGAAAAAAAGACAAACATGAAAAAGTATTGCATTACTTCAAAGAAAAGAAACGGAAATAACCGGGAAACAAGTAGAATTGGTGAATAGGACAAATAATACTCGAGCATGTCTAGTGAATATATTATTGATTTCATGAAATGTTTCCTGCTCTTATTGTAATGTGCTCATTACTCCTTTTAATACAAATACAAACTCACGTTTTGTCAAGACTAAGACACAAATAGACAAATATAGACAATGACAACCAAGAGCGAGAGTACTGAAGTGTGTGAGAAGGAATTGATTATTTTTTTATGCTTTCTCCAATTTCTAAGAAAATACTATGAAGCTCCAAGAAAGATATAGGTCAGTGGTCATACTCACCATTGAGAATATCCTCAGTGTCGTGGGTCTCAACCATGGTATGATGAGCAAAATGACCAGCACTCGAGTCAGCCGAGGACTGCTTCACGTGATCATTTCCAATTTCATTTGCTTGTGTAAAGTAATGATGATTAGTTTCGTCAGGAGCAGCAGCACTATTAGTAGTATCAACACTTGAGGACGGCTTCTCTGCTGAGGAAGATGATGATGATGATCCTAAATTTAAATCAGATGAAGACGAAGAGGAAGATGGGGAGGTCAGGTCATTACTGCAAGTAAGGGCATGCTTCAAAATGCGTAAGGCAGGGGGAAATATCAACGAGTCCGGTGGGTCATCCAGAATTTTCAATGCACTGTAACTCACCACCTTTTCCAATTACTTTTCCCCAATTTTTTTTCTCCAGAAAAATTGCACAGCAATAATGTCAAAGGAAACTAACATAAATTAACCCTCAGTATTTAAGTACTTAATATATAGTCGGGTTTGGTTGCATACTTAACTCCATGATTGAAAGCTCTCCAAAAATAAGTTCACATTTTCATTTATTTCACAAATCAACATTGGAAAACGGAATTCTATACACACACATTTCAACAACAACTACGCAGCTATTATTTGTGTCTACCAACATACAGGATAAATATTTTTAAAATGGCAGGGAAATAATTTGCAAAATTTTTTTTACTTGTTGACGAACTTTCTACATTTATATCAAGTATTTATCGACATAATTATTTAAGCACATATATTTCCCAATTCACTTTCCAAGGTTCTTGCAGGGTCCACAAAAGGTTTCGAAATTCCAATAAATTGGAAGCAAGCACTTGCTAAAAATACACTTGCAACCGTTCCAATAAAGCTAACCATAGTTGATAAACAAACAAAAAATGTCAAGTCAGTTTTGTATCATAATATCGTATCGTATGAAATTCCTAAAAAAATGTACTGGCTAAGAAGAATAATAATACTTTCTCCAGAGAAGCAGAACTACCATGTTGAGGATGATTTCTATATAAGAGCCAAAAGAGAACTGGGAGAAGTACACGAGTTTAGGAACAACGATTCTCCATCCAGCACCACCACCATCATCATATCACTTGCAAAAAAGTGGAGAGAAAGGAAGGAACAATAATATATGAAGCAGTGTGCTACTAGTAGCATACCCTACCACCTCTCTATACATTATCCTTTTTTCTAACGTAGCGCTGCGCTGCTAGTTGTTGATAGTAGTATCAATATGGAATGTTTGGTTGTCTCCGTTTAGTTTTAGTCAGCGTTGAGTTTTTTTGTATGTATACTTATTATCATGTCTAGATACTATAACAGTTTAGGTAAGTAGGTACACAGGAAAGTATGGTAAAAGCTGTTGAAGATAGTGCTTTTTCCTCCCTATCTTAAATCCACAGTAAAAGCAAAAAAGTCGATGGGTCTTGTATATGTAGGTAGGTACATGCACACATAAACTGGTAGAAGTTGTAGTTGTATGTGTTCCATCAGTTTGGCAAAAAGTCTGACTTCCTGTGGTTGCCAGTTCTAGTTTTTATGACCACGCAGACGATCCATACAACAATATATCTGGTATATGAGAGAGAGAAAGCTAGCAGAATTTGGAAATGGCTTTAATATGGGAAGAAAAAAGGGAACCAAAACCAAGGCTCATGGTATGGCATGGCATGCAAGCATCTACTGGGAAAAAACGATCCACGAGGAATCATGGGGAAAGTAAGAAAATGAAAGCAACCATACATATGTATATATACACGGTGGTTTTACTAGCAAGAATATATTATGTAGGTAACTTACTGGTGGAGTCCCAGATATACACATACATAAGTATAATTCCATTCCAATCCAAATCCAACTTCTTGCATGCATGCCAGCCGTAATATTATAAAATGTGTAGGGTACGTAGGTGGTGGTGTTGGTTGGTGGTAGTCTATATGAAAGTATTGCGTTAGCTCCACAAGCGAGTACGGAGCGACGCTATATAACCCAAAGGAACCAAGCCAGAACCAAGTGGAGCCGACGTTTCACCTAAAAAATGTAGGAACGAGGGAGTATCATCAGAGTGAGTCTAAAATGCACACGGGTGTTATCGACCATATCGAGCAATGCTCAACGGCAAGAACGGAGCAGCTACAGCTACAAAGAACGATGCGATGGAGAAAAGGAAAAGAAGAGAAGAGCAGTTGTTTAGAAAGAACCTACTATGTATATACCGATAGACGAATTTTACAAAGTTACGAGCGGACAAAGTGAAGGTTACGTGAAACCATGGAGTGGCAGTGGAACTCGGAAGCATCATCTCACTGTATATTATAATCTGCAAGCAAATGTAAGAGTAAGTTGGAGAATGGAGAACAATATTACTAGCTACCAGGATATATGCTAGGATTGCAGACTGCTTTCTCCGTTTCTTTTATTTAAAACATGAGCCTGGTTCTGGTTTCGTTATGCATGATGTGATGAAGAAAGAAATTCGCGAAAAGCGAGAGAAAATGAAATGCAAAGTTGGATGAGTATGCTTTTTCCATGAGAGTTTCAAACGTGGAACTGCTCCGTGTTCCAAAGAACAAAAATATATTCTTTGACTCTCATATATTCTCATGGCGTTCTTTTACTCCCGAATTTTAATAAGCTTGCAAGTGATTGCGTTTTTGATTGAGAAAGAATTTGCTGTGTAAAAATAAGATTTTCGCAAACCTCAAAACTTTCATCTTAGTAAATTCTTTTGAAATTGAGTTTCTGAGAAGAAATGTGTTATCGTCGTAGTTGAAACTGGTACGTAGTACACATTCATTCATAGAAAACGTGGAAAAACAAGCGTACCAAAGGAACACAGCTCTGAGTTCTTGATAAGACCAAGAACAAGAGCAGTTTCCTCATTTGAGTCCAAGAACGTACGTAGAGAATCGCGTTTGGGGACACTGAATTCGATACTTACACGTGTGCAACGGTTTACTCTCTGCGTTGTAGGTTGTAATATTACGGTCATGTTCACTCTTCTTTGCTCTCAGCTCAGCTCAGCATCAGACTCCCTGAGCACACACAAAAAAAAGTCTGCCAAAAGGGTTGGTTGATGTGATGGAACTTGTAGCGAAATTTTCACTTTCTTGTTGTTTCAGGTTTTTTACACTGTCTAGCAGAGTTTCACCAACTTCATATTATACATATATGCCAGGCCAGCCACCGCCAGCAGATATGTTTTTCGTCGTAACCTGCATATACACTCAACATGCTTAAAGTCAAGTAGATTGTAGTTATATACAGTTTTTGTGTAAATGTGAAAATCGCTAGTGGGCCTACCTCCACTTTTCTATACACTTGTGCTTTTTCAGACTCAACCCATCTAATACATTTCTTATTGCCTATATACTACCAGTACATGGAATGTTGTATACCTTTTTTTTTTGGAGAACTCCATTCCATTCCATTATTCCAACTGGAGTTTAGAAATCATTCGTGGAATTTCGGTTGGTTTTAAATGTATAACAAAATAGAGACAGTAAAATACAAATATATACCTCCCGTTTCCTTTTCCTCAACCCAGGGTTCAGCAGACTGAGAGAGGGTTGCACGGAAATTATATATAATTTAAGACCGGAATGTTACAAAACTGTACAATTCCATACAAAACCTTGAAGCATAAACCATAAAATTCCGAGGCGTTCTTCCCCAATAAATAATAGAAGGTAGGTAGGTACATGTTTTATGTCATGTCTAAGATATGAGTGATGTCTCACTTGAATAATGCACCCTGTGATTATCCAAACCTGAGATGCTTTTCCAATTGCTTTTAAATTGCCAGAATCATCATCACCACCACCATCTTAATATTTTACACCTCTGCTCTGTCCCATATAATTTCATTTCAATCATTCAAGTATATAACATTTGGTTTATGCAAAAGGCACTCTGAGAGAAAAGCATTGTCAATCATGTTTATTTTATAACATCCCATCACAAGCAAAGGTAAAGCCATATCTACAATAAAGGACAGGATTTTTATTCTTTCCCATCTTCATGGTCATGGCAAAAGTATTAGCGTCTAAGAAGGATGGCTGCTTAAGTACCTAACCTGAGGCTAACAAAGACCTTAACCGGATGAGATGGAAAGAAGTATTTAAGCAATGTCAACTTATCGTCAGTTTCATCTTGTTAATCTAACATATTATGCATATACCTATAGATATATCCTATATATGCAGTGGAATTATTATTACACGTTGAATACACGGCATTGATAAAATAATGGGAGCTCCACTCCAGCAGCAGCAGCAGGTAGTTATAATAATACGCTTACATAAGTATTATATGTAAGACCAGTCCAGTATATCCTTTTAGGTAGCTAAACTGCCTGCTTCTTGCTACACACCATCCAGCGGTAAACTCATAATTTTCCCTTGTTCTGTTTCACATTCGATTTCTTTTTTCTTTCCACACAGAGCCGCCCGAAAATAGCCGACTGAATTAGCTCGCTCTTTCACGGTACTACATATGTATGGGGCACATAAAGGCAACATTTTTACAACGTGTCGAAGTCTATACAATACAGATACACACACAGCTGCTGTGCTTTCTTTCACTATAACTATATCAAATGTGCTAAACCTTTATATTAGCTCTTTCTAAATGCATTTGTCTTTATTACATATATCAGTTTGCAAAGGAAACTGAGGATTACACTACACCACTACAAGACTGTGAGAGTAAGCACACAGCTGGAAAAGTTAGAGCTGGAATAAAACCGGAATACCTAAACCATAATATATACATTTATACGTATTACGAATAGAAATGAATCTTTTGCTATTGGTTTTTATGGCATAGCATATATCTACCTTTTCACAATACCTTGTTTTGGGGGAATATTGCAGTAGTTTCATATTTAGGGAAATAGTGTGACAATAGAAATAACAGGGAGGTTAGCCTATAACATAACATAACATAACATAACAGAGGAGTGTTGGACAGAGTGAAAATTGGACAAATGCAAAAAGTGTTAAATATACAGGTACTGTTATACTATACACACAGGATGAATGTATCAAGGTATTTCCAAATAAAAAAGGTGATGTAACGGTGAGCATGAAGAAAAAAATGGAAGAAAAAGAAATGCTAGCAAGTTATATATTCCATGACTGCAGTTACTTTCTTTTCTCTTTCACTCTATATGACAGATGTTGATACACACATCACACATCTTCTTTGAAATGTTGAGTGTTACGCTTAATGTACTACGCTCGCTGACTAACTGAATGCAGAGTAAAAGGAGAGTGATCTTGAATCTCTTTTGATGCGGAGATAAGAAAATTGAGAATGTAACACCATTTCACTATACATCCGAGAAGCCATCCAGTCCAGTGTAGCGTATGTAGTCCATGGACATAATCATTATCATGTACTTACTTGGGTGTAGGTGTGTTATGTTTACATTGGGTAAGAGAAACTAAAGCAAAGGCCAAAAATCTTCTTTCATATCATATCATATCATATCATATCATATCATATCATATCAGGCAACTGAGTAAATTACTTAAGGCTGTACCCTCACAATGCCAGTACATGCTATACAGACACAAAATAATGCGCATAATACCCCTTTCCATCATCATCTTACGGAGTTACAAATGCAGCTGCAAATGCTTTCCATTTCTTTCTTTGCTTCTTTCACCAGATATCTCATTTTGCTTCTCTTTTCTCTAGAGAATGGAGGGGTTAAGGTGGGTAAGCTTTGGAGAAGATTTTATATAATGTTGAATGTACTAAGACTTTGCCAATAAAAGCTGATATCTGCTGCTGTTTCACCATCCAACGTCAAAGATACCAGCAGACACCAGATCAGGGCAACAACCAGTGGAGTTACTACTTAACAATAAAAAAGCCAGATCCAAAATTCCAAAGAAGCTTCTAGAAGGATAAGTGAGGAGGAGAGAGTCACATGAAAAAGGAAATATTATGGATGTGCATATAAAAAGTGACGGCTGATGCGATGCGACTCAAAAGTCACAGATTTAAAGAGAAAGGATAGAAGGATATGTAGGTGTGTGTTCTTATCATCGCTGGTGAATATTCGACTACCATTTTATTTCGCCTCTCCACTTTGGTGAAAGAAAATGCGCTTTTTGCCATCTAAAAAAGGGAGAGATAATATAGGAGGTATTTTTAGTGAACAAATAAAGGGTGTAACATCACCCAATAGAGTTTATCTTGAAAGGATGAAAAAGATAGTGAAAATCTTGTATCATACGCTTTAGCGACCAATTTCCACTTACTTGTACATACATTCTCTCATTCTACTCCGATCTCAAAAAAACAACTTCCTTTTACCATGCTGTTAACAATCTCAACTGGATGTACTCAGCTAGAGATTTGCATACAACTCTCAAATTTTTCACTCTCTCTCACTCTAGTTTCCATCTAGAAGAAGACGAAGAAGAGCATGTCTCCTGGAAGTGATTTTGATGTTGGTAGTTGGTACCATCACAAAAAAGAGAGTTCAAAATTACAAAAGCTGCTAGAAAGTATATATATATACGTGTGAATAAACTATCATGCGCAATCTTTCAACGTTCTTGTTTACTATAATATGCCATGCTGAGAGAATGCATTTTTATTATGATCAAAATCTGGAGTAGCCACTTCAACATGAACCGAACGCGATTCTCTCGCTCTCTTTTTCTCCATGAAACGGAATAAAACATCGAAGTGCTGGTGAGAGACACACAAGAGTAGTAGATTTTCTGCGGGTGGGCGACTCAAGTATGGGTTCAAGCCGTTATTTACACGTACTCAAGCGGATTTTAGAAATGTGGAGAATTGATGTACAAAACAAATAGAATAAATCCCAATTTTAGCCAATTCAGTCCCTTTTATTTTAATGTTGGGAACTGGATTAATAATGGCGATCCATGTCGTCTCACTTTACCCCCATTATTAAGTCCAGCAGTTTTACATCAATCTTGTCGAATCAGACGAAACGAAATGGATCACTAACTAAGATAGACGTGAGCCTTGAGCTAAGTAAGGCTTCCTCCGCCAAATATTTTGGAGGTCTTGTGCTCAAAGCTCAAAGAAAGTCTTTTGAGATGTGATGTGATGTGAATCGTTACATAAGAGCACTTTTATCATATAAATATTATAATCCGTACGTGTGTATTTTGTATCCAAGAATTTTTCTTTACGTCAATGATAATAGGTTGGCGAGCGACTATTCCAAGACTATCTAATAAGACTTGATAATGGTATGGAATTATGAGGACAATCCAATTTTCCCATTTTTTCGCTCTTTAGTGTCCTGGTTAGATTCATGTAAAATTTAGATTTTCTGAATGAACATTATCTACAAAAAGGCTTCTTCTAAATGTTGACAGTTTTCCGAATCATTATACATTTTATGCTGAGCTGCTGTTGAAGGCTTTAGCATTGGTATTGGTATTGGTGTGTGAGTTTTTTTTCCTCTTGTCTTCTTAAAACGTAAGAGAAGAGAGTAAAAGATGAACGCTTACAAAATATAATCCTATTAGTACATAAGCGACACAAAAATGGCTCCAGCATGTCTCTTTAGTGTCAATTTGATAAACAGACGGCTTTCTGATATTATTGACAAAGGGGTAGATGTAGATAGACAGACAGCTCTTTTCAGTAAAAAAAGTCCTATCTGTTGTGTAAGCAAGTAAGTAGTAAGTGTGCATTCGAAAGTTGATTTTCGATACAACTTCAAGAGCTCCACGTTTGCATAACCAAACCAAGCTGAATTTGCTGCTGCTGCTTCCTCCATTAAGTATAAAAGTAAAATAAAAGTAACGTATCCCAAATAACATGCAAAACCAGAAAAAAAGACGAATACGGGTTGAACATACGGTAAAAAGCAAAAGACATTCGATCCACTCGTTGATCATGTCTGCGAGGATTGAAGTGGATAACTTATACCAAGGTCTTCTTTCCTCTTGTAAAAAGTAGTAGATCCACCAAACAAACCAGCAGTTTTAGGAGTAAAAAGCCTCTAAAACATTGAACGCCGAAGCGAACCATTTTGCTTTCATTTTCCTCAAGCCATGGTTGATGTTGATATGATCCCCTAGTGGATTGAAAAAAACTGAGCATGTTAAAGAGAAAAAATGATCCATATGCACACATATTTATTTTGAATAAATTGAAATGGTTTGGCAAAATTGATTCGTAGCTCGATCATCCATCTCGTTTGTGTTTGGATACGTAGTTTTGTTATTGCGCTTAAAAACGGCTTTCCAACTGATTAATGCAGAATGAATGAAGCAATATTTAACTTGTATCCGGTATCTCTAAGTTGTTGTGATTGCGTTCCATGATTATAGAAATTTCACAATGTTTGGGGTTTGTAAGTTTCTCAGTTCTCTCATTTCTTCACGTTTTCCCCCATCCAAATGAATAAATACTCGAGTCTAGTCTCGAGTTTTGAGGAAAAGCATTCAATACACGATTTGCGAATCCAATGGAGAGAAGATCCATTGAAAGATATCGTTTTACTAGCTAAATACTTGGTTTTGCAACTCTATTTTTTAATTTCGCAAGGGAATGATGGGTTTCTGTTAAAAAACCTGAAGGCTTAAATTTCCCCGAGTTGAGGTTAGATTTGCACGTTTGTAGTTGTGTGTAGCTCGTTAAACATTAGGCAATATGTTCGTTAGCTCCACGTGAGTATACAAATTGGAGAAAAAAATAGTATTTCTGTGTGAAAATGGAAACCAACACATTACAAATTACATTATAGCTTGTGCACACTTAAGATTAGAGATGGGTACATATTTTCTTGTGATTGTACCAAAGCGCAGGGCACAGACTGGTATCAAAAAAAGTATTAACGACTTACTAAATAGTAACTGTTTATCGCAATCTTTCTTCATGAGGCTGTGTGATATGACATGACGATGAGGTACATATCATATCGTTAGAACATCGTCTGCAAAAAATATAATTGTGTGCATATTATGAAGATGTTCTGTTCTTGAACATGTATAAACAACACGCATACTGTTTTCACGATTTATGAGCCAAGTGTTTCCTTATTAGAGAATTTTTACGTAACATAAAAATAAAAGTCGTTAACTATCACTAGAAAAACGCGGAAGACAAAGGGAAAGAATGATGATACGCGAAAAGTGATAAAATAAAAAAAGTTCTTGACTATGACTAAGACTATCTATGACTATGACAAAACTAAATGTAAATACTACATGCACATAATATTCATATATTACACATTAAAAGCACATGTGTACGTATTTTTAGTAAATATTTTATTCCCTTGTACTTATGATAATTTTAATTATGTAAATTCCTATTTCAATATATTGCCTAAAAATTGCTGCAGGTTGTATTTCTATATTCGATGTGAAAAAATGATATGAAGGTGAATAAATAAATATATATATATATCTTTTTCGCAAATGTTGAATGTAATTAACACCCAAGCCCATATCATGTAAATAAATTTTTACACTTGCATGCAAGTGTCACTTGAACTTATGTCTTCATGTAAAAGGTTATTATTGTTGGGTGTAAAACATCCTACTTGTCATGCGTGTATGTTGTTGTTAGATGATGTCATTGAATTGCATGCGTGTTTTTATCTGGATGGCAACAAATATATTAAATGAATATTATGACTATGACGTTACTTTGTTTATCAACATCTTTTGGATTACAAGAAACAATGTATTTCGCTAATAAAGAAAATGCAATTATGGAATTTACAAGACAAACGCAAACAATATAATAATCAAGTCTTTCATACCATCATTATCCACACCAACCACGACCACGCAGCTATTACTATTACTATATTAACTGTGATCTTTCATCAGGGCAGTAATAGCAATACTTGAGTCATAACAAATAACAGACTATACCAACCAATTACAGAGATAAAAGTATAATAAATTAATCAATTGCAAAAAATTGCAATTTTCATCCCACACACTCCGCTCAAATAAATACGTTCTACTTTAAACCATTATAATCATCTGGGTGTAATTGAATCAAGATGAGATGTACTCTACCGATATTGTGTTCTATTGAGTTGTATATTTGGATTTGGATATTGGATCACTGTAGTAAAAGCCTGAACTATTATTTACATTTACATTTTTATTGGGCCCTGCAGTGTAGTGCAGCACAGCTGCAGAATTAGTGCCTTAAACGGTCATAAAGATTTAAATCTAAGAGCACACGAGTCAATTAAATACGCACTAACAGTTTTTTGCTTCATGGTGGCTAAACATAAGAAGCAGATTATGTAGGAAGCATCCGCATCTCATGTGAATACAAAAAAAGAGTGTGAGTTGAGTTGAGTACATAGTCATATCACATATAACATCATCATTCCTATCAAAAGACGCTGAGTGAGCATAAGAAAAAACAATAACTTTAACTCGGAAGAGGTTCTTGCTCAGTCGTACTCAAATACAATTTTTTTCTCCTTCTGTTTGAGGAACTTAAATCATCAAGTACCATAAATAGGATATGCCTTCAACTAAACTCTAAACAAAACGAGTTTAAACTCATTGTAATCATTTCCTGATAATATACGATGATAACTGTCTACGACATGGAATCTCCTTTTGTAGTATTAACAAGATACAAAAGCTGCTTGGCATCTAAACTTTCAGGTAGGTATTTTTTGGCAAAGACTTGGTTGTAACTATAAACATTTACATGCCATGCTAACCCTCTAGCACACATCTCATTTGAAGCATGCCTATTTAATTTTAATCAGAAGATTATTATTACTATTTTTATCAATCATCAATGCTAATTAGGGAAGGATGGTTAATAGGAAATCTCTCTGGCGAGAAGAACTTCCGATTCAATGGGAGAATTTTAAGCCGCAGTTACTGCAGTTGCACTGCTTAACGGTACGGTAAAGCAAATATGGGTTGCGTATCGCATGTACATATCGAGTCGAGTCGAATGCAGGATAAAAAACATGAACATAAACCTATTACGTGAAGATTAAAACAGTGTTGGTTTTAATCCAGTTAGTTTAAGGAAGTAGAATATATGCAGGGAATAGCGGAAATGGTATAATGATCGGAGATGTAAAAATTCACAGCTGAATTCTATCATTTACAAACGTCATAATTTGCATGATGGGGTTAAACAGTTTATGATTCTCTTCCGATTGGAAAGAACAATTGAGTCGAATTTACATCAATGAACTGATAGACTACTATCAACTTTTGCGTGGTTGTACGTGATATCATTTGCGACTTCAGATAGATTTGACCCAACCAAGTTTTATTGATGTTAGATATACAATGTTCCGTGGAGATGTGTGTTTGCAATTTTGCATTGGATTGGGCCTTCCTATTTTTTGTTTGAATTCTAAATTCTAAACTTGTCTGAATAAAGGACCTGACTTGACTACTAAACAAAGTCATCATTTTAATTTTAATGTGTGTAGGCAGTGGGTATCTGAAGCATAAGATGTAAGAGGGAAATGGAATGAAAAAGAGAGAGAGATGTGTTTACCAAATAAGTACTTGGTCTCTCCGAGTTAGATAACACACGATAATAAAATGTTTGAATCTGCAATTATAATAGACTTTTTTAGGGATACCGACAAGTTACCTGTCTCTTCTTTGCTATGATTCCCGGATAGTTATATACTCATGCCATGCCACAGTTTTAACATTTAAATATTTTAAAATGAACAATGGCTGCTTTTGTAGTTTACGAACGAGAAGAGAATGCGCATACATAAATAATGCATTTCCGCATTAGTATGGAGATCACCAGAGTGGTACGACAAATAACTTGAAATTTTATGGAGCAGTAGAGAAGAAGAGAACAAGATGAGACATGCTGCACGAAAACAAATTGTTTTGACAAAATACTGTCGCTTGTTGTAACAAGTACCCAGAGCCAGCGTCATTATATTCTTGTGCTAAAATGTCATTTCATTTCACCAATAAGATGGAGGGCTGTGCTACATCTTTCATTTTCTTGTGTACGGTGTATGTACGAACGATTTTATATTATCGTCACATGAAAGAAAAAAACTTTTTGAATTTGTACGGTTCACACTCAACATTCCAAGCCGTAGTAAAAACCTGAACAATCCATTTACTCGGAGGAGATCACAAAGCATACCTGGCCAGTTTTTTGTTAATACAATGTTAATGCTTTAACTAAATACTATAAGTGCATGGTTTGAGTACCATCAGTTGTAAGAAATCATCATCATCAACCAAACTATTCAAGCAGACTGCTTATATGGATAGTTATAACTTCACATTTTTAAAGCATGTGCATGTGAATTGCTGCATGTACTTTCAACTGGTATTTGAGATGAGCAGGATGGCTTTTAAAAACAGAAGGTAAGATCTACAACCTGTAATAATAAGTACATGTATTATTCGCATTATCATCATCATCACTCTTGATATTTGATACTGAAGCAAGGCAAGGTAGTCTAGTCAGCAGCAGCATTCACATATAGAGTAAGGATAAGGATACTTTTTTTGTAATCTTTGGGAGAAGCCGTCACTATGTACATTATTATATACTACCTGCTGCATATCTGCTAAACTGCTGTTGTTGTTCAAGTGTTTTTAGTTGAATACAGATCTACTAAAAAGCAAGTACATGCAGAGGCAGAGGTAGGGCGAGAGCGAAGAAGTTGAATATATATATTATGATATACAGGTAATATTCCTCTCATAATCTTTCGTTTTTTTCAGATATGAATTTTCTTCGCATGTGTATGCAAAATGAGCAGGTTTTCTTGACTTACAATTACAACACAATGAAATGTGCGTGCTTTGGTTTGGTTTGATCTGATCCTGATGTGGTCTGGTATGGTGTCTCTAAACTCCTCAAGCATGTTTGAAAACTTCAAATCAGAATAATATAATACAGCTTAGCAAAACGCGATGTTCTGGTGAACAAGTGAAGCCAACAGCTAACATAAGGAACGTTGCTGTTACTGTTGCCATTTACCAGTTTGTGTTGACGATCGCTCTAAAACATTTTTGGTATGAGAGATGAGGAGATCCCATCACATCATATCACGCGAAGGGATAATAGTTAGTATAGTTTGTTACTCTACAAGATAGATCCAAAGGGAGTACGTACAACTTGTTGGCTACACATTGCATTGCATTTCATTGTCTGACTTGGACTTCATTGTTGCTGATGCTCGCTGATATTGGACTCTGGTTTGGCTTGGTGTGGTTTGGTCTGGTCTGGTCATTGCATCTTGCTTTCGTTTCACTTGCCGTGCTAATACTAAAGGAAAATTGACCGGTAGAAGAAGGAGAGAAAAAAGTTGCTTCAAGAGTTTATACATTTTGAGGATCCACTGCTGAAACTACATCGCATTGCATCGCCCATTCTCTTTTAAAACACATTATATATCCTTTGGCGGAGAGGAGTTTGCATGAATAAGTAATTACATCATTCATTCAGTGCTCATCCGCATGTTGTTGAAAGCTCATTCAACTTATCAGTGAGAGGAGAGAAGAGATCAAAAAGAGAAAAACGGAAATGATTGCTTAGAAGATCCTTTTCATAACTATAGTTGTTCGTCTATGTATTCGATTATTACATGACTGTGCAATAATAACAAGTTAGTTTGTATCGAGAAAAAAGTATCGAGTGACTTTTAAAAAAATTACTGTGTTATCATATTATCAACTCTAATCATCTTCATATATATCTGTGTTTTGATTTTAAAAAATTTCTTTTTATTGTATTACAAGTTTGTATTTGCATTTGCAATTGTATTAATTATTATTTGCAAGAAGAGATGAGATTCACATAACAAAAAAGATTGGAGATTGGTTATTGTGGTCGTGCTCTTTTGAAAGTTGATGATTGATTTTTTCCTCATGTATTGATATTGACGTATGTATTTTTTTGTATATGGATTGCATAGTCAGCAGCGTTTTATTGCGTATGTCTTACAAACTGTTATTATTTGTGTAGTCTAGCATTACTCCTATTAAAACAAACTGCACCCATTACAAAGCCTATATCTGCATTTTTGTGGTGGATGACATTGAACTTCGGATGAGCATGTAAGAAAAAGATCCTTTGCATCTCATCTCTCTCGCTCTGCACTTTGTCTTGGTTAGTTGTTGTTGTGGCTTGTTCACTGTGGACGTGTGTGTGTGACGCTGTTGTGCAGTAAAGTTCTTTAGTACAAAGGTACGCTGCCCTGTGCGTTGGAGAAAAGAGAAGACGCTCAAGGGCAAGACGATTATATTATATGTGATGTGATATGATATGAGATTCTTTGTAACTTAACGTTTATAACCTCATAAATTCAGTGCGTACAAAACGCTACAACTTATATTGTCTTGTACCATGAGAGAGAACTGTTCTCTTCTGTTCTGTTCTGAAGCTTCATGTCAAGCTGGAGAAGTGAATTTTCATGATTTTTGCTAATCATCCTGTTGTAATTTTGGATCCTTGAAAAGCAAGGTAAATTGACTTATGAATATGAATAATATTACTATTTAGCTTGACGTCTTGTCTTGTCCTGCAGTCATTAGTCATTAAAGCTGTAGTTGGTTTATATAATCTGCTGCTCCTGCTCAGAATATCTTTGAGGAAAAAGTTCAGGACATAAAATAATGCTTAACTTGATGATTACATCTTGAAATGATGACTACCGATTGTAGATGATTCTATCGAGGTCAATTAAACGACTGCTATTAAAATCAGTTTCCAAAAAATGGACATGGTGCGGCGTGGTTGTGGTTAGTCGTTAGTCTTGTTCACAATTAATACATAACTTTTGTTCGAATGGAACATGGGTTGACGTGACCAGATTGCTAATAAAGAAATGACCTCCTAAATATCCTCAAGGATTGAGTAGTAACTACTCTTGCTGTGCATACTTATAATATTATTATTATTTATAAGGGGTCAACTACATTTCATTCTTTTATATTAATTTGCCGACTTTTTTTCTTCCATTGTGTGCATTCATTCCTGAAATAAATATATCTGTTTATAATATACTCTACAAGTCTACATCTAAAATTAAGCACATGGATTATGGATTATGGATTGACTTTGTAATAGTAATAACATACAACATGACAAGTTTATGTGTATTGCTACAAGCATTTATGAGTCTTTGTAGCTTGTCTTGTTGTTTTTGGTGACGTACACAGAGTTATACACTTTGTGTTTGTATATAATATGCAATCAACATGTATGTATCTCTGCATTTAAACGGTAACCTCAATCCAATCTTTTTCATTCCAAAAAGTAAAGGTCATAGCTCACTTGTCGTATAAAATGTATACTGTGGGCTATTTTATAGGACGTCATTGTTACATTTTCTTGGTGGTCAGCGACCATGACAGTGCCTAGATGGACGGGACAAGAGAGCCTACTGTTTATCTTATTAAGTAACATGATTAAGAAAGAAATTTTTGTCTTTACATACGACAGAATAAGGTACTTTTTTTTATCAAACATGTTAAATGGCTTCACTCCACTCCACTCTCTTTGCATATTTAATTGGCTTTTTGTGAGCATTTTTTACAACTTTGCACATAAAAAAAGATTTTTGTGATGTTGACGTGCTTGACAGAATTCCTGAAATTAAGCCATTACCTCCACATCACACCACACCACACACACCATTCCACATCACCTGGTTGTACGAAATTTAAGAAGAAAATTTAAGGTTTGGCTTGGTTTTTCTCTTTCGCGAAAGAAAATTCAGAAAGACATATATTTTTCATATAAAATCTTTTATCCCATTAATCTCATTTGACCACCACATTGTGGTTGCAATGTCATGTATCATGTGTTGTATCACAATCACAATCCCTGCAGAACAGAAGAGTGCATGTCTCGTTTACATTTCAGGTGATAAAAAAGAAAGAGCTCAAACCATGACTAGCAAAAACCTTACCAAAATAAACCATACACTTATTTGCGGAAATGCAAGCTTAAAGTTTGTGTTTTTTTTCTTCAGTTTGCAAACGAGCTCGTAAACTGCTTTGAATTTTTACGGCTTTCATCCACACTAGTGACGAAGACAACGTCAACTAACAAGCTAAGCTGCTAAACAACAGCTAAAGTTGCATGTTAGTGTATTACCGTATTTAACATAAAACACACATGCTATAATATATGCCTATGCCATCCCTCTAAGATAGACTTGTCATTAAAAACGGAGAGGATGACAGTTGCATGGCAAGTTTTGTGACACTGACAGACTGATGCCTATATGTTGTCAGCAAAAATAACTGCTGATATCATTCTATGCTAATAAGTTAACAACATCTTAGGATGAGGTAGAAGAGCAATAATCTTTTTTTTATCGGAATTTAAAATCTAGACGCATCTCAATATTTAGAAAGTTACATTCTAACTAGAAAACTATTTTAGAAGATGCTACGTGATCGTGATCTCTTCAAATTCAGGTGTCCATTCGATTTTCTCAACATGAAAACCATAATAATCACATTGACGAGCTCAATTTAAGTACCTCTGCCACGAACCTATTTTACGATTAGGTATTCAGTGTTAATGGATTTAGGTATGCTGCGTAATCATAATCCTAATAAAAATGGCCAATTACAATTACACTTCACTTTCTTTTTCGAATCAATTGAATACTACTAGATTTTTACCCCCCTTGACGTAATATATGGAGTAAAGTGTTTACATAAATACAATCCTAATTTTGGCCGTATATTCATATATATTTATAGTTATTGTTTTTCACAAGCCAAAGTTGATGAACATGATGGTCATTAAGATTACGAGTAGCCAAAGCCAAGTCAAGAAAACATGAAAAAATTGATAGACAAGGAGCACGACGGCTTGCATATAGAAGAGTAGATAATATTGCACTCACTCGAATCAAATCAAAACGAGTGATGTTGAAGTGATGTGATGTGATGTTATGTGATTTTATCATGATCATTCATTGTGACTATAAAAATAGCGTAACAAGGATTATCTATGCGTAGGCAATCTCTTTTTTGTGATTGCACTAATTTTAATTCATTTAGTCCTCCTGCCAAAACATTAATAAATTACATATAAGGGCACCGTTCTTGATGGACGAGAGATGTACCACGTACCAACTACCAACCACTTGGCTTTGGCTTGTGCAAGATTGCAAAGTAGTTTTTTTTCTTTTGCAAACAATGCAAGATCAGAGATTGCCTTGTTGTTTACGCATGTTTAAGTGACCATCGTCCATGCAATTTTAGGATCTGCAACTAACTCCAAAAATACAAAATGCATACACGATGAAATGAAGTGAAGCGAAGATTCCACAATCCGTATTCGTTCACTTCGTGATTTGTTGTTACATATAAAGCTACTTAATGACTGGGGGGAATCACATCACATCACATTAATTTTCTTTAACACATTTATTAACTTACTGTGTTAAGGTGTTAAGGCCATAAGAAATTTGTTTCAGTTTTAAATATCATCTTTCCAAAAATATCTTGAGGATCATGATCACATTTGCACCAAAAACAGTTATGTAGATGATGATAAAAATACATGAGTTCTAGTTCTAATACCTAAAATTGCAATTGTAGCGACTTTGTTGGAGTTGGAGCAGTGAGTGCATTTTATAGTGTGGTGCATTGCACCATGAGATTTGGAAAGCAAGGCAAGTCAAGTGAGTAGCAGGTACCCTGCCACAAGAATCTTGTTATTTTACGTGTTAGTCACGTAGTTGCATGCTCACTCCTTTTTAATGCACTATAATGGAAATTATGTCAAAAATGTAAACATGGTTCACACTTGAAGAACTCACCATTTAATGCCATCATCATATGGTATCATTATTATTTTGCTCTTTATATGAATATTGAAAATATATTCATTTTATTCGATTGTGCATCTCAGTCAGTGAGTATAATATTAACTGCGAAATTTTCTTATAGGTACATGAATTTATGCAGCATAACATGAAATCAAATCACATTCACATCGTTCTTGAAAGAGAAAAGACCACAGAAATTCAAGATCCAACATCAAAATGAAGTTGTAAGCTATTTGTAAGAAAAGGATTTTGAACAGAAAGTCGCCATTCGAACGTGCTGAATCCGGTATGTTGGGAGATTACATGTGAGAAAATTTAGGTCACCTTGTGGCAAACTAGGGAGAAAAATAAAATTTAGTCGGTAGGAATTAAAATGTTATTGGTAAATGTATAATACGTACGTATAATACTGTACAGACATGTGTACTTATGCACGTACAATGTACAATGTATGTATGTGTGCAAAAAAAATATTCATGGTCAACTATCAAAGTTCAATTGGCAAAAGAATTTGGCTTTTCAAACTCAAACCTCATTTTTTTTACGATTTCGCTCAAATATCTTTTGGTACATTGGTGCTTATATATGTCTATCCTCGGTTTTCACGGTACTCCTTTGTATCTGTCACGGTAGGATGAGCATAAAATACGATAAGCTGTTTACCTTTAATTTAATCGTGAGGCAAAAAAGGGAACCGACAAAAGTACTCCTCACTTTCAGTTTCCTTTGAAAAAAAAGAATGAAATAATCTCATTTTGACTTCAAAAGGAGCGATAACTATGCAAAAGTATAAATAAATAAACTTTTTGGCTATTATGCATTGTAGTAGTATAATATAATTGTTGTAGTATTTTTTTCCTGACAAACAATAATTTGTTCTTTTTAATTAGTACTTCCTAATGTGTGTTATTTCGTTATTTGTATTTGTACTACTCTCGATTTCCGTTGAGATTAGACTCATTACCGAACACTATCTTTTGGAGGTGATGAATGATGAATGAAAGCAAAGTTTGCCCATGTGTTTTAATCTTTCATCTAGATAAAACATTAGTAATTTCACCAAGTTTATGGCTACAAAAAAATAGTATGTAATTACTTATCAACTTTATCTTTTCAATGCATATTATTTGCTTTGGCTGCATAATGCACATTATTCATCTGCCTTCCCCACTCCACTCCACTCCACTCCATCCAAGCAAATAATCTTTTGTGATCTATAATCTGCACTTGTTATGCGATACACGCAATATAAGTCTCAAAATATAGAACACTTTATCATATCACATGACCGCTGCTCTAGACAAAGCCAAAGTAGCATTGTAATTAATACCATACCTCCAAACAACACCCACCCACCACATTTCCGTAAAGTGATACGAACTTGCGAAGTAGAATAAGAAATGAACTATTGCATGAGTGTTTGTTCCACCCAACACAGCGCAATAAGAAGATGATTCAGAAAAGTACATAGTAAGTGCCTTGCTTTTGGCAACATGATTGGAAACTGTCTAGCACCTTAAGGGCTGACGGGCTTATCTCTCCAATTTCTAATTAACTTGTTGTTCTCTTTGCTAATATATATGCGCTGCACGTGATATGATAATCATAAACATTCCCATATTTTTTTATCATTTGCAAAAACTTATACCATATATCTTTTTCAAGATATGAATGTTGCAATTTGAGAAGTTTAATGATTATACCTTTGCATCTAAGACTACATATCATTTAAAGTTACGTACTAAGACGTTGATGATGATGTGATGATGTGATGTGATTTGATTTGATGTGATGGCTATGACAATCCAACACTTTCCTAAAAAAAATAACTTACAGTTAGTCAACCATACCTAGGAGTTTAAGCATCATATTTCATCTTAAGCCCTTGCCTTACCTTGCTACACGCTAACTAAAACCATGTTGTGTTATATGATGTGATTATAATTAATGGAAAATAATAAGTTGTAACTTGAAGCCTGCAACAAATAATGAGCTCACGGTTGAATCACCAACTAAAAAAGTTGAGAGTAATGCATCAAAATCAAGCAAATACGATTTACGGATACAATATGACATAGCAAAAGGCAGAAATTTTCTTGAAATTAATAAACTAACTTGTACAGCTAGTCACATATCATATTTATTGTAATGCAAAATGCAATGCAATGTAGCGAAACACGTAATCATTAATGAGCTTCTGTACCTCTCTCCCTCTTCTACGACCACCAGCTACTAGAGACTACTTGACTTAAGTAATTTATCTTACAGTTTAGTTTGTTATTTAATATGATTCGTAAAAATTCACTTTGTACGTTTTTATTACATGGCTTTAATGACAATAATGAGTGTAACCTTTTATATTTTTCAATTGTGATCATTTTTGGGATAATGTACCAAAACTAAGGATATTTACTGCTAAGAACTGTAGAGATATAGACTGTGTGACTTGACTTGACTATATAGTATCGTACATCATGTGGAAAACTTGTCGTTGTGATGAATGATACCTTACCTGATCTGATGTAATGCATTATCTAACATGGAGTGTGCTAATGGAACTTTAAATGCTTTGGATATGAACTGAAGGAATAAAATGTTCTCCTCAATCTCCTCCACTTTATGTACTTTCCGTTATTATTAATGAAGGTCTCATTTTGATTTTACTTGATTATTATATGAACTTTGCTTGCTTTGTACAAAAGTGAGGCTTTGGTTGCACAGCACGACGGGCAAATCATCATGGGCGTCTCTATTTTATCCATCGTGGTTCTAAATTGTCATTTTAGGTACTTGTTGCGGTACTGCCATGCTATTAGCTCAGCTCTCACAATCAGGTTCGTGTGTGCAATTTCACGTGTGTGTGTGTCCACAAATCATTCGTTGAATATTGCAGTTGCAACGTTACTTAACCATCAGGTCACTGTTTCCGTAATTAGTTCGATTATGAAGTTAATAGCTATATAGGTATACAATATATATGGTTCCCCCAATATACTTTTATTATATGATCTTATAGATTTATGTTGTTGCATGGTATTACGAATCTTATAGCTGGTAGGCACGAAATTTTATGATTTCTTCATGAAATAATAGCATTACAACTCTTTTTAGAGCCTTGGATCACGTCGGTGAGTTGGTTTATGGTCATTTTTAAGGGTTCGGCTCCGCTCCGGCCACAATAAAAGTTTAACAGTTTTACTCGTCCTCCTCCCCTTCTTCTCATCATCATCATCATCATCTCTCACTCACTCAAAAAAGCCAAAGTAAAAAAATATATATGTTCCGTATTTGGTCAAGGCTGAATCGTTCAACTGTGGAATTTGTGATTCTAATTTCTTGAGGGTATGAAACGAAAATGGTATTGTACATTATTGGGAAGATAAAGATATACAAACTGCAACAACAACCGTTGAATGCATAATGTATGAGCTATTTGACTTGGCTTCACAGATACCTATCTCCATTTACTACGAACAATATGTTATATCATCATCGTCGTCATCAACATAATTTTTATATTCAATATTGAATTGATTGTAAGAACTTTTCTATCAGGTTCTTCTTATAGGGATATTTTTGAACACGAAACAATACCTACACAGTTGAGTTGAATGTGCATATTCGTGTTTTTCAAAAACTCAAAACGGGACACAACCAGTTCCCTTCCCATGAGTTAGACTGACATGACATGTGAGATATTTTTTGTGAAGATGAAGAAGAGATATATAAATACAGTTATTTTGTTACAGTTCATAGAATATAGAAAAATATGAATGAATGTCAATAAAGAACCGAGCGACCGAATACAAAAATGCAGTAAAACCTTCTCATTTCACCTCGCCGAATATAATCACAATCATAATGCGCGAGCAAGCTTTTAGGACATTTTATTTCAAACACAAAAAAAAATTGAAGTTTGCCTAGTGGTATAAAAAAAGGTCCGTTGAACGCCTAAGGTTTCGAAGTAATTGTCCTTTGGCACAAATTTTGTGACGTAAGTGCACATTTCCTTACACGCACGGAGTCGAATGTTAAGGTAAACTACAGCTATTCATCCAAAATGATTGCTTTAATTTTTCTTCCATAAACTTGAACCCGGTATACGTTTGCGTTACGTGATACAGTAACATTAACAAAAGCAGCAGCTTACAGTTAAAATACATGTATGTATTTTTCAAAGGATTTGTGTTGAAATCGTGCTATTAAATTTTTCTATTTTTGTACCAAACCAAACTCATATGCTCACATCACGCCAGATTACAAATTATGAGTGAGTCAACTGTCATATTTCCCTTCTGAGCTATTTAGTTGACGCCACAAATCGACACTTTTATAAGCTTTATATTATTGGGCAAGGCGGTACACGTGAGCTTTACAATATGTATTACAATGTATTATTTCTTGAAATCATTTTCTACAGTTGGTTGCTAAAGTCGAAATATATTTTTATGTAGTTATTCCGTGTCACTGTGTCTTGTCTTGGCTCGTAAAGAAAGAAATTATTAAAAGAAATACTTCCACTACATTCCTAACGGCTTCAGTATTTTTGAGCCAAAAGACAAAGTTAAGTTTACTTAGATAAAAAGCTCACATATACCAAAAAAAACGGAATCAGGTAGCGGTAGTAGCAATGTATTTGTGTCTACAAAAAAACAGCATGATGTTTTTGGGATGTTGGAAGTGGCACTCTCTTGTTTATTTTTCAAGCTCATTGTGAAGCAAAGCATAAAAAGTATAGAAAAAATCCCCCAAAAAAACATATATGAATCACTGTGTCATGTCGTCATACAAAAATCTGTTGTACGTGACAAACTGTCGAATTTTAAGATTTTTGTAAAAATGGACGTTATTCAGTTCACTGCGGCTATAGGAAAAAGTCATCAACATCATGCAAACATTGCATTTATTATGTGTGCATGTAGTAGAAAACAAACTGATTCTTTTGTACACATTTTTACCATGCAAACTTTCTTATGCCTCAGTGCTCTAAGCGGACTATGGAAAAAGTGACGAGAGAATGACATCTCAATGATATCTCAACTTGTTTCCTTACGACAGTTTGCATTTGTAGTTGAGAACGAAATTTTTGGCCAGGCCAGTCAGTGGACGATCGTTTTCGCAAGGAAGCCAAATCATTTCCTAGCCAAAGGTCTCTTTTTGTCGCATACAATCACAATCAGTATCAACATCAACCATAGCCCTTCATAGCAATTTAGCAGCTAACTACGAATATATATGCATTTATTCTGTAAAACGTACATGAATCCGCTGCATTGTATTTGATTAGGAAGTACCTAAATCAAATCAGCCCAGGACACTTTCGGAATACCTAATGAATGGTGGTGTAGCACCACCACCAAATGAATTCTCTCTGTTTTGATCCAAATCTGTCATTGTGACACAAGTTTTGTATTATCTTAAGCACAAGCTTTATTATCATCAGGGATTAGATAGGCAGAGACATAAGAACAAACGACCTCTAAATTACTTATCCATTGCAAAACAGGTGAATGGATATGCATACATATCTTTTTGGTATGGCTGAGGAAGGCTGCGTGACTATTATAGCTTGATGTCGATACATTCGATACATTCTTTTTTTTTATCTTGGTAGACATGTTATGTCGCACAGGAAGACCATATTTATACTTGACTTGCTGCTACCACTTAAACAAAGTAAAGTTTCTAAGTACCTATATGTATTTACTTATCTCAAGCAAGATACATATAACAATAATTAACCTAACGTAAAACTGTGTGAAAATTTCAATTGATGGATTAAATCAAGGAATGTCTTGTGTACCTTGGTTGGTGTGCAAACGCGACCACAAAGTGTAAACTTTAATGACGCGCACACGTGTAATCACTTGTCATAGACATAAAAGGCAACGTCTGTGTGGCTCCTTAACTTTAATTCCACGTGTTATGGTTTTCCGTCTAACGCTAGTCTACAAGTGTACTATATAAGTTATATAGTACACTTGTAGACTAGCGTAAACCTAGACTGATATAACATCAGCTTTAAATTAAACGTAAACAATGCAAAAGGTTTATATACTGATGTTGAGTTGACTTGACACGAGGAAGAAATTATCATTGATTAGGGTTTTGTTTCTGAAAATATGGGGATGCTGAAAGTATTTCCGCTTTCGCTAAGTATCCTGTGGTTTCCGACATTTATTGAGTTTAAGTATTATATTATTGATGCATCTGTCTGTAGATTGGATGGGATGGACACAGCTATTAGTTTCATAAGACTATCAAAAATTTTGAATCAATTTTGGCTACCAAAAAAACAATCTAAAATGTATATATACCTACTGTTGAAAGGTAAGCTGACAAGATAAGAAATTGATAAGAGATGATCAGATCTAGGCAAAGGGTATATAATATTATGCTAGAACAAGCGTATAAGCATAAGCTAAGGATAAAGGAAGCTCAACAGAGTTCAATATGCTAGCGATGAATAATGTATTGATGATGATAATAACGAGGTTCGAGTTTCTAGTTTTCCTTAACAAGCATCATCGCAGCAAGTAGGAACGACGTCGCAAATTTCAAACGATTATACGAACGAACGCACGAAATCTGTAATTTTATTGATAGCTTTTGGCTTTTGACTATACAACTCTAACTGAAGCTGTGCTGAATTGTACGTTAAAGATGATAAGTTACAAGCTGTAGATGATAACACAGGTTAAATTATAGTACAGTCAGCGTAGAGGCTGCTGCTGTTGCACATTATAATTTACAATATTCTCTGAAATTACGTTTCATCCACAACAAGAAGTTGATGTATAAATCTTCAGTTCTTATTCTTACACAGTAGTCCTCTTTAACCCTGTCAGTAAGAATTTTTTTCTCAATCTGATGCTGACGATGCAGTCCGAGTCATCTCCAATTTCAACACGAATGTATGTATTCTTCACTTCTCACAGATTTCATTGTGCACTATTCTCATTTTTTTTGTAACTTTGGCCGATAAAGATCTTGAATATCAAATTGAACATGTTTTGCTATATTTTTAAGGAAAAAAACTAGAAGGTGGATAGGCAAAAATTCACCATTCACCTAAATACGAAAAAAACTGTGATGCTGATGATGATGATCATCATCATGCATCATCTTTAAAATGAGCCCATTTTTGGCAAACATTTTTTGCTCCCTTCCATTTAATTTGGGTCCTTTTCGGCATGTAATCATCCTCAAAATTAATCTTTCTATCCTTATATTCCTCATACCTTAGTAAATGTATTCCAAATTCCTTCACCAGTTTTTGCGTGCTATCAAATATTAAAAATGAAAACTCTTGTCACATTTTTACTTTGGAAATGGGTTGGACACATAAATAATCTTGTGAATAAAATATGATATATGTGTCGTGTGCATGCAAACCAAAACCAAACAGAGTAAAAAATATATTGGCAGTTTTCATTTGCTCATCTGAGACTCACCTGTTTACCCTTTTATAAAAATTCGAGGAGGCTACATACTTACTTATTATTATGCATCGAAAAGGTTTGGAATGTAAATTGCATCAAGAGATCATATTTTATTTAACATTTTAGCTAGCATGCATGACAAACATATAGTTAATGAGACAAACTTGTATGCAACTACTGCACTCAACAACAAGATTTTTGCTAAATATTTTAAAAGCTTCATTTTCTTGGAGAGAGGGAGAGAGAGAGAGAGCAAGATTCACATCATATTTGCTCATCATCATGTGGGATGCGAGTGACAAGAATTGTAAACGGTTCAAAGAGCGACATTGCATTCCACTGGGATATTTTTTTGCTGCTAGTTGTGAACAAGAAACTGTAAGAGAAACACAAACGGTTACCGTCTTTGTGTGACAAGACATGTTAATTCTATTGGCATCTAGACAAGATCTACCAATTCCATATATACAACTGTCAAAAAAGTGCAGCAAGAACCAACTATAGAGTCCTTTTATGAAATGATGTGTTTTACTCTGTCAATAAGCATGAAAAATTAACAGAAGTGAAAACCTGAAAACTCTTTCCTTCTTCTATTTACACTCTGCATCAGACCATAAAAGTAGCAGCAATAATGCAAAATGCAGGTTGTGCAAATAAATGTCAAAATGGAGGAAAATATATAACTATCCCATTTACAATTAGATTTACAATCTAGCAATAAAATTGATATTTTATTTCTTTTTGTTTCCAATTTCTAGGCCCACACAACATTACTAGTGAAACGTGACGAGCAAACCCAAACCCATCCAATCCACACTTTTCAACCATGACGCAGATACTACTGCGATGAGCTGCATCAAAGAGTGCTAAAAAGGCTCCCAAAAAAACAATTACTCCTCCACCATTTGACTGTATAAGAAGCCTCAAAGAGTATCTCGTGTCATCATAGATTGAGAGGCACAAAAGAAAACCGTCCAAGATGGAAGGGCAACTGCTGTGGGTGTTAGTCCTTCAGCTTCTGGTCATCGTCTTTGTGGCAGTGAGCATTTTATTTTTTATGCTGAAAAAACTCGTGGGAAAGTCCCGTGTGCCAACCGGATCCAAAACGATTTTGGTTACAGCAGCAGATACACAAATAGGTTCACAAATCGCCACCCACCTGGCTTCAATAGGATTTCGAGTGTTTGCTGGCGTCTCCGATGTCAATAGCAAAGGCTCTGCAAGGCTAAAGGCATTTGGTTCCCCTTGGCTTCATGTGCTTCCCCTTGATGTCACTAACAACGAGAGTCTTGCCTTTGCCATCAAATCCGTGAGGGATCATTTTCATGCTGGAGAAAAAGGTAATATAATGCACAAAGTTGATAATAATATAATCTTGACATAACATGCAGAAATGATGATGATGATGACGACCGACGACATAACAGAGCTTACATTTAATTTAATTCTCAAAAGTTCATCTTTCTCCATTCCGACCTTTTCATTGGGAAGTGGGCTTTGGTCTCAAGTGTTTTGCTTTGAGATTCTGATCATTAATTATTATCTGCATGAAAGGATGAAGAATGAATAATATACTGAAACCAAATATATTCATATATCTCATCTCATCTCCGTTTTCAGAGAAAGAGTATTATAGCATTCACAGTCTTGTTATCTTGTGAAATGGATCCCTTTACGTATAATGAACATCACAGTAAATATACAACGTCGAGCGTTCTTTGACCTTCCAACGTACGTGCTGGGAAATCTCTCTTTCCATTTCCATTTCCTGTGCCTAAAAACTGTTGTAATCGATTAGAAGAATTGTTTTTGTTTATTTTCTCGTATCCATCATCGGGATCACGACTTCAAAAACAGCGATCAATATCATATCACAGTAGTACACAGTAAATTGAAACGAGGAGAAGGAATTCAATGCAAACAAGTACAATAAGCTATGGGCTTATGCATAATATCTTGTTATCCTGTTCACACCTTTCTCCAGCATCTGAGCATAAGTTTTTTGTCCCTACTGTTTAAGCAGCAGCATGTAATAATCCAGTCCAACTAGTCCTGCCTCAGTAGATTTATTTGATTTGATGTGGTTTCCGAAAACATTTGTTACACAAATACATACGTTGAACTGACGATGAGTAAACAAGTAACAAGTAATAACGTTGAGCGTGTCTAAGCTAGTCCATTTCATGTTTTTATTGCTTCCACTTTACTTTACAACCTGAACATTGTAAACATTCATCAGCATACTGGTTTTTATCTAGTATTTTGCATTCATTAGTAATAATTTTTGTTTGTTAATTTTGCTAAAAATACAATGATAATCAGATAAGAATCTTTCTTTCATTATTATGTTTATTAGCTAGATTTTACTGTGGGCAGGCAGGCATGCATATTTAATAAATAATTTTTATGGCATAATCCCCTTTTCCTAAAAATTCTGAGGTTTTCAATTACGTTAAAATTTAAAATGCAGTCATTAATAACTACTTGAAGGAACCTGTTTTAAGCTGTACTTGTTCTAATGAACAAATACAGAAAATACATAAGTATGTCATACTCCCAAATTTAATGATAAATATTTACACTTTTTGTTCCCCACTCCGAACAAAAGGGAGACTAATGGGCACATCTAATGTACATATGAGATGTGTGATGCATGTATAGTTTTTCTATTCACAGCTTTGATTATTGCTCATCCTCTTACATAGCACGTATATCTGCATCAAATGAGTTTTTGAAAGGTATTTTTGGCGTATTCAAAATCTAATAAAAAATGCCACTGTATACTTACTGTCCTAAAAGTAGCACGCGATGAGAAGTGATGATGTGCAGATACTTAAGTTCAAACGTATCCATCCTACTACTAACCCTATACGTATTATTGATCGTCACTCGTCAGAGAGCCACAACCGATTATGATTTTGCGACTCTTTGCAATCAGCCTGCTGTAAAAATTACACATATGCCCGTATATTTTGAGGCTTTATAATAAGATGAAATGCGATTCGTTCAAAGATGGGATGAAGTGGATTGAGGAAGGCAAGAAAATAGCAATCAAAAGCATGACATTATTACAATACAAATATTTTTTGCTATTGAATTGAATTGACTGTGTGTGGCACTGCAAAAACTGCAACGCAAAATAATAATGATGATGTGAATGAATGTGTTTCTTCTTTGCTACTACTACGTACTCCTCTTGGTAATTCATTTTTTCATCGCAAGTGGGTAGATCATCCCTACCGGCTCATCGTCAGTGGCAAATGATATCCGTTTTTATTTTAGCATCTTTGTACGATACGCTCCTTTTGTGTGTCACAAAAGCTTCAATCTGGTTCACTATTCCTTTTGTAATTTCTTTTTAAATTGCCGTTTTAATCGCGTATGTGTCCCACATTTACACAAACTATTACTCTCCTTCTTTAGATCAGAGATAGAAGATATGGACTGGGCTTTTAAGGGAATCCGTCTAGTCGTAAAAAGGGTCGTTACCTGAGAATCATGATTCCATTCACAGTGGGAATTCTGGAAATGATGAGAAAAATCTAAAGTAATGATGAGATTGAGATGAGTTTTTGTCAAAAAAAGAGGAGCATCACATTCATATTCATTTACTCACGTGGAGTTGTTCGCAAGTGTGTTATGTATGTTATAACGCGTCGCACATATGCATAATAATAAAGCAGTGCAGTAGACTGGCGATGAGATAAAGTACATTTGTCTCATGCCTATTATCAAACTGCGACGAATGTTTTGCAGTCGAGTTGAGCTTCTGTATTGAGAAAGAGACAGAACTAAATTGTGTTTATGTTCAAACCCTGTTTTTGTTGAGGTGGAGTGGATGGGATTGGATTGCGTTTTCCCTGCCCTTTATCAAAAAGAAAAGGACAAGTGAAATTGGATGTACATTAATCTGGACAAAGGGAGAGGAGAGGTTTTGATGAAATCTATGAAAGTGAGATGATTTCCTCATTACAGCATCATTTGTCAGATTTTCCTCATTCCATTCCCTGTTTATTATTGCAGCCCACGCCCACACAACTTGGCTTAAGCACATGGTGTTTATTACGTAGCTGATCTGAGTCAGCGTAGTTATAACTTTACTAAGTTTGTCTGTCTGTCCGTCTGTCTGTCCGTCTGTCTGTCCGTCTGTCCGCACTCTTCTGTCAACATACGTTGACAGATTCCAACCAAATTTGGCACATAGGTAGTACACCTCAAGAGCTTGCCTGGTATTGCTTTTCAGCCAAATCGGTTGAACCGTTTGAAAGTTATGGCGCGAAAATTCAAACATTCGTCGATTTGGCTGAAACCCAGTATTTACAGGTTGTTTGATGTGCTGAATCGATTTCTTATGGTATTAATGCTCTATGGATAGTATTTCATGCGGTTTTGAATGTTGTTGAGCGCGAAAATTCAAAAATAGTCCCATTCATCACCCAGTATTCCTATTCATCGCCCAGAAATCCTATTCATCACCCAGAATTCCTATTCATCGCCCAGAATTCCCATTCATCACCCAGAATTCCTATTCATCGCCTAGAATTCATATTCATCACTCAGTTCAGCTACGTATCTAGGTCTGCTTACCAGCAGTTTATTTTGTAATATGTTGACAATCTTCTTTGTTCATTCATATAAAGTTGCATGGATTTCAGTTTAGATATAGCTAAATATATGTATGACTTTCCCATGCATATGTATATATCCTGCATTAGCAAATTGAACTGGAAGAGATTAAAGGCAATTTTGTGAAAATTAATTTAATTGGTTCATGGTTAGCCATCATGAAATGAAGGACACTATCAAAATGCTATTACAATTATTATGTTCCTGCGAGATGGGAAACTGAACGGCACTGCAAAGGCTTTTACAAAGACGAACATTATCCAAGTATCTTTAGCATCACATCGCATCGCATGCAATATGTAATGTACAGAAAATGCAAAGTCAGAAGAAGGGAAGTTGGAAGATATAAGATAATATGATATGACAGGTTGAGAGTGTGCATATGAAACGCCTACACTTCCATAATTCACTCACCTGTTAGGATGAGTTTGCTTCGGAAGTTTATCATTACGTCAATTCAAGTCAAAGTCACAATTGCGAGCAATGTGCTTAACCTTCAATCATAGGCAGATATTGTTGGATTATTTTAGTTAAGTGCTGGCAGCTGTATTTGTGTGTACAAATACAAACGCATGATTATGATTAGGACAGCGTTATATTATGTTATGATACGAACCACATAGCTTAGAGTGCAATATCCCATCCCATTTGCTAAGAGCAAAAGTGCTATAAGGTCATTTCGAACTTTAAAGTGTCATGCCATTGAATGGAAAGCCAACGTGGGGGAAATAATCATGCAAGTTTAATGATCAGAACGAGAGTAATTTTCAAAAGCACAACATCACATAACATTCACACCTTCTTTGAGAGTCGTTAAAAAAGTTGGTATATGTAGTTGTAGTTGTATAGATATAAACTTGAGTTTATAAGAAGCGTGAGAATGGTAGGAGGAAGGGTTCTTTTGAGGTATGTAATTCAGTGGATTATTAAACGTAATCAGCTTAATAGGGATGGCTTTTTACCTCATTCATATCCTGGCCTGACACTCACTCAAGCCACTGCTGCTTCTATTACTTATGTGTGTGTATTCACGACATAATATTGAGATTGAGAGCAAAAGCAATTCTCACAGGATATTTAGCAGGATCCCTGAGAATGCAATTTGCTTGAACAATATGTGATAACAGGAGAGAAGCATTGTGTGCAGTGCTAATAGCTGAAGCTGTGACCTTGCAGCACTTTATAAATTATGTAAGACGACATCCGTCATGGAAAATGTGAAGTGCAAAATACATGAATTGCAAAGCAAATCTGTATCTCCACACTTTAAAGATATAACGATTATATCACCTCACTCTCCGCCTGGCCTAACCCATTGTTTGGAGAAATCAATAATTTCCAAGATAAGCTTACAGAGTCCCAATATCACCCAGTTTTAATGAGTTTTCTTTGTTTTTGCAATGCAATGCAATGATAATACACAAATACCAATTGAAGCATAGTCGTAGAGTAGAGTAACTTGGTAAATATCTGTAAAAAAAAAAGTAAGCAACATTTTTTGCCTTCGACTTTTCAATCAAATGAACCGTCTCCGTCAAAATCTGATCGAGCAACCACCTCAGCTTGTGAATATTTTGATTATTGAAAATGAGTCTGCAAATTTGGATTGCAAATCTGCTACTTTGTATAATGCATGCGGTGCATTGATTTACTTGCTCGTAGAAAAGGTGGCTCGCTGGCTGCCACTGCATTTATCTATCTCAACGTGTGAAAACGATGTTGCAAGTACTGCAAGCAATAATAGATTTAATGAGGTCAAACAAGTAGTAGTTATTTACCAGATATAGAAGGAACAATGACGGTAGCCCTTATGAAATTAACAAGGTGGTAAATGTAGGAGGTAAATAAGAGAAATTTGAATAAATGTTTATGTGAATACGATTAGAAAATCGTCATCATCATCAGCCAACATCACATCACTTCACATTGCCTCAACTCAACTGATTCCTTTAAGGATGGAGTATGAAGTCGTACCTTGCCTCCAAAGGATAAAAATTGATAATCTGTGCATAAAATGTCCCCAAGCAAGCGGCCACCAACCAAGTTGGTCGCTTGCTAATTATCATTCGATTATATATATGTCGATTCTCTATCGAAATGTCAGACAAAAAAAAACATGTGCATAAGCGCATTTGCCAACAGTGAAAAGGCAAGAGTAGATAATACAATCAAAAATGGCAAGCAGCTTTTTGGTGAGATTGGTTAGGCAATAACTGAGCAAGAGAAACTCACCATCGTTTCTATCCAAGACACAAAGTGGTGTAAATCCTTTTTATTACAAAGTGTGCATGAATTATTTCATGTTGTCAATAAACATTTTCTTTCAAAGTATTCAAATGAGTTAGAGTTAGTAGTACAGAGTAAGAGCAAGCTGTAAACACAAGTATAAATGTTTTGATTACAATTACAAAGAGACGACAACAACCGCTGCCAACCGTCAACATTAAAATATGAATGTTTTATAAACATATATGATGCATTATAAGCAAGCACATCATGCCCCATTCTAAGAATGTGTAAAAGTTGATCAATTACTTAATTGGCAAAAAAGTGGATGCATATACGCATACAATACACCACACCACACATTTTTGATGAAAGTCGATCCGTCACTGAATCCTATTCAGTGTCTCAGCTAGCGATGGATGACTAACGATTTTGGATCTTTCTTCCCTTTCAATTTCAATATTGACACAAATTATGAAAAAAAATAATGCTGCATTCAGATTTTGCATTGCAAAAACCCAGCAGCGTTCAGAAACAACTCACTTTTTATATCATTCAACCACAACAACCAAAACGAAATGTGTCAATGCCCCCTTAGAATATGTATGGTTGTGTGTGGTTCCCTATTTCTTTACTCGTCAATGACAAACACACGATGTAAGATACATTGCTATTTTAATTCTCTTGAGCTACCGTCATGTCGCGCACACCGATAGACAAAATACAAAGCACAAAGGATATTGTTAGCATTGCATGGGATGCACTATAGCTATGCAAAGAATGGCCAGAGCTGATTAAAAAATACTTTTCATTTTTTCCTATTCCATATCATACTGTGTGTACCATCAACATCGTATTCCTCATACCATCCAAATAATCTCCTGTCTGTGTAAAACACATAATGAGAGGTGAATGGAACCTACATGCTATTTTTGAGTCAACCAACCTGCAGGTGAAAAAAAAATCTTCCCGTGGAGGTGAAAGAAAGAGCGGACACTGAGAAAGACTAACAATTGCAATTGAAAAAGATAAAAGAAAATTTTGGCATGCAAAAGACAAGACAAGAATGTCGGAACACCGACACATCCTCAACAAAGCAAAAAAAAAGCAATGTATAATATAATGAGCGTGAAGGCTAGAAAAATAATAGTGTTATGTGTACAATGAAAAACAATTCAACACGGCAGCTTTTATATAGAGAAAATGTAATTTAAAATTAAATTGTAGAGTGCGATCAACCCATCATTTAAATGACAAGTGACACGACAATATAAGACAACATAAAAGAATTATAGGAAAAGGGGAACGTCCATTCAAGTTACTGCGTTGACTCTCTTCTTGTTTTGGAATACTTTTCCTTAATCGAAAGATGAGTTGGCGAAAAGTTAGTTCATCTAGAACATCCTTTTGAACGATTAGCTACAGAAATGTCAAAACTGACATAAAAGTTATAATATGTACTTTGCATACAAGCGTAAACAGATTGAACGGGGTTGGTTGAGAAAGATTGAAAGTGAACTAGATTTTTGTATAAAATGAAATGGTTTTTGATATGCATAAAGGAAGCACTTCAAATCAAATGCATCGTTTGAATGAAGGAAAATGAATTTTAGTTGGTAGTTAATTTAATGATTAATATCTGATGATGATGACGATAGATGACCAATATGCTCATGTGTATGTGTCTTTTCAATTTTTTTAGGACTGTGGGCTGTGGTGCATTTAGCAGGAACGGGAGTGAAGACAAGTTACCAAAAAGGAGGGGATGACGAACATCAATTAAGGACGGCTCTTGAGGTCACCGTTGTTGGCATGCTAAGACTTGTTCGAGCTTCTTTGCCCCACCTGTCTGCAGCCAAAGGTGAGATTTGATAAAGCAAGTAGGGAAGTATTAAGCACAATATAACTCTGGTTTTTTAAAAAAAAAAAAAAAAAAAAAAGTAACAAGTTAGTGGCGAAGCGGTTTATGAACAGTTTTTTTTACTTTTCAAATTCATATTGCACAAATAGCTGTGTAACTGCATTAACTGCACAAAATTGGAATAAGAAATAGTAGTTTTATTTGAATGATTATTTCTTGTCCATTTTAAGCAGCCACCACACCACTTCTACCATCATCAACAACAAAGTTGGGCTTGGTAGACTTAAATAGCAAATAGTAAAGTAGTATTTATCAGCACATAAATTTATTAATTCAGAATGAGAGTAGTAGAATACAAGTCAACAGTAAAGAAACTTAATTTTGTAAAAAGCATGTTCTGTGCAATAACATTGTTTGTGGTGGTGGTGATTTCTCTACTGTACTGCTAGGCATGACTTTATAAGCAATATATTTGGCAAGGCAAGGGTAGATTTATAATATGCGAATCGCCTACCACCATACCACTGCACTCCGTTTCTCCTTAGTAGAATGTCATGCCAAAAAAGAATTTTAAGTCCGGTTTGAATCCTCACAAAATAGTGGCTAATGATAATTGCTTCTGCCAATATAATTGGGGGATCGCCACCGTTATCCTTGCAAATACATAGTTACTCTGTACAATACAACATAAATGAGCGATGCGATACAGCCATGCCATTGTATCACGAATTCAGGTTCAGCATTTAATGACCACCTTCAAAGACTCGATGTAAAAACTACTCTCGTCACGTACGTACATATTCAAAAGCTCAACCTACATAAATTCAGGAGGCAGAAGGAAGAAAGCAAGTTGATACCTGATGCCGTAGGCGTGTTGCTTTACAAAATCCAATAAATAACGTTTATTGTCAATGTGCGAGTTTGCAAAAGATTTGAAGAATCCTATTCAAGCAGAATCTTCTGGTAGTCGGATGGCTTTGCAATTACACACCCGATTGCTGGTTATAATCGCTGTCCTTTGATGGAAAGTCATGTTATTTCTGAAATTCTGAGTAGTAATAATAATAAAATAATATGCAACTTGAGCATTTCTATTTTTGTCAGAGGAGAAATCAGTGTGACGCAGAAACTTCAAGGACAGTTAATTCATAATTTTTCAGGGAAATATAAGTAAGGTTAGGTTTTGAATGGCTAGCAGGGAAGATCGAGTGTGAATTTTTAATGGAAAAAAGAACTTGCGTAGGTGTTGTATGAAAAATGATATGCAAGCTAAGAAATTGAACTTCGTATGTATGAACGCACAATGGGAATTAAATTCTGGGAATCTCGCATTCAAATAAAAAATCGACTTGACTATGTCTACCTACACCAAAGCTTTCTATATATGTACACGTTGTAGTTTGCAAAGTAAAAGGTTTATATTTCACGCACAAAATGTTGAATGAAAGTACAAGTATGGGGATGTAAGTAGAGAATCCGGATAACTTTTTCTTCTGACTTAAAAAGAGAAAATCAAAAAATGTTGCTGGATCATAGAAAGCAATTACTCTATACAAGAAAAGCAAATAATGTGAGTGATAAAAATAGCTTATATTTCTCAAGGTTCATGTAACTAACAACTTGCTTAAATAAGAAGAGTCGGCTTTGTGAAGTTTTGCAACGTGTGGATTTTTAGAAAATCAATGGACGAGCGAAATTCTTTCTTACAATTTGATAAAATATATGTATACATCTTTGATGTTAAATGGAACGTGTACTAATGATTTTTTCTCCTTGTATTCCTATGATATTTTATTTGCATTATCATCGAAAATATTATCCAGGCCGTTTTATAATATTGGGCGCGGACGATGGAATGTCCCTTGGACTTCGTGTTTGGGGAAGCGGCGCTATTGGAATCACCCATGGAGTATGGACAGCAGCCCGATTCGCAGCGGAAGGTAAAATACTAAAAATATGATTCACAGTGAATTTTATAACGTGCTAAAACTAAACGCAAAATATTCTTTTGATGCCCCTCAACTCAACAAAAATATCTTGAATCAATTTTCAGGTCTTGCAGCAGGTCTTCGAGCCCAACTGAGACCTCATGGAGTTCCGGTCGTTTCCCTCCATCCGGATGCTTACTATGCTCAAAGGTTAATTTATTTTTGTGCTCTGAAAAATATGTACATAGTGTGTGACATGTGTGAAAGAATAGTCATTGACGTACGTGACTTTGACTTCGCAGCTTCCTATTGCTTTTGACGCCTTATATATGCGCAACAGAATGCACACACGTCTTCTGCCTATTTCTCTTTGTCTGCCTTATCCTTTCACCGTGAACGGCCTCAACTAACGCAAACATTTATATACGTTGTTGGAAGAGTGTTTTTTGTAATATATTTTTTATTTACATCAAATGATTCTTATTACCAGGCATAAATTCTGAAAGAGAGAGAGAGCAGAGAGTAGGCCACTTGGGTATAGAAAAATGTTTACAGAAGAAGAAGAAAAGACACATGAAAGTGTGAGCGTTGCTGCTCTGTATTGTGTCTTGACAAAAAAAAATACATCTGCAGGGAGAAAAGATCAACGAAGCGTGAGCAAGTTTTATGGTATTGCTTCCTACTGTGAATGGTAGTTTGAGATAGGGAACAGTTGTAGGTCATGTTGCACACTACATATTTATAAGTTTATGGAATTCTCCTTTTTAACAATCAATATATGAGCATTTGCACGAGGGAGGCGAGGGCTAACCTCCATTTGCGATTCTGACACTAATACATAAGCACAAATCATGTTTAGGACCATGTTTTTTAAACAAGCGTTTGTCAATTTTTTTTCAAAAAATCATTTTTCACGTTCACACTGACAATCAAAGTGGTTGGTTGAATGTCTCGTGTCATTTCGTTATACTTAGGTATGTATTGTAAAATGTCTAATAGTTTTACACTTAAGTGAAGGTTTCATTCTACGACTGGAAGTAAAAAATATAGGCTTAGGTTTTATGAAAAGCTTTGGATAGATATATAATATAGATGGACACATTCAAACTTTATTGCTGAGTGAGTAGCTAAAAAATTTAGGAATCTGTCTGGCCCTCCTCCTTGCAAAGCATGTATGATATGATGTGATAGGATATTTTGTATTGAAATGGCAGTTTACCGTTTGGTTCGAGGAGCCAAAGCCAAGCACGTACACGAGTTGAAAGATAATGAATATGTAAATAGCAGTTATCAGTTTGCATTGTTCCAAGGAGAAAAGTGTGTCATTTCATCGATCCGTCTAATTATCCCAAGTTTTTTTTGAGTGGCCATCTTACCTTGTCGACAATTTAACAGTTGCTCATTTGCGATATGCGAAGTTAGTTTGCACCTACCCACAAAACTGTATTCACATCCCATGAGGTGTTTGAAGTGGGGTGAAGAATATGTGACGTATGAAGAAATGTTCAAAACACATATATGTATGAATGCATTTGCCATTTGGTGAAGGAATGAACTGCTTGGTTGCTAATTTAATATTTTTTTGTGACTTGTAGTACACGAATTGTTTTTGAATGGGTGCCATCATATCAGTTATTCAAGCCATGAACTGTTGTTGCGTCACTTCCTATTTCTTAGTCGATATCAATGACTTCTCTTAGTGATTCCTCTTAAGTATATACACTTGTCCCTTTTTCTGTTTAATAAACGAACTGCATGGCAATTGTACTTTATCTCATTATATGGTTTCACTTCACTCATTGAATATTTTTTTATTCAACTGTGAGAGGCTTCAATGCTAATGTAAGGAGCAGTGCCATAATGTAATGTGACGGCTATTTTTGTGTAGTCATGTTTGAATTAGGTAAATAGGTAACTATAAGGAATGGAATCATCAACTATTATTACGACAATTATAGTATTAATCCTTTTCAATACTGATAATAATAATAATAATAGGATGGTAGTAGTCCTTGCCAATTTGATTATAAATATATCTCGTGTTTGTTAGGAACCGCAGGCCGACAAAAGAAATTTAATATTTCAGGCACAAAAACTTTTCCATTTCTGCTCATCAATTGTCTCTGTTTCTTTGCATAAGATAGGTTCAATTTTTTCTACCAATAGTCCTTCAGGGGTAAAATGACACAAGAATTAGAGAAATTTATTTTTATCATTATCGTGTCCTATTTCTTCACAGATCCAGGTCACAAAATGCAGGATCGTGCAAACGATCTGTGACCACATCACAATAAATCCTTTCCCCCAATATAGATACCATGGATCAGGGATTACCTCATAAAATACTATATGTTCGTTTCCGGAAAGAATTATCTTTTCTCTTTTAATTACCGGTGTTGATTCTCGTACTTTAGGTTATGTTACGTGTTGTGTACCACATATGTATATACGACTAACGTTAATTTTCAGCTAACCAATAATTAGCTTTTCAGTTATATGAGACACCTAATCGCAGGCAATGTCCTAGTCACCACCACATGCTCTCAGACTATTTCAACATTGGTTGGTGGAACCAGAGATCTAGACATCTAGATTGTTTTCATAGTACAAGGGAATTACTACGAACCATCATCATCATCTTTCATCTCAAATTTCACATTTGAGAACAGACACATACCATGGAATCACTAGGTTTGGGTTGGGCTCTTTCTAGTCGCAAAAGTTCATAAGTACATGCCGCGTTGTGTGATAATGGCACAACGATAATGATGACGATGTCGACATTATATTTGATCTGTAATTTCATCTCTCCAATTTCTAATTGAAACGTTAGCGTTCACATTATCTCCATTTTGATCGAATCCATGCGACTCTCTCAACACACAGAAGCCACAAGGATTTCAACACTTCTCAAATTCTCAGTCTAATCACAATACATAATATATATCGCGCTTCTCAACATTGGCAAAAATGCATACAGAAAAAGTAGTCGAATTAAAAAAATACTATTAGCTCCATAGTCGCAGTAAAGCTGCTGCAGTGTTGTTCTTATATTTCAACGAGACTATGTCAATATACATATACGCCTCAACAACAATGATGAAGCTAAAAACACAAAACCAAACCACTCTTTTTGAGTTATCTACCGAATTGCTTGTTTGTAGTATACCTTCACTGACCCACCCAGAATGCTATCTCATCTCAACATCATACAAATATCGATAATCATTCCGTTTTGTAAACAACCTGACATGACAGAGATCATTCATTCGCATTAACCTAAATACAAGACACAAGCTTTCGTTGAGAATACTAACAAACCATTAATTTTTCGAATAAGTACAAACCCATGTTAGTTATGATGTTGATGTTGATGTAAGTATTCACAAAGGGCACATGCTCAACATATATATTATTCAAAGGTGATGTAGATCGATCCTGGGGTTAAAAGGCCGACTAGGGTTCCAACATCATGATATAATGCAATCGTTAAGAAAGGGAAAATAGAATAATAATAATATGTAGGTACTTATGTAAATGTACAATTTTTACTACTTTTGTGAATGGAAAAATTCTTTCAGTGAGCATATATGTAACTACGTACGTAATTGTTTATGCAAACACCTTGAACAATTCATCATTGGCATGGGCTTCAAGTATATAAGCCACATCACATAAGTAGTAAATTACGAACCATTCTGATCTTAAATTAAATGTACATTTGAGATATTTACATTACACCAATTCATAAAATATGATTTGATGACTTGAGCATGTTCCCTCCAAAGTTATAACTTGTCTGTAAGTTGTACAAGCCATCATCAATTCAATCCTTTTGAATTTTAAACAAATTTATGTGACATGTCAATGCTACATGGTGATGATGTCTATTGTACTATATAATACTCTTTAAACGAAACCCTGACTCTATATGATTTAAAAAGACAGTAGTGAAAGAAAAAAATATGGCGATGATGCGTAAAATTTCATCATAGATGAGTTAACAGTCATGATTATAATCACTGATTAGTCCCTTGATAGTCTAAACTATGAATTAAAATGTGTACGTTGCAACAACAGCAAATTCATTTTGGAGAGTGCATATGTATTTCAATGCAATGCAAACACAATAATGTCCGTAATTCATGGTTGCATTATTTCAGTCAATAAACCTTGATTGTGGAGATTATAGGTAGATTCCACTTCCAAAAGGAACGCAGTAATTCTAAATATATGATAGAATGCCTTCCCTTTTATGGCCCTTAATGAATGCCCGAAGAAATTCATGGTTAAATTGCATTAAACTGGGGACCTTTTCCAATTTTCAAATACTACTATAAGCCGATAATATGTAATGCAAAACTAAAAATGGAAAAAGGGTTAGGCAGCCACAGCACGGGAGTAGCAAACATTTGAAAGTCACATCAAGGATGAAGTGTGATGCATCAAATTACATAAGAATTGACACAAGAGGGGATAGTAATTACTGTGATTGCACTTCCACAATATCTCATTACTGTCATGAATACTTTACCTCGCTGACTGAAGTTTGGAGAAGTAAAGTTGAAAGTTATACATATATATAGGCATATGCAGATGACATGATACATTGCTGCCAGCAAAATGTGTATTTTGGACATGATATATTATGATGTTATGTTACGTACGAGAGCGTTTACGCTACAGAAATTTTTACGTATTTCAAGGTTTTTCTCGCAAAAATAAAGAGAATCAGTTTGGTTTAAATTATCCAACAAAACGACATTACATTACATTCTCGCGTCGACAAGGTGGAGTGACAAAGAGGAGAGTTTTGTTGAGAAACATTTGCTGCAAAGTGCTCTTTAGTTCCTCTTAATGTATACTCGTAAAAGTAATAGGTTTCACAGGCAGTTTTACATTTAAAAGTAAGCACAAAACTGAAAAGTGAATGATGATGATGATATGACGCTATTCTGCTTTGAGAGTAGTTAGCATAAAATATTTTTTACAAGGTTTATTATCCCGTCTCGCCTATCTGTGCATGAAGTAATATGCTAATGTGTCCTACCTGCAAAATAATGTGTTTTTCTTCTGTTTGCACTAAAGTCAAGTAATGAAAGTTTCTGATGGAACATTTCTGTTTATGCATGGCTGTCCTGCAGCAACTTTAGTTTCGAAGAAGAGTGCAAATAAAATATGTACTCCTTGCCTGACGAAAAGTCAAGATATAACATAACATCAACATCAAAAGTAATATGCATTTACCTATAATGCTCTTCGGTACGAATATGGCTAGGGGTTCGCTCCACTGCTTTTGACCTTTGCTTCACCTATGAGCATAATTATGATGACTAAGCAAATATTTGAGTAATTTTTGAAGAAGTCCTTAAATGTAAAATGCTCAAATGTTTGCATATTAGAAGTGAATTGTAATGGAGTGTTGACACTGCGCTTCATTTCTTTGTTTCCTTTGTTAATATATAATTAAATACCTCCAATGTTGCAAGGTATGGTAAGAACAAACACTGGACTGGAACTTTCAGACCTTTGCAGAATTGAATTGATATATGCATAATGCATGCATGGTGAATTAAAAACATTCTTGTCCTTCGCCGCATTGGAAGACCCAGCTAGTACAAACAATATTATACCGAATCCAATTGGAACATGATGATTCCGCCCGTACCTTAATCGTATTGATAAAGGTTCACAATATATGAATGATGTCATCTTCATTTTTGTTAGTAAGTTTTTAGCATTCATATAAAGCTATAATTGTAAATATTTAAGGAGAAAAAGAAAGTGTCAGATATACAGAGAAAAACCTACTTAGTAAACATCCTACGTTTACACTACCTACTTTTGCTCGATTGCAACTTTTTATATTCCTGTTTTCAAACAGTAAAGCTCATGCAACTTTTAGAGACCTTTCGTGTTCTGTTCTAAACTTCATTTAAAGGGAGTGTGTAATAATGCATTAGATACAGGATACAAATGCAAACAGACATTTCCTTGTCAAAAGCAATAGATCATAGACAAATAGCACGTGGATGAAGTCTGTAAATGGGATAATTTCCTTTAAAACGGATGAAGCCTTACCCAAACATAAAATCAAAACCTTTCATTTTTTTTCCTGTGCCGTATGTGTACGTAGGTAAATATGAAAGTCAGGTAGAGGTAGTAGAAGTACAAATATTTGCAATGCAATGTACTAACGAATTGACGAATTCATCTTTTGTGCTGCAGTGCAGAACCTATAATGCGTCTTGCATTGCAGCCTCTTGTTCGTTTACTGACGAGTTGGTCAGATAATGCCCCATAATGCCAATATCTATAAAAGTTTTGAACATTTAAACCATCTAACTATCATATTCCGCTCACTTAGCTTGATTGATGAAAGGGAATCAGATAATTTAACACCGAAATTATTAAAATTTTCTCAAATCAATTTTAGAAATCTACTGTTTGTTGCATTAATTTCCAAATTTTTATACATCCTAAATCATAAATCAGACAATGATCACGACAAATTCGCTTCTAATTTGGCAGATGGTACATTTAGAAAGAAAGAAGATAAAGTGAAATCACAAAAATTAGCATAATGAAAAGAAAACAGCCAATTCATAAAGATTTCTTTTTCCTTAATTTTATAAAACTCAAATCAACATTAGAACGCAGTGAGCATCAAATCATTCAAAGCCTCTTAAACTTATTTTCACACATGGCGTGGTCAAAATGAAAATATTATGTAGATGATTTTAATGCTTCCTTATTTGTATTTTTTATATACATACATTTGTGAGTTGGTGGGATAACCCCAGGAAGTGACACTATAACTAAACGATCTCTTTTCTATTTAAGTGCACCTATTTAGTAGTTAGCTTAAAGCATATCTCTGATCCTTTAGTATTTTCGTAAGTATTTAGTTCAAATAAATGCAATGCATACAATATTTAACTATGGTTTTTGGCAAGGTCTATGACTTGACTAAGTAAGTCGTTAAATGCCTTATTAGAGAGGAAGGAAAGAAAGGAACAAATAGGTATTTATATTTTACCTAATTTACACTAATCTACTTCCTTTAAAATAAAAGGTTGGGGCTGGCGTACGTACCCAATAACTAGTTTAGGATTCGACTTCATAAAATCAACTTTTGACAACACCTCAGTTTTAAAACATACATAGGTAAAGGAAGTATGTTCCGACATGATTTAGTTTACAATGTGTGGGTGTACACTTCTATTGATGCAGAAATCAGATTCAAGCTATAAGCTAGGCGTTTCCTTCAAATCTACTGTAAGGATGCTGCTGTTTGTCAGTAATCCTCATCTGGTTTGGTTAAAGTTCTTTCCAATTTACATAAGAGACCCATCCATAATATTCCTATTACTAATCTTTTTATCAAAATCAAAATTTAATGAAAAATGAAGAGCTCAGTAAGATCAGACGATGCACTCTAGTAAATCGATTTTATTGGGCTTCATAATCAGCAGGAATTTAAAAGTTTTGATTGTAAAAAAAAGCAATCCCAGGGTGAGCGAGCTCTATTCATGTTAGTTTAAGTAAGAAACTGCCAATGTAAAGCGATTACAGATTTTGGGAGGCATGTTGAGTTGAACTATAGATTAAGTACGTACATTCAACTATCCATAATAATAAAAATAAAAAGGCGTTGTTGATTCGTTGTAATTTAATACGGTACAAGTACACGGATTGATTTGGATATGCCACTTATACTTTTAGGAAGGAATACGAAGGAATAGGTATATTGCTTCCGTTTTAGTTATGGCGCATTACAATAAAGTATTAAGACTTAATTTGCTTGCTTTGATCTACATCATGCACTAAGATTCAATGATTTAAAACTCAATTGAATTTTGTCGTGCTTTGGCTTGGCCAACCTGCTTTCTTAACCAAAAAGTCTCAGTCTCAGCAGCGTACGGCGTGGATACAAATAGTAAGTGGCTGACATTAATCTTTGTTTTATCATATGTATTTGACAGACTGAACGAGCTACCCAGACCTCCCATTGTGTATGAAGTAAAAACCCAAGCGTCAGGAAATGATTCTACAGCTACATTACCAAGTGCCGATGATGCCATATTTGAGTTCCTATCTCCATACGCCATGAGAGAAGTTGAGGAAGCGATTTTACACGCAGCACCAGAGGAATCATATCTTTTGACACCATCAACCAGCTCTCGTATCAAGAGCATGATGATCGCCTTTTCACCAAGTTGCGTTTCTAATGCTGTTATGAAGCAGCATAAGTTCGCTCAAGCGGAATATGTCCATACAACAGTTTAATTTTGCTGTTTGTATTGTCATGTCATGATGGTTTAAATTTACATCGTTTTGTAATTTTCATGCCAATTTCCTCGAAGACTGCTGTTTAAACTTTCAATGTGCCACAACGATCCAGAATACAACGCAACGTTCTTTTTATACAAGACCCGGTGATTGAATATTATGTCAGCTCTTAACAGCTTATGTAGTAAGCTGGCGGAGCCGTACATACGTATATTGCATACTGCGTTGCTTTCAAAAAAGTGCAATAAAATAATGAAGTTTTGAATTGCATTGCAACGTGAACTCAAATTTAAACTTCACTCTTTAAAAAAACATTTTTTTGCAATCAATAGAATCTATTTACACAAGAAAAAAATTCTGAATATCAAATAATGCATGTTGTCCATAATGACTCAAAATTGTGGGCGTTTTTGAAATAGTTTTAAAAAAAACTTACACTCGTATGGAAAACTTGTCGATACGGGAATGAAAGTGGAAAGTTTTTGTCTCAATAAATATCGAGTGTTGATTATCAACCATTTATATAGTACGTTAAGTATGGCTACGGATAATTAATCTAACCTTAATGCAGAAATCATTTAAAAATGCAAGTTTACATAGTTTATAGTTTGTGTTTAAGGCTGAACCTTAATAATATTATTATATGTCAATATGTTTAAAAGTAATGTTAACAATAATAAAAAATAAAATGTTTTATTTATAGCCGTATTGGTATCAACCAGTGTACCTTATTTCGTTCATTAACTTGGCTCACGAGTCCAATCATGGGGTCCCCATGTTTTAAGAAACTCCATCACTTTTGTTCTTTGTGTTTTAAAGTCATCCTTCTTCTGTTTCCGCCATAAATGATGATCAAGCTCCATCATTCCTCCTACAATTTCATGAGCAAAGTTTCGGGGAAAGTTTTGTTCGTCTTCAACTACGTGAGCGAATCCACAACTGTCGTCCCCAAAGTCTACAGAAAAGTATGGAAGACCTTTTGGAACTGCTCGCCTTACGTCACGATTGCGAAGTTCCACTAATTTCTTGTTATGAGACCATTCAGTTTCGCATTCTTGAATGGCTTTCTAAAAGGTAAATGAACAACAAGCATTTATTATGTTAATGAGAAAGAAAATTCAAGGTTACGGGTAACAAGTTAATCGGCTTAATGTGTCGAAAATTGATGTTCATGCCTCAATAGTTTCAAACCATAAAAAATGTAAAGACGTAGAACTAAATGAAGATGTAATATAGTACGAATTTTACAATGTACTCATGAAAAAAAGAAAATGAAATGAAATTACCTTGAAGTATATTGGTGCCAGCTCGCCAGTTTCTTTGGGCATAGGTACACATTCGAGGTACATGTGCGGATGCCTCTTCAGATACAACGCAGTTTCAAATATAACCATATCTTGATCTGCTTCCCGGAACATCCTAACCAGTGCTTTGCGAAATTTCTATAAAAAATACAGCACGTGACAGGATCATCGGTTTAATACTTTAATAAGAAAAACATGCACACTTTACTGAATAAAAGTACATCTCGTATGATGTGTGTTATACCTGCATTTCAGCCCATACATCCTCATCAAGCTCCGTGGCACACGACGCATGAGACATAGGAATAATTAAGCAATGTCCTTCCGAAAGTGACTGAAATGGTGGGGCGCATAGGTAGCTCTATTTCACAAATTAAAAATGCAATATTGTATTATGCCATTACAAAAGAGATTAACGATCAAGTTTTAAGCTCAAGAAAGAGTGTTAACCTTTTCTCCTACAGACAGGATAAGATGTTTCTCCGAAACTTGGCTGTCAAAGCACCAAGGACAATTGTCAATAACTTTCTTGTACTCTTTCTCCTTATCCAAAACGTCCCGTACTTCCCTTTCTTTGTCTTTAGCAACTTGTTTCGAGCTACTTGCCCTATCCGTGAAAACATCATCCGCGTCATAATCTACTCCTGTTTTGGCTCCCTAAAAGATAGTTAATCAAATTGTAATCTTAAAATAGCAAAACCAAATTAAATTGTATTGCATTGCGAGCACATACCTTTCCTGCTATCCTTGCAAATAATGCATTCTCATCGGCAGCTGTATTCATCTTTTCTTTCTGGAACTGTTAAGAAGCAACAAAAAACAATAGTTATAGCCCATTTAATGTATGAGATGCTCATCCACGTACCAACGGTTTGGTACATAATTTTTGACTCACCATATTTTGAAGAGTGTACTTATCATCATCTGGAAAATATCGCACTCTCTGTCCATCTTTGTGGGTTTCTGAAATTTTATCCTTAACTCTTCGTCCGCGATCTCTGCCAGTATCCATCATCACCTTTGTAACTATCTTAGTCTGTGAGGATGGTGTTTGATTAAGTTTGCCTCCTATTTTTATAAAAGCTTCCCTTGCGGTTTCTGCCTCCTTCATTTTTGTCTTCAACTCGTCAACCAGCGACTATAAACAAAGAAAATTGATTTCTGAAATTCAAGCTTCAATTTCTGGATTGCTCATTTATTTCATAAAATAATATTTACCGTGTTTCCAAACATTTCTGCTTTTAACAACTTAGCACCTAATTCATTCATTTCCTTGTCGGTAAGAACACTTGGAGCAGCTACTTCTGCCGGTTCTTCAGTTTCTTCGGGGGACGGTGAACGCATTTCTCGAACTTGTGGCCTTAAATTGTTAGATGAGGAAGGTGGCTGAGGTTTGCGCACAGGCTCTGAGCTAGTAGAAGGTTTTGAAGAACCGCTCTTTATTTCAGCTTCTGGTGGTCTTTTCCTACTTGATTCGCTGGGTCTTTCAGGTGAACTACGTTTCCTCCATCCAGATCTTGAGTCCCTATCTCTGTCACGGCAATCTCTATCATGTCTATCTCTCTCCCTATGACTTTGATGTCTATGACTCCTGGAACTGGAACTATATCTCGAATGTCGGTCACCGTCCTCATCATCACTATCCCTTTTCGGTTGAATAAACCTTCTGGCGTCTTTCCGACGACCGACATCAGAGTGCCTGGGGTTATCACGTTCACGCTCTTTGGCTTTCTTTTCAGCGTTTTCAAGCTTTTCCAAAAATTCTTCCAACGACTAAAAAAGCATACTATTCATTAAAATGTCATCAACGACGCAATCACAAATAGAAAACTACACTCTTTAAATTATAAAATGTTCCTTACACCCCATCTTTCGCTGACAACTTCTTCAAGCGTTCTACCCTCCTCTTTCGCTTGATCTTTGGCTCGAAGGAACGCTTTCCTAAGCCAACTAAGTCCACCATCTCCTATGTCATGTGACGAGGATGTTGATGCTTTATTTACTTCTGATTCTTCCTGTGGCAAACCAGTGCCACCATCTTTCCAAAAAGGATTTAGCTCATTCACATGTTGACCCGACTGGAATCAAACCCGTAAAAGTTAGTAATGTAAAGCTACATTATTTAAAACGAAATATTTTTGATACTGAAAGACACAAACCTGGTCTATCGACTTTGAAGCTCTCGCCTCCTCCTTTTGTTTTCGTCGCTCACTCTTTTTAGCATCATTTGTAAACGTAGGTAGAATACTTCCAAAAGAATTCCATTCATCCTCATCACCATCATTGTTCCGCGCTTTTGGAACAGGTTCTACTTTCGGCTTTTTGAAAATTTCCTCAGAATTCGCCTCCTCATTATTTGGTTGAGGTTGAGCACGTTTAGCTGGTGCCGTTTCAGCTTTTACAACCCACTCATCTTCCTCCGACCCTGCAGAACTCTAAAATCAACAAAAGCAAACCCAACAATAAAAATTTACTTCAACAAAATATTATCAACAAAAGACGGATTTTACCTCTGATGAGCTGGATCGCCTCCTATGCTTCTTGCTCTTTTTCTTATGCTTCTTTTTATCCTTCGACTTCTTTTTCTTATGTGATGAAGATGATAACAATCCCTTATCCTTCTTTGCTTTCTTCTTGGACCTAAACCCTTCTTCTTCCGAAGAGGTGGTGTCGTCAGAAACATCCTCGTCCGAACTATCTTCTGAAGAATGTTTTCCCATAATGAATTTTAATTGTGACCACCCAAAAATTAATTCAACAATCAAAGAACTAAATTCGACTTGACTATCAAGTGTCAATACTTCCGTCTATCCTTATAAAATGCTTTTATATTTTAACCAAAACAACGTGCATTTCAACTTGCCGCATACACAAAAACAAAGTGTATCCATTGGCTTAAGGACTTAGCAAAGTGCTTTTATGCCGAAAAAGATACATAACTTTTTATACATAAGAAATATACATAGCGAAGCATCTATTTTCCTATCCTTTTTGAGTATGAGGTGTTCATCCAGATCCAGATACAGAACAACAGTGAACAGACGCACCGAGCCGAGCTGTCTCTCTAAATTCATTTGTAGTTGGGCTAGGTAAGTGATCCCTATTTAAATACTTTTTTTAAATAACTAATATTTTACGGGTTTAATATATATAACTGGGTTTGTTTAAGTGAAGTCGGATTCTTGGATTTTTATGACGCGAAAGAAGGGTAAAAGTTGCTGTGGATTGAGTGTGTTTTAAAGTTTAATATATTTTGTTTTGTTGATTGTTTTAGTTCATAGTGTTCAGACCAGAAGCGTTTTTGCCTGTGCCTGTTGACATACTTTCAACTTTTGAACTTTGCACGTTGTGGGAGGGACGTACATTTTTTTTTGGGAATAGTTGCTAGCAGTTGGCAGTTACCGATAACAATATGAGCCAAGACCGTGTTCAGATGGTTCGAGAGAAGTCTCGCAAACGGAAAATATTGTTGGCGCAACAAGTAATGAAATGAAATTGTTATGAATATGTTTTAAAGGGGTTCTTTTGATTTGTGATTCACATAGTTGAATTTTAATTGCTTTAACTTTTTCTAGTTGGGGGTTACCTCGGTGGAAAGTCTCCGAGAAGTTTTGAAGACTAGAGAACCAGAAGCGGAAGATAAATCCACCCCACAACAATCTCCTTCCAAGGGTAAGCCAGAGTCTAAATCACGAAGAAAGGACAAGGAGGAGGCAGAAGAAGGTGATAAAAAGCCGCAGCTTTACACTGATTCTTCTACATTCTTGAAAGTATGTTAATTTTTAGTCATTTTTTATTTTGTTTAGTACTTCAAAGAATTAGTGATGGCTCATTTATTGTTTATGTACGATATTTAACAGGGAACACAGTCTTCAAACCCACATAATGACTATTGCCAACATTTTGTGGACACTGGACAGAGACCACAGAATTTTATTCGTGATGTTGGATTAGCAGATCGTTTTGAAGAGTATCCAAAACTAAAAGAACTAATAAGACTCAAGGTAAATTATTTAATGTTGAAAAGAAAGGGTAAACTATATGGCATTTTCTTTAATGACTTCTTAATCGTTTGATATTCTAGGATGAACTTATTCGGGAAACAGCATCACCTCCAATGTACCTCAAAACTGATCTCAGAACATTTCCCTTGAGCTCTCTACCAGTAAAGTTTGATGTAATTCTGATAGAGCCTCCATTGGAAGAGTACCAGAGGACAAGAGGCGTTACTGGTGATATTGACTTTGTAAATTGGGAGGAAATAATTAACCTAGACATTCCTGCAGTTGCTGCTTCTCGGTCTTTCCTCTTTTTATGGTGTGGTTCATCTGAGGGCTTAGATTTTGGACGGCATTGTCTAAGAAGATGGGGTTTTAGAAGATGTGAAGACATTTGCTGGATACGTACCAATGTGGCTAACCCTGGTCATTCAAAGAATTTAGAACCTAAAGCAGTATTTCAGAGAACAAAAGTATGATAATTTTTTAAATTGATAATGGGGACTATAAGTAGCATTAGCAGATTGAGTAACATATATTTGACATTATGTAGGAGCACTGCTTAATGGGAATCAAGGGCACAGTTCGACGCTCAACTGACGGAGATTTCATTCATGCCAATGTTGACATTGATTTGATTATCACCGAAGAGGAAGAATACGGGTCGATGGAAAAACCAACAGAAATTTTCCATATTATAGAACACTTTTGTTTAGGACGACGAAGGTTACATTTATTTGGAAGAGATTCTACAATTCGCCCAGGATGGTTAACTATTGGACCGCAGCTCACCAATGACAATTTTAATGCGGAAACATATGCAGGCTACTTTTCACAGGGAAGTATAACAACCGGATGCACTGAACGTATTGAAGCTTTGAGACCAAAGTCACCACCCCCGAAACCTGCCAATAGGTCTTTCAGGGGGAGACCACGATAATGTTTTCATGTCGATTTGGTATGTAATGTATTGACTAGTATTACAATATATTATTATTTTGAGAACTTGTGATTTGTTGCAATGATTACGAATGATTTTATTTTATACTATATTATTATGTCTATTTAAGTTATTTTATTCCTTTGTACAAGATATATTAATTTCATCATGTATGACTAGATTTAAACAATTTAACGCTTGAACCTCAAATTAAAGTATGTATTTACACGTACATTTTTATCAGATTAATTACTCAAATTATTTTCATGACTAGCGAACTATCAATCAATCAACTTATTTATAAAATGACGACAAGTCCTCATTAATCGTACTTCCCCCACAAATGTGGTTATACATTGCAACTCGTTTTCTTATTTTGACATAATGAAAACCTGCGACTTTTGTACATTTATGTTCTGTTCCAAGATTTTTACCGTAAACTGTAAGTATTAAACCAGTTACTTTTATGTTATATCGTCTATAAAATTGTTGTGTGAAAGTCATTCATATGTACATATCACGAAATTTACTTACATCTGAAAATGTCTTCAAGAACTGGAGCCATTTGTTCATTCATCATTTGAACAATGGTAAGCGGAAGCAGACATATCTGATTATTAGCAAGGTTTTTCAAATAGTTGAAATGATCATCATCCACGGACACTCTTCGCAGCTTTTCTCGTTTGTCATCCAGTCGTCCTAAGGATCGTGTTTAAATTGTAACTTTAAAAAACTCACATTCTGAATAAATGATGCCGAAGAGAAAGCTTTGATATAATTCATATTTCATAAAGTGTTATAAAGTTTACTAAGTTTGGCCTTCGTATTTTTTTCCATTTCTTCTTCCCGTGTACCCACTCTGATAAAAAGTGCATCAAATACAGATTATAAGATTAAATTAAAATTTATTATAAATGCTTTACTGATTTAAAAGAGATCGAGTACTTTGCAATGTCAATGGAAGTAAAGCAATCTGATAATTTGCTTGCTCCCCTGTAGCGATCTTGCATATTAATCAAGCAGTATGAGCGAAGAACATATGAATAATACTGCCTCATCAATCCACCAAAATCAAAATGGACAGTTTCTTTATCCAATAAACTTTCAAGAGCTTTACTCTGGTCCGGAATCGAAAACTTTTTAAGAACATTCATGGCATCTATATTAGTATCTTCTACCAGCTCTGGCGATGGAATATCATGACTCCTCTTTTTCGGTTTCTCAACTATAGGTTCTTTAGGCTTTTCTGGCAGTTGTGGAACTGGTATTGGTGGTGGAGGAGGTAGTGGCAGAGGAATTGCTTCAGCTTCTTTCGGCTTTGCAATTGTGATTTCACCTTTTATTCCACGCTTATTTGTAGCAAAAGGGCCATATGTGGTTGTTTGATAATCCGGACCTTTCTGCTCGGTTGTTGGGAGTCTCTCTGGAGTAATAACGACTCTTCTGGGGTGTCGAGCTCGCTCCGTCTTGGGAATAAATGGGGCAATGTACTCTATCTTAGTTGGTTGAGCTTGAGCTGGAATTTGCGAATGACTGGCCTGGTTTGAAATATTGGCAGGCGACTGGGGAACCACAGCTTCATTTTCAGAAACAGGTTGTTGTGCAGACTCTGACGACAAAGGCGTCTGTGCAGAATCCCCGTCCTGGGGAATCTGCAACACAATTCGACTCACCCATTAGACTTTCCTTGTAGATAAGTATTTACAAAATACATATCAGTTAGAATGCAACTAGAATTAAGAATTTTACGTGACACTCTACCTGATGAGGTGACGGTTTTGATTCCGGAGCATCATTCATCGTTGTGTCTTGGGCTTGTGGTTCTTTATCATCAGAGCGTCTTTTAGGCTGCACAACTACGATTTGAGCTTTCACTCCATCCTTGCCTATAGGTTGAGGACCTCTTGTAGCGGTTTGAAAGTTGGACCTTTCTTCTTCAATAACTGTTGGCTGCCGAGGGGATTCAATTGTAACTCGTCGTGGGTGACCATCACCTGAGGATTTTCTTCCAGATGAAGGTAGTCTTGGACTAGTACCTGGAACCTGAGATTGTGCTTCTGACGCTCGTTGATTGGATTGAGGAGTCGATGTTTGAACAGGAATTTTACTTTCACCGTCACGTTGTTCAGATCTCTCAATTGAGCTTCCTGTTTCTGGAGACGTAGTCATTACTTTCTCAGCTTGTTTCTCTTTGGTCTCTTTATCTGGCTGCTGCTGCTGATCTATTTCTACTACATCTCTACTGTCTCCAAGTGGATGTGAAATAGTATCACCTTCTGCTTTTGCTAATGTCCTACCTTGTGGACCTACATCTACAGCCGTTTTTTGGCCAGGCCCAGCAACTGCAATCTGAATTTTGATGTTATCTTTGTTTGTATCTTGTGGCCCATACGTCTTTGCATGAAACTTTTCTCTCGTAATACTCTGAGGTTCTCCCGGCCTACTAGATGACTGTACCACTCTTCGACCAGGTAGTCGTCTAATAGGTGCTACAGCTACTGCAGGTCTGCTGGGTTGAGTTTCTGGCATTTCTGCCGCGATAGGAGGTTCAGTTTTACTGGGTGCCTTGCTAACTTTCCCAACTTCTGTATCAGAAATGGTACGGGATCCCGAGCGAGATCTTCGTCGAACTGGAACATCATCTAAAGATGGCACTCTGGGAGATGTTCCAGCTGGATATTTCACCCCAGGAATTGGAAGAGCAGGCATAAAATCTGAAGCTCTTTTTGACTTATAAACATCACCTTCCATGTGTGATCGCGACGCGACACGTGACAGATCCTTTGGCTCTTGGCCTAATGTTTGTAGAGCAAGACTAAGTCCCATTAAAAATACCTTTGAAATGAAAAAGGTATTTCATTTGAATTTTAAATAAATAATTTACTGCTGCTCCTTCTGGGCATTGAAAAATGGTCAGCCTCATGTAAAACTCCAGCATTAACATTGTTGGGAGAAGCATCATCAGCTTCAGCCTTAGCAGCTTCATCTGGACTTGTTTGAACTGGAACCTCTTCGTCATTTGGTTGTTCGATGATGTCATCCAATGTACTAGACGGATGTTGCTTCCGTTGTGAAGATGTCTCTTGGCTGGCATTAGACTGAATCACACCCACGTTTATTTTAACATTCTTTACGCTCATTTCCTTTTTATCGGTGCTCACTAAACTCGATCGCCGACGGCCATGGCCTGAACATAAAAAAAATACAGAATGCTAATATAAAATATAAATACTTTGGAAAACTGTATGTTGGAAAGTTTTCATGATCAAATTTTTAAAACCTTCAGGTTTGTCTTTCTTCTTTTTCTGGTTGGATTGGCTTTCTCCGTCACTTGACTCGCCATCACTAAAGGATCCTCCTGATTTCTTCATTTTTTGTCAAGATAATAGAGAATAGAGCAAAATTTTACCGTTTGTTCAAAATATTGACGTAATTTATGTTTCATCTGCTAATTTTACTGCATTTCGCTATTATGATACCGATGCAAATACATTAGCATAGGAAAGTGGGTTTCTGATGATAATGGATTGGACACGAAGAAAGAATAATTTTATTGCATACGATAAGATATCATGTCATATGTCATATGCATATCTTGGCAACTATAAGTTTTAGAAAGCTTTGGGTCATCCATCCATAATTATTATTAATTATAAATTCTGCATCCGCTACGATTGGTGTCATAACTCCTCTAGGAATTTTATTTCCAGAGCCTGCATACAACATCTGTACAAAACAAAAGGTCTTGTTTTGCATACCATGTTTCTAAATGCTTTAAGATTGCGTAGGTTCCATTTTGTAACTATCTCTTACCTAATACGAATGCATATAATACTACATTGGTATATGATATTGATAAGGTTTTCGTGCTATGACTATGATTTACTTGCAAATATGATTTAGACTCCGCTACAGGGTCTATATAAGAACTTGCATTACCCACAAATAAAAAATCGAATGTCATACCACGCTGTTTTTCACTTTTTTTTTGGTACAAAGGAATGCTCATGGAAAATTTATTCTGCCATATTTTATTCCAGAAGTCAATAACATGTAAATTCACATAATAACCAAGTACGACTAGCTTCAAGCTTGTAATATGTTTTAAAAATATATGGTACATAGTAATGGTGGTGAATGTATTTATGCATGAAAGCGAAATTTGTATTATATTGTGGGCTGTGCACGAATCCGTCATCACTTTTATGTGGTATTGTGTTGACTCTTTTTCATTGCTTTGCCTACCTCACCGATCCCATCCCAGTAAGAAAATATTTACAGCAGCGGAAATTGTCTGTGGGAACCTTTAGGCAGCCACAAAATACTTGTTTGTCCAAATTAAAAGTAAATTTTCTCAAGCCATATGTAATTATCTATGTTTAAATTATGCATAGGATTTAAAAACGTGGAAATACTTAAGTCAGTATGAATACGAAAGCGTACTATTACATTTGACTCTTTAACTACGGCTGCATGAATACTCATAATATAATACACATTACTCATCACTTCAGGTATCAGAATTAGTGACAGTATGCTACGACGTACGAATACGAAGTAAAGAGCTTGAAACTTCCCTAGAATAAATACTACCTTTCATAAACGGTCAGTCATAATTCTGTCTCAATTTGTAAATCAATACTGTGAGACTGCTCGTAAACGACATAATTCACAACAAAACAATTTGTAACTCTAAGTGTTACAGAAAATGTTGGATAAAAGCAAAAGCAAAGGGATTATGACCTGAGAGTTTTGTGAATATCACACAGGTAAGTCACACATCATAACAGAAAAGTGTTTGAAGTAAAGCTACAGCTAGCAAATGAACATCATCAAACCTGCTCCTCTTATAAATGAAAAGCTTCCTTCTTACAAAAGAGCTCTTCCAGCCAGCTCCATCATAAAATTGTCCCTAGGTCTCTTTGATATCTTATTCCCTAAAAATACTCATTCATTGCCAAAGGCATATTATCGTGGCTTATGGCAAAAGAAGACTAGCTCCTCCAGCTCCAGTGTGGGTGGGTGGAATGATCAGAAGCAAAGAAACTTGAACTTAAGAACTGCCTCAAGGTTTTGTAATACTTAAGGCTATCTCTTAACATACCTGCTTGGAGAAGATTTATTTAAAGAAGCTGTATAATAATATGAAAGCGGAGCAACCAGCAGTCTCTCATCTTTTCTTCTCCCCGTCATTATGTAAACTGCAATGTAAAAATAGATGTAAAACGTGGGTAGGAAAATTGAATGTAAAGTGTCTACGTAGTAACACATGTACGCAAAATCGGTAAACAAGGCAACTGGTTATAAATGGAGTGTTAGCATTAGACAAATCACGACAACGTCAATGTGCTTTTACTATTCATAAGAAATTCTCAAAATTGCACAAAACCCCCCAAAACGGTCAGTCCAGTCCTCGTAATAAAAAAGCCAACGGCTGATGAATCTTGGTCTATAATTTTTTTTGTTACTATGAAGGTATATATGATGACTGAGTTGTTATAAAAAGCTGATGGGCTACTTAAATGCACTAGCAACATTAGTGCATCTAATATTGGTGTATAGTAACAATAGTTGTACGTAAACTAGGACCATTTTTAAATCATCAGTTGGCCTTCATTTATATCTGGAATCGGACTGACTGTTTTGGGGGGTTTTTGGGATTTTGACAATTTCCTATCTCCAAGTATGAGGTTGTCGCTATCTGGCAATCCGTGTATACTCCATTTATTACCCGTTGCCTTGTCAAAATATCTTGACATGTACGTGTGCATACATAACACATATACACTTCAAAATTACAAAGGGGTAGAGTCGCCAAGCACAATGGAAAAAATCCTTGCACAAACCCTTGAACCAAATCTGGAGTTTTTACGTAAGGTTTGTGAATTTGTCCCCTATTGTACTTCTCTCTCACTGCCCATTACATTACATTACATTACTCACACTATGTGCGTATAAAAATATATCTTACACAAAAGTGAGCACACATGAGCCTTAGGTATGAGTATTGCAGCCCAGTTGACAGCTTTACGTCAGCTTAATCTATTTTTGTATATTCCTTTTAAAAAGAATCAATTCAATCGTGAGGAATGGATGGGAATCTTTTAAGAAGTGTGATTTTAGGTATGAATTCGAACGGAAATCCTATCACAAGTTGACGCAGATTATTTCCCATCCTATAAATATATATCACTTTCGTCATCATGCAATTGAATAATAATATCTATATTTTCGTATCCTATCATTATTATTGCAACGCTTACTTACTTTGTTATGATATATTTTTACCCGTATGCCTTTCAATATAAAGAGACAGAATAAAAATAGGAAGAAAAACGAAATGTCATTCCATTCCATCCATTCTGTGGTTTGTACAGAATCTTGTTTCATTTCAATTCACACGCACAAGGGCTCCTATCCCATTACAGAGGAGGATAATATACTATAGAATGGAACGTCTCCCTCAATTAAAAGTCATATACACGTGAATTAACCCTGACAAAAGAAAAAAATAGCATATACTTTACACTCTAATACTTACCCATTAAAAAAATGGGCTGTGTTTCGAATCAACAACAACAAAATTTGCAGAGGAGGTTTAAAAGATCGTAAAAATAATAGAGGTATTTTAATCATCGACAATATATAGTTTACCACCAACACGTTTGACTATATATATTACATACATGGTGCTTTAAAGATATGATTGAAAACTTCTCCTGAGCCTAGGATGACGATGCGATGACCACGCAACAAGCATAAATGTTATGTGATATGATATGATATTAGAATAGAAGTAGCAAACTATAAACACGCATACCAATACCAATACCAATACCAACACTCACCTCAACTTACTACTACTGCTTTAAGAGCAAAGCAGCTCACAGCTCACATTATCAGTACAGTTTGAAGTTTGAAATGAAAGATGGTCTAGGTTTTTTTTGGTTAAGCCAAAGTCAAACCGCACGCAGTAATAGTAATCATCAATTGTATAAAGTAAGGTAATAGAATTACAAGAAGAGAGGAGAGAGACTCGATCTTCTAGGTATATTACTATCATTATGCTTTATGCTGCTCCGCTGTACAATTGCATACCTGGCAAGAATAAGGCATATCATGATATGAATGTAATGTATTCATAAGTAAATGTAATGCATACCTTCAAGAGTTTCATTGTCAAACTACGTAAGTTACTGATGATTCGCTTGTCTGTTCACTGTTCCCTTCCCTATAGGTCTATGTAATGAAATGAAGCTACTCCCTGTGAGTGTGAGTGTGATATTATTATATGTCTGTGTGAATATCTGTTAGCGTGAGAGCAAAATTCAACTTTGCATTGAGTTGAGTTTAGTTGAGTTTGAGATTGAGAAGCTCTGTGTTATTGTTGTTTTTTTTCATCTCATGAAACATCGTAGTTACGTGAATGTAGGAGTAGGAGGCATTTTTATTATGCCTTTAGTTCGTTCGTGGGCTTATATATATAGTTATTCAACTCAACAATAGAAGAGGAACGTTTATGATGATGCTGCTGCTGCGGCTGGGACTGTGTTTTTGTATGAGTTAAAGCCAAAGCATATTATATGTATGTATTGCTGGCTTGGCTACTAGCATAATATGAGACACAACAGTGGTCCTCATCCAAAGTCTAAACTGGTGATGAGTATCATCATCATGATAGTTGTTTGATATTTCAGTTATCTTTTGAGACAGGTGAAGTGCACATGAAGGGAAGAGCGGTGGTGCTGTGTGTGCTGTAATAAATGCTACATGATTCTTTCTTTCATTGCAATTGCATAAACTGATTCAGTGTAAAAAAAAGAAGTTCTCATTAGCTTAGCTGTTTGTTGTGGATGTGCTCATCTCTCTGTTACCGGCAACTCCTGTCGGTGGCCACTTATTAGCAAGTACAGTGTGATTTTAAAGGAATTCAGGGAGCAGCCTTACCGCCCACGACTTTGTGGAGTTGAGTTCTGGAATGTGGTTGTAGTTGTTTTACACACTGTGGTGGAATCTCAAAGCAAAGTGGACGTTGTGTTGTGTAATTCAATCCGGATTGTTGATAATATACTCGAGTTACGTATACACCACATCACACCAGAGGCGAGGGATGAGGATGTAATGTAGGATCAAGGTTGGTTTCAATACAAATGTATATACATCAAAAATGTGTAACAGTCTGCGTTTCTATAACTGGACCAGACCTAGTACAAAGGCTAAAAAGGTTTGGATGTGGCATGGCATGGCATGAGCTCATTCATCCAGAGATGATGATTATCATTCCTTCAGCTGGCCAACTGGAAAATGATCGTTTCTCGTTTTAACGTGTCAAATCAAATTAACTTTCGTGACCACAAACATGCCAATAGCAATAGACATTCTAAAATGCATTTTCTAGTGCCGAATTTTTTACATTAGTATGCATCCCATGACTTAATTTTGCAATAGTAGCTGAAGAAATTTTCCATGACTGCTCAAACGAGCACGAGCACACATTAAGTTTTTAAGGAGTTGATAGCAGCATGACTCACATAGACAGCGGCATGCCCAACATTATGTTTTAAAGCATTAGTACAATAACAAAATGTTCTACTTTGATTTTAAGTACCAAGTACCATTCCATACTTTAATTGTCAATTGTCATTTTCATCAAAGTTGTTGAAGCCGAAGTACTTAATACTGAACTGCGAATAATAGTATGGCAATGGCATTTCTTCTACCTGACATTAGTAGACAACCTGCATAAATGTGGGTAACTCAAGGATGCTGACAAGAAACAAGTGGTTTGACATTGACGTAGATACTGTAGTCAGGGTTGGATAAAAACATGGAGAAAAGCTTTTCTCCATATTTCCATGTAAAAAATAACAAAAACATGGAAAAAACATGGAAATACTTGTATACATGGAAAAACTCCGTTCGCATGTTTTAGACACTCTACAATGGATATAATACTTTTAAAATGCACATTTATACTCAGAGTAGCAAGACTGAACTCCTTTTCAGTGATTTTTAAGATACTCCATCATAACTTTTAGCAGTTTCCAATCGAATTTATTTTCAAAGATAGGGTGATTAAATTATACTAACGATAACTATAAGTTTCAGCGAGTATTGACGCAGTATTATGTATATTCTCAACTATAGAAAATATGAAAGAACACAACGCTCGACAAAATAAGTGAAGTCGTATCTCACCAGAGTGTTATTTCTGAGTTTTTGATTAGTCCAGCAGCATTTATCCATTTTTCCATGTAAAAACATTTATCCATGGAGAAAAGAATTTTCTTTTCTCCATGTAAATACATGTTTTCTCCATGTTGTTTTTCCATAATATGTTTTTACATGTTCCTACCCTGACTGTAGTACTCATTTGATTTATCCGTTGCTGACTGTCATTAAATAATGTGCGTCATCATCTTATGTGTATGTATATGTCTATATGTTTTCAATTTGCTTTGTTTTTCTATGATCATACTGACAGCACCTTGCCAATATTAAACTGTCAAAAACACTGACATTTCTACTAATTCATTAAACCTTTCTGGGAACCTATCTAAGCAGTCCTTGTCATATAATGTTCAAAACAAATGCATACGTATCAGTTTTACTCTACTTCCAACTTGAACCAACTAGTCAAGTGAGTGCGTTTTTTGTTGTTGCAATGCAAGATTTTGCACAACAGAACAAATATATATAATATAATCGCACATGGTTTATGAAGGTGACATTCTTGATGAAAAACTTGCATTACAGTTAACATGAGCAAACTTGTAAAAATTAATCAGTATCTCGGCTGCTCCGCAAGTTCAAAAGATTTGCACTTTAAGAATTTGCATGAGATGAAGACAATAAGTAAACAATGGTTTTTAGGGGGACTTAGTGAATATGATTTTAGCTTGGTTGGCGTTGGCATAAAAACTTAATGGTTGGCTTTGGCTTTCATCTCCTTATCGTGATCAATTCATTTTCATAAAAAAGTAAACCAAAGCATTCTTTGGACGCTGCTGGTTGTCGTCCACCCAAACAATGTAGGTTGTCTTAAAGTTGGTCACTTTTAGCTAATGCAAACTTCTTCAGCAATCATGACATGGCATGGCTTGGCACGACATAGAAAATATAAAAACCGATATCGATATATACTTAGGTTTACTTACTTGAAACATCTCCTTTGGCTTGGCTCACTGACTTGTTTTCATCATCATAATATATCAGGGTGGCATTTTGGTAAGATAAAAGTTGGATTTGGTTGGGATTCGATACTACGCCTAGGCTAGGTAATTAATTAGTACTTTTTTCGTACACCGAGCCAGACATATATTACATTGTCTCCGTTGTATTTTTCTCAATCGCGGGGTCTTGTGGTCCAATGCTTTTTGCATATGTACGTTACTACCTCACTTTTGCATAAATTACTCATAAAGTGCATAAAGTACCTACATATAAAACTCGTTTTCTTTTGACCATATTGGAACGAGTTAGAAAGAAGGAAAGAAGTCAATATCTTTTGCATGGCTTTATATACTACTTATTCTGCATAAATATATAAAAAAGGAAAATGTTTGGTTTCAATTCAACCATTATAAGGGAATGATGAAGAGGCATACCTCACCCCAAAAATGTCTTAACTTTCTTTCTACCAGTGTTACGACGAGCCACTTCACTACTTTTTTGACTTTTGCTTAGTCAGTCTCATATTTTACCTGGAAACAGCACGATTCTCATTCATACTCTAAAAAACTAAATATGCTTCGTCTTCATTTTTCTCTCTTCCTTCTTCTGCCACTACTACAGCATCGTGGCTCGCATCTCACATTCGCATGTTCATGTTCATATCAAACAATGTAGCCTACAAACTTGAGAGTTTTGAGAGATGTTGAATGTGTGTGGTGGTGGTAGGGTGGTTAAGGCGTATTACTATTATACTATCATATCTTTTAACGGACACAGCACACTTGAATTGGATGAAAAGCATAAAGGAGCATCTAATAGGGAAAAGTGGAAGTGAGCAATCCTTTTAGTCACTTTTTATCTGTAGATTTATCTCGGGGTTTCGTAACCCAAATTTCCTGTCTTTTTTCTTTCTTTCTTATTCTTCTTCTTCCTCTGCTCATAAAAATTTGCTGATACTGAAAGACTGCATGAGCATATATATATTCAGCATAAGTATGAGTATACCCATCATCCTTTCCCCGTGGAATATATGTTACTAAAAACCTTTTTATGCTTTAGTGTTTGGGGGAGAACTTCCTGGCTCAAGTAGAATGAGCCTAACATGATGATAAGATTGCCTAAAGTGAAGCAAGAAAATGAAACAGGTTGTCAGCCCTACTACCTGATGCCATATTCCTGTATATTATCCGTACCTAAGCCAAAGCCAAGTCTGCTTGGCCTGGCCTGGGGTTTAAAATATCCTATACTGATAATATGCTCTTTTCATCCTTTTCGTATTTGACTTAACTTTTACTTGTATTTGTCAGTAAAATCAACACCGTTATAATTTATGAAGCCCAAAATTGAATGGCACAACTGATGCTAGAATTAAGTTTCCTGCTAAATTCCCATTCCCAGATCGGCTTGTTATTTATATACATACAAACAAACATTTTTGGTAGACCACGTTGAAACGTGTAATATTTTACTGGACACGTGGAACACGTAAATCACAATTTAGCATGGGATGCTTTTCCCCTTTTTTTTAGTATGAATGCACATGAAATTGATGACTCCTCCCTAGGTATTCCCTAGAAAATACACAAGTTTTGTGTTTTGTTTTTAAATGAATATAAATGTACTTTTACTTGTTGATGATTCAGCTCACAATCAACTCCGTTATGCTGTGTGTGTTTTCTAGTAAAAATGAAAGAGTTGTAGTTGTTGTAGTTTGTTTTTAGTCATCATCATCTTGGTTTGTAGTAAAAATTCATGCCCATACCCCATATCCACAAGTGACCACTATAGCATCATACAACTATTGTAATGATCTATGGCAAGGACGTGCCTGTTACCAACTTAATTTACTCATACTGATGATTTCTTGATTTGTTGTTTTAGGTATCTTCAAGGTATGTGATCATCATCATCATCATTAAACCGCACAACAAGCAAGACAAGACAAAACCAACCAACCCAATGAATGAAGTTTCCAATTTGTTAAAGATTTTTTTAGTGATAGTTTGTTTTCTAGTTAAATGCTAACAAACTATAACAATAATAATGTAAACAAAGTACTTTGTAATGTTGCTACTCTGCTCGTGATCTACAAAACTATTTTAAACATATTTATAGTTTTCTACTGTACTTAAAGTATTGTGTGCATTCTTCTTTGAATCACCTGTGAACCATGACCTCTGGTGAGCTGTGAGCTGGCTTATCGCTTTTTGTGGTATAAATGCATGAATAAAAAGCTCACGTGTGAGAGCAACAGAGCAATAAATTCCTCAAGTATTAAAAGTTGTAATAACTTTTTGCTGGTGGTGAGCGAAGAAAGACTTTTTTGAAAACCAGTCCGTCACCAGTTTACGAGTTCCGCATGCATATTGTGCAGACGTTACTTATGAATTTTTATGGACTCTCAATGTCAGCGTGAAACACGTTCTCGCAGTCTTTAAATTGCAAAAAATTTTGTGCTAGTGATCAATATATCTTGTGAACGTTACAGTACCAAATGAAACAGTAGAGATCAGCTTGCAATTTTTTTTTGCAGTTTACCATCAACATAAAATGTTTGCATGGATGGATTCACTCTTTGATTGAGGCTGATTCGTTGTGAGTTTTATTGGGATGCCAATAATAATACCAAATACCAATATCCCGTACGTATATCATATGATCAACAATCAACATTCGTCTCGTCGCCAAGTTCGTCTCTGTCTGAGAAAACGCCAAAGTTTTAATAGCTCTTTATATTTTCAATTTTTCTTGTAACTCCTGAGAAAACTCAATGTTGTGCTGTGCTGTGTCGTCGTGGCCCACGATACAAAAATATAAGTACTTGCTTCCGATGAACTCTTCTGCTGGAGAATACTCGTGTTTATGACATACACACAGTTTGTATCATGGGAGAAAATGTTGAAACGTGAAATGTTTATTTCCCACATACAAATCATTGGAATGCTTTGAAGTGCTACTGACTGTGTTGTCTTTGGTGGTTAATTTCCCTGCAACAAGATTGTTGCTCTCTCCTTTTCGCACACCTCATCACTTCAAATTGATCCTCCTCGCATCATCATCATCATCATGACTCGTACTTTCTTGTGCTTGGAACTAGTTCTCTGAACACAAACTGTAAGCAAATTAGAGCATTAGCGAAATATCAAAACCTGATTTTTGTCTCTTGATGATTCTATGAGAGCGAAAAAAGCATAGGTTGATTTGGATGAGAAGGTTAACTATATAAAAAAATTACACTCATTTACAGCAGCATATATTAGTTCAACAGCAGTTTTCCTCGAAGACGTATATGTTCGTTTGTCTTGTGTACTATGGAAATATTTTCTACCTCTGATATCTGATGGGCTGGCATTATATATTGCGAGTGTGACGAAGCTGTTATATTTGATGTTGATGTGTGACTTTTAACAGAAGAGTTGATGATGAAAACATGTTTTCTCAAATTATAGTACAGTGGAGCAAATCAAGCAAGAGTGCATTTATTTGGTAATCTGGATGTGCATGAAAAAAACTATAAAGCATATGGCAAGCAGCAAAAGTGATTGAGTTGAGTTGAGTTCTTGTCATACCTGTGCGTATGTGTACAAACGAAAACGGCAATTTATTAAAAGCTAAATGGCCAGATAAAGATGGATTAATGCTCGTAATAATAATTTCTTATATCTATTTTGTATTGATATAGACATACATGTTGCAACTTTTGCTAAATCTTGATCCGTGTTTGTATACATTTTTTGTACGCTTGATACTTCCTCGTGGTGGTAATATATAATGTGATGTTGATGTTGATATTTTAATACCTACGAAACGAACTACACCATACAGAGAGTTACAGAAATTGGAATAATACACAGTTTGAGTCTTCTTGTGCCACTCTGTCTCAGCAGCCAGCCAACAAGACAGACACTTTGTGCTGCTGACAGACAGTGAGAAAATAGATATTATTTTAACTTTAATGTTAAATCAAAAAGATATACAAGATATATAATACTTCTTGTTAAGGATATTTTTTGCTGCAGCAGAAGAAAAAAATAGCATAAAACGTGCATTTTATTTTGGTTTTTTCTACTCGTGCTTACCCAAGTGAAACGTTTTTTTTTAACTCAACTGCTCAATGTATCAAAAACTACAGCAGCAGCAGCAGAGAACAGTGTGTAAAACGAAATTGTTACAGTCTGTCAAAATACTAGTTCAATGGCAAAAGGTAAGATGTTCCACGGGAATGGTTCCTCCTTCTCATTATGACAAAGTAGAAAAAAATGGCTTTTGTAACAAATTTGTAAAGTTGTATTATTCACCAAAAACACAGATAGTTATAAAGCATGAATATAATGTACATGGATAATAATAGTAAAAGGCTTGTTTGAATTGAAATAGGGATTTTATTCCATGTAAGTATGCAAGCAGCAATAGCAATGCCAATAATGGTAATAAAAATGACAAAAAAAAAGAACAAACAGATCTCGTTAGTCAATCGTTATGTTTTTAAGGGGAAAGAAAGACATCATAACTTTAGGCATCGCAGCGTTCCATTCCTTGCGGTCTAGAGGCGCTTGATTATTAAATCCATAATTTTAACTGGCAAAGCACTCCGTTTTTCAAAGATGTACATGCAAAGTATATTTCATTTTCAAGTAAAATGTGTTTCATACACGATGTATGGGAAAATGCAGAAACTCCCCATGATGATGATATTTATCGTAGCGTAATACTCATTTATATACATATTATGTATCTGTCTGTATTATCCGCAGTAGTCGCACCTAATGCATCATTCTTGTTTTCAGC